>CM075028.1:14683540-14734442 GCA_037576675.1 Pangasius sanitwongsei
TGATCTCACTAATGCTCTTGTAGCTGAATGAACACAAATCCCCACAGCCACACTCCAACATCTAGTGGAAAGACTTCCCAGAAGAATGGAGGTTATTATAACAGCAAAGACGGAGTAAATCTGGAATGAGATGTTCAACAAACTCATATGGGTGTGATGATCAGGAGTCCACATACTTTTGGCCCTATAGTGTATGTTGTTTCGCTTGAAAATATGTCACATTGTGAAAGAATGAAGAAACACATTATGGCACTCTGAATTGAATTTCTGATGTCCTACTTTAATGAAAATGTTAATTTAAAAAAAAAAAAAAAAAAGGGAAAAGGAAGTGGTTTAAATGTCACTGTGTGTGTGTGTGTGTGTGTGTGTGTGTGTGTGTGTGTGTGTGTGTGTGTGCTGTTCAGGTGGAGTTAACGTGGGACGAGACGGATCACGATCGCATCACCACGCTCAGCAAGGATTTCAACAAGGACGAGCTGCTGAACATGGACTTCCAGGCCTACCTCGCTTCCTCCAGTGAGGATGATGAGGTCGAGGCGGAAGGTGAGCGCTGAAGATCACCACATTCCTCTAAAATCCAAACAAAGCTTTACTGTAGTCGGAGATATTTAAATCATCACACGGTGAATGGAAAAAAAATAAATAAATTTGCAGCTCCAAATTGAAGCCAAATCACTGTCTTCCTCAGTTTGGTGTCAGACTCAGGAAGTAGGCATGGCCTAACATCTGATGACAGAATTGTATGTTCAGTCTGATTCAGATGATCAGATTCCAGTAATTCCAAGATTTAGTTTTTAATATGCTGTTTTAATATTTGACGAGCCAAACAATAGCCTTTGAGGCATTTGGCATAATGCTAAACTGGTAGCTACAAGCTTCCTTGAGAGGCTTCGCTGCTCCAGGCCAAAAGTAAAGCAAACTCTAAACGTTTTTGGAAAATAGGCATACGGTTTATTTTTGTTCTGAACTATTCTTTAAAGCTAAAAACATCTCCGCTGACATGCTAAAGAACTGCAGTGTTAGCATGTTTTGGCTGAGCTGTTCCTGTTCTGGTGTCCCTCTCAGAGGTGAAGCCAGTGGAGTGTGTGACGGAGGACAAGAAAGGAGGGAAGAAGGGCAAGAAGGAAGAAGAGCAGATCACTAAATACCGCGAGCTCCTGCAGAGCATCCAGAATAAAGAGAGGAAGGAGAAGGACAAGGACATGGAGATGGAGATCACGTGGGTGCCAGGTACGTCCGTTCAGCACGTGGCGTTCATCACGGGAACCGGCGGAGGAGGACGGATTTCGTCGTGTCGGTGCTGATGTGTGTTTGTTTTCCATCAGGGTTGAAGGAGAGCGCGGAGCAACTGGTGAAGAAGAAGATGGAGGGAAAAGACAAAATGACTCCGTGGGAGGAGTTTCTGGAGAAGAAAAAGGGGAAGAAGAAAGAGAAGAGGAAAGGAAAGAAGGTGAAGAAGGCATTTTATTGGTTATGAAATATTGTTACTCTTAGCCCTGCCCCTTTTTCCCTTCACATGTCCCCGCCCCCTAACTCTCTGGAGACACCCACCTGACCCCACCCACTCTTTTGGCCACTCAGAAGATCTCCACCTGGTTCTTCCCCCTTAACTCTTTGGCACCATCTTCTTGGCCCCTCCCCTTCAGCTTTCTGGAGCCACCACCTGGCCCCACCCACGGCTCTCTGAAGCCATTTGTCTGGCCACACCCTTCAAAGCGTAACTAGTGAAATCATCCAGTGATCGCAGCATGAACATTGCAGAGATATAAATTAGGATTATTATTACATATTCATGGTACAAATGAGTTTTATTTTTGATTTTGTGTATAATTATGCCATAAAGGAAAGAAACTCTGTTGTTTTTCACAGGAAGCCAAGGCCCATGATGAGGCTGCTATCAGTGATGATGAACTTCCTCCTGACGTTGACCTCAATGACCCCTTCTTCTCTGAAGAGCTGGGAGGATCTACTGGTCAGTCCCAAATTCTCCTTTTACTGTCATCCCTCTTGTGTTCTCTCTGCGTTGGTCTTTCTGCGATTCATATCCACCGCCGTCGTGTTGTTTTGATGATTTTTATGAACCTGATCCCTCGTGTGAAACAGGGACGGCCCAGAAAGTCAAGAAATCGAAGAAAAACAAAAAGGGGGAGGAGCAACTAACAGCAGAGGAGGAGGCGGAGCTAGAGAAACAGAAGGTATGCACCGAACAGTAATTTATACGAGTGATTACGCAACATCTTCATCTGAGGGGAAAAATATATTTTGATCCAAACAGAACACTAAGGTAAAGTTTAATAGTTAAGGAGTTGTTGCGCAGTTGTTTGTTCAGCCCAGAAAATTTTTTAAGAAATATTAAATTCGAAACCCTTTACAGAGTCTTACAGAGTGGCCCTGCTCCTCGAGTTATAATAGCTTCAGGGTAAGGGGTGTAGCTATAATAATTGCGTGTGTGGTTTCAGGCTGAAATGGCTCTACTGATGGATGACGATGAAGACGAGAAGCACCAGCATTTTAACTACGATCAGATCGTGGAGCAGCAGAACCTGAGCAAGAAGAAGAGGAAGAAGCTCCTGAAGAACAACACGCTGCTGGAGGAGGACAACTTCAAGGTCAGAGACCAAACTCGCTCAGCTTTCTCTAATTACTCGCTTAACAGAATACTATATAGCTACTGTTTTGTTTTGTTTGTTTTTTTAATAAAATTGCTTCCCGTATTATTTTCCAGGCTGTCAGTCATACAGTCATCAAATACATTCAAATACATCAAAAACACTATATCACTTTGCTGTAAAATTTTTGTAGCATGGAAATTGTTTAATCGCTATAAATCCTGATCACAATGAAAATGATAAAGCTTTATTATAAATGTTCCTCATCTAATGGTGTGTGTGTGTGTTATGAACAGGTGGACGTGGAGGACCCGCGTTTCCAGGCCATGTTCACGTCCCATCTGTACAACCTGGACCCCTCGGACCCGGCCTACAAGAAGACCAGAGGTACTCAGAGCATCCTGGAGGAGAAGCAGAGACGGCGAGAGGAGCAGCAGCGCAGCCAGCAGGAGGCGCTCCAGAGCCAGGAGAAACCCAGCAAGAAACCAGAGGAGAAACAGAGCACAGATGGTGGAGAGACGACGACAGATTCGACAACATCAGTGGCCCCGAGTAAAATCCTGGACCAGAGTCTATCGTTGCTTATCAAGTCTGTGAAGAACAAGACTGCACAGTTTCAAGCCCGCAAGAAACAGAGGACAAAATAGAGCAGGAACATTGTTTGAGTGGGTTTTATAGTGTGTGTGTGTGTGTGTGTGTGTGTGTGGAACTGAACTCATTTATACAATTACTGATGTACAGCTGTTCTGTAACGGAGACGTTAAGACTTAACAAAACCATCTCGTAAATCATTAAAGTCGTTTCTCTAAACCATTTCACTTGTAAAGTCTTTTTCTTTTCTTTCTTTCTTTTCTCTTTTTTACACAGAAGCCCTAACTTCAAATTCCTTAATAAAAACAGAGAGATTTTCCTGAACTCTGGGGTATAAAACAGTTATCGGGGGCGGGGCTAAGTATGAGCTTGGGTTGTGATGTCACAAAGCAGGCCTAACAGCTTTAGACCAATCACGATCGATATGTAAATTATTAGAGGATGATGACACGGTAATTGGACACTTACCGCTACAGAAACTGTGATAAGCTAGCTTGCCAGCTACCTGTTTTAAGCTAATATTAGTGATGCACTTAATGGTTGTTATGGCAACATTATATTTTGTCAGGTGTACATTGAAAACTACAGATCAAAACTATTATGCTTGTGTGAACCTGTAACATTTGAGCTAGTTTCCTAGCGATTAGAGATAAAATAACCACAGAGATGCAAATGAGCTAATAAGATGTTCTTGACTGACAGGAGTGGAACCTGATGTGGTCTTCTGCTGGTGCAGCCCATCCGCCTCATGGTTTGATGTGTTGTGCCTTCCGAGATGCTTTTCTGTTCACCACGGTTACAAAGAGTGACTGTTCGGGTTACTGTAGCCTGTCTGTAGCTCTCATTTTGAAGGTGGCAGAAGGATCAACAAATTTAAAGGAGCACTCCGTGTCCTTGTCTGAGGAGGCAATCGAGCAGCGCATGAAACCATACAGCGACTCTCGTGTCAAATACGCACACTGTAATATTGTAAAACATTGCTAAAGGTAGTTATGACATCAAAATGTAATACTGACACGATTATTCAATATCTGTTAACATTCCAAAAAACTTTCATAAGCCCACAGAGGTGTGAGAACTGGGTTTATTTCAGATCGTGGTTGTGTGTGTGTCTTCATTGTGATTAAAGGTGCAGTAAGTGATTTTATTTCCCAAGAAAAACGGATGAAACAATAACAAGTGTCACTTCACCAGTAGAAAGTTACAAGTGAAAAAGAAAAAAAAAGAAAAAAAAAAAAATCAAAGCAGTGAGATTGTGAGATTCATAACCACAATTAACTTAAAAACGATGTGACGAGCAGCACAACGCCTCATCGAGCCCTTCAACAAACAAGGAAAAAGTGCTGGCGTGTTTAATCGATCTGCGCTCTTCATTGTAAAACAACTGTTCAACCACAAAGCCCATCGAAGCAAGAGAAAGCTGGACTACAGTGATTACACCGAGTGTTTACAGTACACATCTGATACACAACAACGTTTAGCACATCGAGTATCAAAAAATGATCAAGTATCAATTTCACAAAATAAGCACTTTTATTTCTTAACACGTATAACGTATGTAAATGTGTATAAACCTGACTAATGGGCGATATTTACTCAGTTTGAATACGGCCTAGCAGCTACAACTTACACTTCACCAGGTTTTTTTTTTTTTTTTTTTTTAAATAGTGTTACTACCAAGTTACAAGCTGCCTTTGTATTCTGCGGTTTCAGAAACTAGTCAGCCATTTTCTTTTAGCGAACCAGAAACACAAGGCACGATGCAGAAACTGACACCCAGAGCCCGGCTGCACGATGGATCCAGACGGCGCTGTGAATTTTAGCGTTTTAAATATTTTAGAGGCTAAAAAATGAAAACAGCACCCATCTGCAGGTACGGAAGCTAATCCACGAAACCACAACAAACGCCACAGTAAATAACAAATATCGCAGAGTTTTGATGCTGGTTGACTATACAGATGGAAATCCCAAAGGCTCAATTGCTACCAAGATAATCCTGTGTGATGCTTCACTGTCACAGTTGTGCTTTAGCCGAACAGCAAGGAATTAGCCACGAGATAACCCAGGAAAAACCGGATCTCATCCCTGGAATGTCCCGTCATTGTCCTAGCCGGATTAAACCGCTAGTGTAGTTTAAAATCGACGGAGGTGAACTCTCTCAGACTGATTTGTTGCATGCGTCATTGTGGTCAATGAAAACGATGCAAAATTGTTCGCTAGCTATCCGAGTTGGTTCCTAGCTAGAGTAATCTGTTAACGATGCTATTTGTCATTCTTAACTTTCTTTCTAGACTTGCAAAAAAAAAAAAATAGAAATGAGATCGGAAATGTTGCCTTTCAGGGGATCTTACGTTTGTTACTATTGTTCGTGTCTAGTGTTAGTAAAAGGTAGGACTGTGGTTCATTAGGCCGTAGCAGTGCGTGTTTCAATGGGCTAGCTAGCTAAGAGAACAATAAGGCAATCGTGTGGTATGTTTAAAATGTAACTATACGTTAGGTTTCAAACGTAACATCTAGCGCTGTGGTAATGGCTGTGCACTGGTGATTGTCATGCTAGTGATTTCTCCGTAACCTAACGCTTGCTAGCTGCCAGTCAGTAGCACCCCTCCACACCTCTGCTTCGTGAATTTAAAATCTGAAAGCTGCCAACTTGGAACAGAACTCTAAGTTCTGATGTCTAACTTCAGTAAAGTTTCAGTAGCACGTGCCAACGAGCCATCAGAAATCCAGGTGCGATGCTGCTGTTACAAATATGCCACTGATACACCACTGCAAGTGTGAACAGTGGTGTACAAGGGGCAGATTTAGCTGTGAATATGCCCCGCCTGTCGGTACTACCGCAGAGTAACCACGACTACGGCAACAACGTTTATCTGTACAAGCTGGTGTCCTCGTGGGGATTGTCACACGACCTTGCAGACCTTGGTAAGAAGTCTCTCAGGCATAAAATATGAGCTCGGGTATCTGTCCCCCCTGCACTCCGGTGCCGTTGGTACTGTCCGAGGAGCACTGGAACTGGAAGGTGACCTTCCCGCACTGCACCTCGGTCATCCCTTCTTGGCCGAAGTAGCTGAGCTCGTTGCCGTCCAGCACCACGCTGGCTGTGTAGAACGTGTCAGGCTCCACCTGCACCGGGTGTTCGAAGAACACCGGGAACGTGCCGCTGGAGCCGTCCGAGAAGTACTTGACGACGGCGAGGCCCAGCGTGGCGCCTTGCCGCTTGAGCTCGATCTTGGCCTGGTACTCGGCCGAGCCGCAGCTGGAGCCGTAGAGGCCGAAGCCGGCGATGAATACGCGCCTGTCCACAGCAAACTGAATGCTGTCACAGCGTCCACGGTAACGCCACTGGTTGCTACGGTAGGCGCATGATTGGAAGCGGTGGCAGCGTTGCGGAGTCAGGCCTTTCCTCGGCTGGCTGACGAAGGGCAGCTCGGGTTTGTTAGCCGCCGTGTGCCACAGGAAGACGGCGTTGGTCTCGGCAAGCGTGAGCAAGCCGCACTGCGCCGCGCCGTTGGCAAACTCATCCAGCGACATTGCTGGGACACGGATGAGGTACAGAGCCTCGCCCAGCACCAGCCTCTTGTTTTCGACAGTGGGTTGCAGTTCACGGCGCTGGCACTCGGCCTCGGCCCAGCTTAGCGCCGCCTCCAGAACGACCGTCTCGCTCGCGTTGAGGGTCTCGCGCCGGAGGATGCTCTCCAGCGTGCGCAGGTCGATGTCACAGAAGGCGTCAGAACGCAGTGCGAGCTCAGCCTGGGCGTCGATCACCTGCCAGCAGCGGCGCATCAGCTCCGGCTCCTCGAACAGGCAGCTCTGTGACAGCAGCACGCAGGCGTTACGTGCGCTCAGGCTGGTCTCCAGGAACGCCACGCAGGCACGCGCCAGGTGAGGAACCATGTACTTCTTGGCAGCGTACAGCGTGGCCAGAACAGTGTCCGCACACAGGTCGATCTCATCACAGTAGATGTATCTGCAGCGAGAAAAGAGGGGGCGGAATAAAATGAAAAGCGTCACACACCCAAATAAAAAATAAATAAATAAATAAATAAATAAAAACAAGGCTCAGTGCTGCTGATCCCTTTCCACAAACTTTCCAGATGGCTGAACCTATGTGACAACTCAAGCACTACTCTATCAGCACAATACTCTTCTCTTCTTTCTACTCTTCCGATTCTCACTTGAGCATGGCCAGGAAGGAATGTGGCTCGACGTCTGGGATGCGGATCTCGTCCTTATCCTCCGCCAGCTCCCCGTAGAACATGGCGTAGAACACAGAGCTCCCGACGGCCAGGATGTACTGAGAGAGAGAGAGAGAGAGAGAGAGAGAGAGAGAGAGAGAGAGAGAGAGAGATGGGGGGTTTCATTTGAGGTATTTAGACAGAGACAGTGTGTGTCATTTGCTAGCTAGCATTTGTTGTTAGGCTGGAACCAATCCTGTGTGCTAAACATGCATATTTATTCTAATTCAGCTGCAAATATCATCAGCTTTATCCTGAATCCTGAACAAGATATACTAAAGTATTCCACTTCTCTTGTTGCTGCTTCATGTATATTTTAATGTTTTAGCTTATTGTAGGATAAACCCATCATCAACAGATCGTCCTTCTTCCTGGTAATGTACTGGCTTCTGTTCAGACACGAGCTCTCCCGGGAACTGAATTACATCATTTCCCTTTCACACTGAACTCTTTAAACTCTGCGAGCGCACGTGTGCATAGGATAACGCTTGTTTCTGATTGGCTGGCGTCTTCACTTTGAAGTGAAATGTAAACTCTTCTCCAGCCTCACCTTGTGCCCCGGCACTCTTTGCGTGCCCCCCGGAGGGCCGACCACGAAGTGCACGTCCGCCATCAGCTCGTTGTTAAACATGACTGCGTTTCTGGAAACACAAAATTATAAACAAAATACACAATTATTTTAACATACAGTGGTTTCAATACACTGCTGTAGTGTGATACACAATGGGACAGTCACACACAGCTGGTTTTGTGTGTGTGTGTGTGTGTGTGTGTGTGTGTGTATATACCTCTCTCGGATGGTGGGATAGAGGCCTTGCCAGTTGCAGCCCTGAACAGTGTTGTTGTTGCTGATGTTCTGCTGTTGGTACTGCTGCACCGCCGTAGCCGTGGCCGCCACCGAGGGCAACTTCTTAGCGGCATAAAGCTCGGCGGCCATTTTGTCGCACCTGAAGGGTACTCAGGGTGCACTCATGGCCAAACTGTTCCCAGACGTGGTGACGAGGAAGAGATGGTAACGTCGGGTATCACCGCTTCACCAAAAGAACCTGAACCATCTGGAAAAGAGAAAAGAGTAAGTCAGTTAGCAAAGAAAAGAAGGAAAAAAAAGGAGGTAGAGAGGGAGGGAGGGAGGAAGGATGGAATGAATTTGGGAGGGACTGAAGGAATGGCGTCGGGAAGGAAAGACGGGATCAAATTGGGACGGATGAAATTACGACAGTAAAGAAATAATGAATTTAGGAATGAAGCCAGGAAGGAAGGACATCAGGAAGAAAGGATGGAAGTCAAGAAGTAAGGAAAGAAAGTAGGAAGGAAGGATTGTATGATGTCCGGAAGGAAGTACGGAAGCCAGGAAAGAAGTACAGAGGTCAGATAGGAAAGAAGGAATGAAGTAGTGAATTCAGGAAGAAAGAACAGAAGATAGGAAGGCTGGAAGAAAAGAAAGAAGGATTAAATGATGTCCGGAAGGAAGTATGGAAGGAAGAATGAAAGTCAGATAGGGAAGAAGGACGGAATCGTGTTAGGAAAGACGGACTGAAGGAAGTCAGGAATGCAGGAAGGACAGACGGAAGGAAGGAAGGAAGGAAGGAGCAGTGAAAGGTGGGCAGGAAGGTAAAAAGACAGATGAGGGAGAAGTCTGAAGAAGGATAGGGGTGAAGGAAATGAAACTCTGAGGTGATATGGGGTCAAGAAAAGAAGTAAATCAAGAAAAATAAGTAAAGAAACTGAATGAAGTAAGAAGGTCTGGAAAGGAAGTAAAGAAAAGTGAGGAAAATGACGAAATGTGACATCTATCTTTCTATCTTTCTGTCACTTTAGGAGAGAAAAAGGAAGAAGTGAAGGAAGGAAATGGCAAATCTGAAAATCAGTGAGCTATGATCCCGAAAAAGAAAAACAAAAAACAAAACCCAAAACAACCGAAGTGAATGAAATGTTCTCTCTGAGGTTAGCTAGCTGAATAATTACACTGTTCAACAACCACAACAACTGTTACCTCCACACCAACAGGAAATAAATCTTAGCCTCGCTAGCTAGCTAACTAGCATCTACACGTCGTGACAACAGCAATAAAATGAACATAAGTACCTCAAATTTGCATTTCTTTAAAAAAATAAACCGATTTATCAACCAAAGGATGCAGACAGACGCTGTTCAGATGCGGTCTGATTTACACAGCTGCATTAGCCAGGCTAACATGTAAACACCAGCTAGCATGCTAGCAATATGTTGGTAAATAAAACAAAAAAACACGCTTAGTGTAAAAATAAACAAGAGAAAATACAATCTAACGTGGATAATATCACTCAGTCGCCTTTATAGAATTTCAGAAAATCTTCAAATCTTAAAACACACTCGAGTAAAAAAAAAAAAAGTTTAAAGTCAGCTAAAGAGTCTAGCGACGGCCATCTTTATGAGGACCAATCCCAAATTAGCAGAAAGGGCACTTATTAGGGTGCGTAATCCGCCATGTTGTAGCCTGCAAAGTGCACTTAGGAGGCAGGATGCAATTCGGGACACATCCTAAAGCTGAATCTCTGCCAAGAAATCTGGCCCGGTGACACTCCCTGTATCGGATTGCATCTAGTTTATAAAGACTCTTTGTCATTATTTTTGTTTAAGGTGATTATTAGAATTTTATAGAAAAGTATTATAAAAAGAAATGCTAAATAGTAATGACAAATATTAATAAAAACAACCCACTTTAGTGCATGCACTACACAAGCAGATGGCGGCAGATTCACTGAAATGTAGTTTATGTGCTTTAAATGTCATTTATATCAATTTTCAGCTTGTTATATAAGTCTGAAAGATTCATATATCAATTTCAGTGATCATTTTGTTATGTTAGTCTATTAAAAAAAAACAAACCACAACCCTACATGAGTTTATTTTACCTTCTTCTGACACATGGGGAGTATAAGGCACGTTAAATAAGGATGAGATTTAGGCACCAGTAAGAATTTTGACCTCTGGCCCTGGTTTATTTTAGTTTTCCTGGACAATTTTTCATTCCCTGAGACCCTGGTGGACCCTTGTCTAACCAACATCTTTAAAATCATCACCACCTTTCCTTCCTTTATGGCAAAACACTGTGTGTCATGCGGTTATTGGAAAATAATCAATGAGTTACTGTTAGTACCTCAAAGTGGATTATTTTCCAATGACAGCACGTCCTGAAGTGTTTTATTCCTCTTATACCACTACAATTTTTTATTAATTAAAGAATGACGCATCCTACTTTTTTTCCATTTGTACATCATTATTTGCATGTAACATTGTGGAAAGTCTGCGAAACAGGTTAGTTCCTGTTCTCACTTTTTCATGTTATAGCAGCTATAAGCAGTTGTTCCCTCACCAGCCTCTCTCTCTCTCTCTCTCTTTCTCTCCTTTTTCCATCTCTCTTGGAGTTAAAAAGACAAAAACGCAGCTTGTCATGTTACAAAGAAAGCGAGATACGTAAACTCTTCTGTCCTGAAGATTTTCCCATGTTGGAAAAAGTTATTGACTGGTACAAAGCACTGACACTGGAGACGCCTTCCAGAAATATTACATAAACACATTTCTCCTTACAGAAAACTCCACCATATTAAACTTTTTTTTGATAAGGAACAACATGTTTATTATTAGTCTTATGTGAAATGGTGTGATTGTGTGACTCATGTTGAATTCTGGACTCTGATTGGTCAGAAGGTCACACAATCACACAATTTCACATAAGACTAATAATAAACATGGGAAAATCTTCAGGACATTCATTCGTTCTTTCTTTTATCCATTTAAAGGCTTACATGGGAACCTTTTTTCCAATCTCTGAGCTGTTCGTTTGTGCGAGTCGTGTGTTTGACCCTCAGCTGTGTGTATGAGATGATCTGTTATCAGGATAAATGGAAATAAATCTTTCCGTGTTTACTGTTTTGTCAGTGCACAAGGCAATGTCGTGCCATGCTGATTTAGGCTAGGAGCTATTTAATTAGGTCTAAATTTTGAAATGCAAAGCAATGTTATGTTGTTAAAGAGTAACATTCCGTGAAACAAGTTCATGCAAAGAAGAACAACCACAGATCATAATATTGCAATCTTTGTAAGGTTTAGAAAAAAAAACAAAAAGTGAGCTGTGGTGAGCTGAAAGAGTCGACTCTCATTGGTGATCTGAACCAAATGACTCACTTTGACTCACAGAATTCATGTCACTATTATGAGAAAGGATTATAAAGTGACTGAGGGACAAACTCCAGCAGAGAGCGCCGTCTGATCAGTGAAGACAAGGAGTTAAACACACACACACACACACACACACACACTGCTAAAAGACTCTCTCTCTTTCTCTCTGGCTTCATTCCAAACCGCACACTAGTGCCCTAAAGCATGAATCATAATAGAACATCACTCTAGGTTACTATGGTTACAATAAGTGGTATAGATCTAATGATTAATACACTATGATGCACGAAGGGAGCGTGGTTTTGTTTTCATTTGGCTTGTTGAACGACATGTTTCCCATTTGGACATGTAGTGCACTGTATAGGGTGGAAAATCCACTATATTGCATGATATGTAGCAAACATATAGAAAATTATAGACAGGACAGTCTGGGATTGAGTCTGACTGATGCTGCTAGTAATAAAATAAACTATAAAAGTTGTATAAAGATCAGGAAGAGCAAAGGTGTATGTATGGTGTACTCCATTTATGGGACCATTAAAAAAAAAAGTTAAAAAGCCAAGGACCTTAATTTGTCAGCTAATATAGCTAATAATATAATTTCTTTCTGGACTTTTAAATAATCCTTTTGAATAAATCATAACTAAGTGCCAAAGTTTGCACCCCCATGGTGACTGGGTTAAAAAAAAATGAAAACATACCACCGTTGTACAACTTTTCAGTAATTTCAAGATATTTAAAATAAAATATGGACAAGACAACAATCCAAAATACAACACGAAATGAACTAAAGTGAGAACGTAAATGATATTGTTGGGATTTTTCTTTTACTGTTAATATATTGACGTGATGTAGAGATATTATTTGACCATTTTTGTTACTTGTGATAATAACAGAACATTTTATTTACCACTTTAAGTGCTGATTGGTTTATTCATTCATCTTCAGTAAGTGCTTTATCCCGACGTCTGTCCCGGGAATACTAGGCACAAGGCGGGAATACACCTTGGATGAGACTCCAGGCCATCAGGGCAGCATGTGAGCACACACACACACACACACCCATTCACACACATTCGCAATCTTCGTTAAGCCAATCCACCTTCTGGAATGCTTTTGGACAGTGAGAGGAAACCTGAGACCCCGGAGGAAACCCACACAGACACTGTGCCACCCTTCTTTTTGGTTATTGGTGTTTATTTTGTGCAAACGTTTTCACTCGGATATAGATTGGATAAGTTGCAAATGAGTTCCATCAGCTCATCATGTTTCGTTTATTATTTTCCACTTAGTATCAGATATCCTTTTGTTCGGAGACTAAATGAACTCACACCTCCTGGAGTTTCTCGTCACTCTAAATCAGTGACAAAGCTGCAGGTCTCTCAGATCATTAGTGCTTTCTCTAAGCTCTGCTGAACGTGACTGAATTGCTTTGGATTAAGCAATAAACGAACCCATAAGTGGAACACGTGATAAATAAATAAGGTTAATGAGAAAAAAGTGATGCCGATGTTCTCACCACGCAAACATCCTAAGAACCTCCGGGTCACTGTTTGAACTTTAATGAGCGTGGAGAATCTCTTTAATGTGTCCCACAACAACAACAACAGCAGCAACCTGTGTGTGTGTGTGTGTGTGTGTGTGTGTGTGTGTGTCAGGAGAGCAGACTGAACCTGATCTCAGACCAGGGCTTAAGGGAAAGAGACAGGGATGGGAATGCAGTTGTGCAGTTGTAGGGAATAGCACTGGAGTTATGTAATGTTTCACTAATTATGGCAGGGAAAGAGGCCAAAGAGAGAGAGAGAGAGAGACAGACAGACAGTAAGAGAGAGAGAGAGAAAGAGAGAGAGAGACAGCGAGTGATATAGAGAGAGACACACATAATGAGAGACAGAGAGAGATATAGCGAGACACACATAGTGAGAGAGAGTCAGAGAGAGAGAGAGACTGTGAGAGAGAGACACACACATAGTGAGAGAGAGGGAGAGAGACAGTGAGAGAGAGACACACATAGTGAGAGACAGAGAGAGATATAGCGAGACACACATAGTGAGAGAGAGTCAGAGAGAGAGAGAGACTGTGAGAGAGAGACACATAGTGAGAGAAAGAGAGACAGAGAGAGAGAGGGCCATGAAGTGATTAGAGAGAGGAATTTGTTGGCCTGATTGAAAGGGTCCATAAACACGCAGCACTTTGTATTGTCTGTGTGCTGATTTCAATCTGGGCTCTAATAAGTGTTTCCCTGCTCTGCTCCCTGCCATTTAAGGGGCTGTTTGGGGCAGTTTAGCTCAGGAAATTACCATTGTCCAGCCTTCACTGCTCTTATGGATCACTTAGGAGTAAAATCAAAGCCACTGGTCCAGATGGAGCCTATGGAGGCAGCGAGCGTCAGTGCTAAGAGCTTAGAGCAGGGGTTCCCAAACTTTTGTGTAGCCTGGGATCCCTTCAGCTTAAATAAATAAATAAATAAATAAATAAATAAATAAATAAATACATTTCCAGACTTCCTCGGCCCACATTTATTTTATGAACTTAAAAAAAAATCTAATATTAGGCTCATTATTCCAATATGTGCACAATAATGTTCTGGCTATTTATCAGAGCTTTTTACTCCCGAACTTTCCACAAACTGAACCAGCTATTTTATAGTCCTAATTGGTTTTCATTATCGAGGCCGATAAGTATACAAACTCAATAATAAATACAACATTGTTGATGATGGGCTGTGATTTTCACCGCTGTAACAAAATGAAAACCCCTTGGCTTTGCTTCACCAATGCCACTTTGAGAGCCGCTGGCTTAGCGTAGCCGCTGTGAGCTTACACTCTTTCCTCATATCTCTCATTTTATTACAGAATAAAATCTGTGAGTCCAGTCATAAAGAGCGAGCGTGAAAAAGAGCGCTGAGCTGTGTAATGGTCTTCCCTTAAAGCCATGGCATATTATCAGCTATTCATTCAGTATCTATTATGAGTTATTCATAAAACTTTGTAAAACTACTAGCAGAATGTATAGAATGTAGGTACAAGAATCAGGAATGTAAATGAAAAAAAAATGGTCAGGTTTTAAATCATACTAGAAATAAATAAATTATACGATGCTCCTACATTTTTAAGAAGCTCATAGACATTTAGGCCTCATTAAGTTTTCTAATTTTAGACTGAAATGCTTACATTTAGCATCTGGCTGCTCTTTTTTTCTGTTGTTGGCAGTCAGTTCCTTTTTTTTTGGACTACTTCCAACTTTTCAACATAGATTTCTGACAGAATTACCATCTCAATGTTTAACTCTGTCATGTACCTGTCATGCCATCTAGATTTACAGATTGTACCTCCCATCACGCTCGTTTTCCGACTGGTTGTTTTCACTGCATGTTTGTTTTTTGAAGAGGCATTAGCTTTGCTAATGTATTTAATTTTCATATAAGAAAGACAGCATTCCGGACATACGTATGTTGTATGTATGAACATCTCGTGCCCTATGTTTTGTAACTACAATGCTTAGTAATTTATCAACACATCTGAGAGAAAGGTTGGATGTTCCTGACTGTTTTGTTTCGTTTCCACCATCATTGTGCTTTTACATAGTCTGATTAAACACTTAACAGCTAAGCACTAGCTAGCTAAAAGGTTTCCCTCACTCGTTAGCTAGCTTAGTGTTGATACTGCCCAGTTCTCACAAGTGTTGTGTGTTTTCCTTCAAAACAAAGTCAACACATAAGTCATTTCTAGGATCATGACTGAATTTTCTGGAACCTTGCAAATATAAATACGTTCGACTGCTAAGTTCTACATGGGGTTGAAATCTGATCCAAGTTGGCCCTTGACGTTAATCTGAGCTTAATCAATAGCGAGCTCTGTAAGACATTGTTATGGTTTTATCTTTATCATTCCCTCCATTAATTCAGTCAGACATTAATCAAAATCATGAAATATTTCTTCAGCTATTCCCAGCCAAACCACTGATAAGGTGTTGGACGGAGGTTAAGCTACATCAGTCCAACTGGAAAGAGATTTTGATGTTTTAAGCTCTGAACGATTTAGCTCTGAGGATCAATTACAGTTCAGCTTGTGGAAGATGTTTTTTTTTTTTTTTACATCGGCCCTAAACTCTGGAATAGTTTTTCAGAGAACATCAAGAAGGCCAGTTCATTAACAGTATTAAATCCGGGTTAAAAACATACCTTTTCTTAATCCTGGAAATTAATTTGTTAAGATGTCTAGCTAATTTCTTAGTGATTGTACATGGCAAATTTAATGTATTTTATCATAAATACATTTTTTGACCGTCTAATCTAATTACTAATATTTATATTCTGTAAATGGCTGCCTCTGGTTTCTGTCTTGAACCATTGAACTGTGTAAACTTGTCCAAAGACTGTATAGTTCTACATTTGACAAAAAAAAAACAAAAAAAAAACAGCTAATGTTACTGTGAAAAGCGTAATGGATAAAATTAAATGTAACACAAAAAGTGCAGGAGAAGGACTGTATTCTTATTCCAAAAATCAGAACTGCTAATTATTTACCTTGATATTATAACCATGATAGTTAATTTTGATAAACAGGATCACAACGAAATACATGTTTTATGTTGCCAACCTAAGCTGGGAACACTGACTGGAGTCTTGAACCTAAAAATATCAACAATGTTTTCTGACAAACATTAATCTTTTTTTTTATCAGCATCATAAAATAAAACTGTTATTCGAACATCACTTAGGCCCGAACGCTTTTAACATGATGTTATTTTAACAAGTCAAATCATGTCACTTTATTTACACAGCACATTTACAGAGACCAAAGTGCCACACAGTAATATCCAATAATACAAGACATACATAAAATGATTTATTAGATTGAATAAAACAGTAGAAGACAAAGAACCAAGTGTGACAACACTGGATAAAAATAGACTAGATGCTACAGACTTTAGGAAGGCTCAAATGCCTGCGAATATGGAGTTCTTAAATTAGATTTAGAAATGTCTATTGTAGTAAACTGTTACAGAGTCTTGGGAAAGCATCAGAAAAGCCTTGATTGCCTTTAAACTTTACCATGGAAAGCTTAAAAGCTACTGCTCAGCAGATCTTAAAGGAACACTCCAGAATTTTTCAACCTCTTCCCTCTCCAAGTAGTTCTTGTTGTGTGTGTGATTACCACTAGCTAGAATTTCAACACGTTTCCCTGCACTGAGAAAAGAAGAGAAAAGCTCTTTACCCCAAACTCACTTGTAATCGAAGTCAGCTGTTGCATTATAAATGAGTTTGTGCAGATGTTAAACTCTGTTATTACCATTAAAAACTCTTACTGTGTTTTTGTAGAACGCGTTTATGAATAGTTTATTATTGTAAACAAATGTACAAATCAGAAATGGAGCTACTTTTCCAGAGGAAAGATTTTGTGGTTATGTGTTTATCAGTGTACAGTCAAATCCATAAATATTTAGATATTTGATAAATATTTTAGCATCTAGTATATTAGTATATTTAGTATATTGGAGTTGAAATTAAATAATGAATTTGAACTCAAAGTGCGGACTTTCAGATTTAATTTGAAGTTATTTATATACAAATAAATAAATGAATGATGAATGATGCAGGAGTTACAGAACTATTTTTTTTAATAAGTGGCCCTGACCTTTTTAAGGTACCAAAAGTAACTGGACTTAGTAACTGGCTGCTCAGCTGTTCCATGGCCAGGTGTGTATTATTCCCTCATTATGTCACTCACAAGTAAACAGATAAAAGGTCTAGAGTTGATTTCAAGTGTGTCATTTGCATTTGCTGTCACTACCAGTGAAGCAAAGCTTCATTAGGCTAAGAAATCTAATCAAACCCATCAGAGAGATAGCAAAAACATTAGGTGTGGCCAAATCCACTATTTGGTACATTCTTAAAAAGCACAGAATTCACTAGTGAGGTCAGGAAAACTCAAAGGCCTGGAAGACCATGGAAAACAACTGTGGTGGATGACAGAAGAATTCTTTCCCTGGTAAAAAATAACCTCTTCAGAACAGTTGGCCAGATCCTGAACACCATCCAGGAGGTAGGTATATCTGTGTCAAAGTCAACAATCAAGAGAAGATTTCACCAGAGTAAATAAAGAGCATTATCACGAGATGTAAACCATTCGTAAGCCTCAAAAACAGGAAGGTTAAAGTTTGGCAAAAACATCTAAAAAAAAAAAAAAAAAAGCCTGTACATTTCTGAACAGCAGCCTATGGGCAGATGAGACATAGATCAACTTGTAGAAGATTGATGGGAAGAGAAGGGTGTGGAGAAGGGTGAACGTGTGAGAGTGGGGGGGGGGGGGGGGGGGGGTGACAGCAGTTTAGGACTGCAATTGCCACGAACAGTTTTGCACTTAAGTCTCCATCAGTGAACAGTGGATAAGTTCAACAAACAGACTTCATGCGAAAAATGTAATGAATTTCCTGGTTACACAATTGCACTATTTGTCCATGTAGTACACAGTTATAGAAGAGATTTATTACTAATTACACTACCCGGTGTCACCCAGATGAGGATGTGTTCCCTTCTGAGTCTGGTTCCTCTCAAGGTTTCTTCCACATGTCATCTCAGGGAGTTCTTCCTTGCCTCCATCGCCTCTGGCTTGCTCATTAGGGATAAATTCGTATACTCAAAATTTATATCTTGAATGTATTTATTTCTGTAAGACTGCTTTGTGAAAATGCCCATTGTTAAACGCTCTATACAAATAAAATTGAATTGAATTGAGAAGGGAAGGGAAGGAACTGTTCATGATCCGAAGCATAGCACCTCGTCTTATGGTGTGGGCATGGTATTGGTTTCCTTGTATTTACTGATGATGTGACTGAAGTGTATAGGGCTATATTATCTATTCAAATTCAGCCAAAGGTTCAAAACTGATTGGAAGGTGCTTCACAGTGCAGATGGACAAAGAGCTGAAGCATACTTCAAAAGCAACTCAAGATTTTTTAAGGCAAAGAAGTGGAATGTTCTGCAATGGCCAAGTCAATCCCCTGACCTAAGTCCAACTGAGCTGCATTTTATTTGCTGAAGGCACAACTGAAGGAAAAATGCCCCAAGAACAAGCAGGAAGTGAAGACAGCTGCAGTAAAGACTTTGCAGAGGTTCATCAGGGAAGAAACCAGCGTCTGGTGATGGCTATAGGTTCCTGACTTCAGGCAGTCATTTACAGAAACTGATTTGCAACCAAGTGTTAAAAATCCCAATTTAATTTCTGATTGTCAGTTTGTCCAGTTACAAGATCCTTAAAGAGGGGGACCACATATATAAAAATGCTGTAATTCCTACACCGTTCATCTGATTTGATGTAAATCTCCTCAAATTAAAACTGAAAGTCTGCACTTTGACAGTTATTAACTAGTTAATTAATGAATATTAAAATGAAGTCCAATATCAATATCAAACTCCAATAGACTGTGGTAGACAGCTAGAATAACAGTAAATTCTTTATCGGTGTCCATATATTTATGGACCTGACCTTAGTTGTGTAGCTTGGATGGATACCACAAAACCTTCAACAAAGTGTAAAGTAACTGAACTACTTTTTACTGCATTGCTCCAGTGTGGGAAAGTTGGATAAAGGAACAGATTTGGTAAGAATTTCTCTCATGCCTATCTCCTCGTAAGACCTTAATTATAGAGTGTAACAGCTGTAGTATTTTATCCGTGTTATATTTGACAAAGTTTAACAACTGCCCTTTGACTTCCATTATAAATGAATTTGGAGTAAACAGCTTTTCTGTTCGTTTCTCTGTTCGTGTGGGGAAATGTAAGGTTCTTTTCCATGGTACGTATCTTACAGGTTCAGTGGATACAGATTAGTCCCACACTATTCCTTTAAGACTTTAGGATTGGGATGGACACAGAAAGAGCATGATAATTTTTAAACTTAAAACAGTTAAATTAGCTTTTTTTTAGTTTTCAGGATGTTTTTTTGGAGATGGAAATATTCTAATCACAATATTTTATGATTATATATCACAACAAATCACAATATTCAGTTAGTTCTGCAGCTCCATTTTCCTGTTCATCACCTGGAAAATGTTAAATAAATAAGAATTAATGATAATAACTTTCATGGACACTTATGTAAAGTCACCTTATGGCTATTTTTAGGAAAATATTAGATGTAACTCACTTGAGACCATGACTGTAATTTAACATAAATCATCGTCATGATTTCTGTTCCCATCTAGACTATTCTCATTGCAGCATGTCCCTGGTAAATCTTTACACACTTTCTATACAAAATCCCAAATTAAATAAATAAAGAACTGTGATACGCTCCAGAGAACACAATAGTTGTTTTTTTTTTTTTAAATTAAAGGTAGATCTTTTTTTATTTCCAAAATCAGCTGCATCATTCAACATTCCTTCACTGTGTAAATGTCAAGAATATTGCTATATTTTGTTCAAAATTATATTTTCTCTCATTTTGGTCATCAAAAGTAAACATTTTAGCCTTGAATGTTTGAATTATGATTTTTTTTTTTTATAAACAAAAGCAAAGAAAGATCCCATCCAAGTGCACACACACAGTAGTGAACATACACACAGACACACAGACCAGTGGACAGCCTTGTTTGCTGTGGCGCCTGGGGGTTTGGTGCCTTGCTCAAGGGTCTCACCTCAGTCATGGTATTGAGGGTGGAAGAGAGCCTACAATCCCTGCCAGACCTGAGAATCGAACACATGACCTTCAGGTTAGAAGGCTGACTCTCTAACCATTAGGCTACGACTGCCCCAAGGGTGGTTAATACAGACACAAAGCAACAATCACAACCTCAACAATACCCCACTTTTTGGGTTCTAAGCCTGTTTAAAGTCTTCCTTCTCACTGGGGAGGCTTTAGTAATTTTCTCGCCTGGGATTGACAGAAACACACCACTATCTTATCCTGGATTAAGAGTCTGAAAATGAGGTTTCTTTAACACTTACACTCTCCTCCGTCACTCTCTCCTCTTCCTCTCAGCTCGTCAGTGATGTGATTTATGCTCCGAGTGCACCGTGGGATGTCGGAGTCTCCCAGCGTGGGACTGCCAAACCCCTTCGGCTCTGAACTGATTTAAGACCAGCCTTTGTCTTGTGGTTCCTTCCTCTCCGGTATCTGTTGCTTTTCCTCCTGACTGATTTCAGAACAGCTTGAATGGGACGGAAAAGTGTGGAAGTAGCAGGAAAAGCTATTACATTCAATTACGTGCCCTTGAACACGGGATAAACACACTTTATCTTACAGGTAGCGGAAGAGATTATCGAGGTTTAATCCACCATTTGTCATGTTATCGCAGTTAACTAACACACAAAGGTTCCCTGTCCACGAGTGTTAGATTTTTTTTTTTTAAAGTATTGTTCACCATTTTCACAACTTATTATCCCACATAAATCAAATGCAGTAGCTTTCAACAAAATTCAAAAGCAAATAAATACACCACTTTGGTTCCCAAAGACCAAAGACCATCAATCAGCTTATGAAGGATTTAATAAGTAGAGTAGAGATAAATAATGTTAATGTTCTTCATACCACTGCATGTTGTATTCTGGACTCTGACTGGTCACAAGGTGTTGATTAATTTTCTATAGCAGCGGCTCTGACAGTAGTTTTATATTAATGCGCTCGTTCTAATATGTTATCGTTTAACGGCGCACACAGGGACGCTCCACGTGATCTAAGACTAAGAAAAACCAGATTAAACATAGTGTTGTTATTTAAGAAAGAAAAACATACAATCGATGATATTGATGTGAAGTTTTCTGTAATAAGACATTTATTTAACATTTATGGAAGGAGTCTCCAGTGTCAGTGCTTTTTTTTTGAACAGTCAGGAAGTTTTCCTCCACATCTGAAACGATGTGTTTTTTTTGTCTTACTAACCCCAAGAAAGAGAAAAAAAATAGAGCACGGTGAAGGAATGACCGTTTATTGCTGCTATAACGTAAGTGAGAACAGGAACTTACTTGTTTTTTGGATGGTCCACAACATTAAAAGTAATAAAAAAATTGCTGTTTTGTTCTTTAATAAAAAAAAAAATTAAAACATTGGCAAATACAGTAACTCTGCTTCATCACATAACCTCCTCACTCAGGATTTTCTAATAAAATAAGAAGTCACAAACGTTTTTTCTGTTCACCTATGTCTATTACTCGCTCAGATTTTCTAATTCTAGAGGATTTAACTTTGAAAATGGTAATACAGAGTTGACTAGCAGTGTATATTTATCTAATTTTATCTTTTCGTATATTACATTCAGTGGATTCCTGGAAAATTTTCTTCATTTAATTCATCTTCTTTTAAATTCAGCTTCTTCCTTTCTTTTCTTTTCTTTTTTTTTTTTAAATATTTGTTCAATTTCTAATATTTCTTCTACTGCTAATTTCCATTACATGATTGAAGGTGGTCTTATACTGTATCTTATACTTGTCACCTGCTTCAGAGTTGATGTACAGTATGTGATGTTATGTTGTATAAATATAATACTTATGTTTCACGCCCAAAAATTGATCCAATATTGATCTGCATGCGTTCTTCATTGTATTTTTTTTTTTACCCATTTTTTTTTTCCCAAGTACTTAATAGAGAAAAGAATGCATTTATCTTCTTTTCGTCTTTGCAGCTTCTTGGTTTCTTATTTCATTTTAAGTCATTGTTGTAGTTTCTAATATTTACTTTACTGTTAATCTAGTTCTACTGATTATGCTACTGTTACTGTTAATTTCCACTCCGATTCAGATTTGATATACACCTGTAGGAAAAATGTGCAATCTAGAAATCTGGTTTCTTAGAAGAACTTTCCAAGAGGAACCTCATTAAGAACCCTGAATTATCTACAGAACCCTTCTTTAGTGTATTAATATTCATCTGCTTTCGTAATGACTTTTATTGCTATAAAAGCTATAAAATGATATGTTGTGAATGTATAAGGTTCTTTATATTGTTTTTTAAAATTTTGTTTTTTGCTCTTGAATACCTCTCTAAATGGTTTTAGGACTACGTTATTTCTTTTTTCCTTTTTTTTTTTTTTACGTAAGCATGTTTTTTTTTTTTTGTTTGGCTCCACTGTGCTCTTAGGCTCACAGACGTCTCCCATTTTTAGGTGAAATCAATTGAGTCTCAGCACTTTTTTCACTCTCAGATTCGCCAAAGTCAATTAGAAGTCTATTACAATGAAAGGGCATTTAGCGGGATAAAGAGACAAATTAGCGTGACTAACGGCATGCCTCTTGCTTTATCTGACGTGCCATATTCATAGGTAATAATGCCGTGAGCATGGGAACCATTGTGGTTTAGAGGGTGGTGAAAAGTAATGGAGGCCCTATATTCATGGAATGGGTTGAGTTCTGCCCCGCTGCATTGTCTATGTGTGTTTGTGCTTGTGTGAGGGATTTTGTGGAAAGGGAGTGACAGTTTCAGTTGGCTTTAAAGGGGTAATTGTTGCCGTGTTCTTTTCAAACGGCGCTCTTTGTTCGCCTGGATAAGGAGTGAGAACGACAGACGGTTGGGCAGCAGGCCTCAGGTGTTTCTTGGGATACGGATACGAACGGGACACGCCCCTTGTGCCTGGCACAATCCCTGTTTTTCTTTAAAGTGATAGATTCAGAGCTGGGTCACTTCATTTTAAAGGATTTGTGGGGTGAATTGTCATCTTTCCAGCGTAATTCGTATTAACGGATTGGCACCTCTGTCATTCTTCATTTCATTCACGTTCCTAAAAGTGCAGCGTGTTCACAACTCATGAATACCCAATAAAGAGCCCGTTATTTAACGCTAAATTGGCTCGGGAGAAAAGATGCCTGCAAAGAAAATAGTCCGAACTCTTTGTTTCTCTCTCTACATCTTGGCCATCTGTGCCACCGTCCCTCTGTCTCCGCCTCCCTGAATAGGATAATTGAGTGTTGAATATGCTTCAGAATGAACCGGCGAGCTTTATCTCCTCCTGCATCTGCCCTATTGATCCCTCGCTGCCCTCCTCGGTGTATTTACACACACTCAATTAAACCGCTATAATCCCATTAAGCAACAACAGGCCTCTCCATCTCCTTCACACGGATAAACCCATGGCGACTGCATGGCCACAAACAGCATCCAGCGTCAGCAACAATAGAGATGGATGGGGATATTGTATCGCTCTCTCCGAGCACACCAGCGCTCCATTGAGACGAGAGAAAGCCCCCCCACTCGGGGTGTGTGAGGAACAGCTGTTGATAAGCCTGCAACACATTTGTCTGCCATTGTTGCCTGTCACCTCAATGCACATTCAAACAAGTGTCTCAGTCCATACGCAGCCATTTCTGTGGCTGAAAGAATCGGCAAAGTGAGCAGCGGAGGGGGTTTGGGGAATGACGGCGGCTTTTGTGAGGCACTTGACGTCCGCCGAAGCTTTTCAGAGTCGTTATAATGATATTAGTGCTTTTGAAATGGGAATCTAAATAGGGATGATTACAGGCTACATATTGCAGGCTATTAGGGGCAAAGCTAGGAAGGTTTGGGATTATTTAGTCTCAACACGTTGCTACTCGAGTTGTGAAGTTTTCCTGGTGTTCTGAGAACATTTTTAGATAACAAGGTCATGATACGTCTGCTATATTTGTAGTTGCAGGAACATTAGCACAAACTTTTGCAAAATGTAATGCTACTTTCAAACATCTTCATCTTTCTCAGAAGATTGGTATTCTGTGGTATTCACATCATTTTCTGATACTTCTGACAGAATTCAGCAGGTGTGATGCAACGTTCCTGCTTCCCAGTATAGTGATTTGGTTTCTTGTCAATGCTAAGTTTGATTGCAGTGTAATTTTCAGTCACACAGAGCCTTTTAATAAAAAATTAACCAACACATCTGACTAAAAAATGTCTCTATTCCAGATGGTTTCGTCTTGTTTTTGAATAATGGCTAGCTAGCTACATTTCTACCGCTTAGTAATTAGCTAGCTAATTGAACGTAAGCATGTCAGGTGTTCTCTTTCCCAAGCAGAAATTCACCAAATCCATTCAAACACGCCAAAATTGGGAGGTTGCATGAGTGATGTCCAAAGAACATCAAAAATTAAAACGTGATGGAAACATTATTGCATGATGTGCTTTCAGAAGGTTGTAGAAACTTTATTTTTTGTAACGTTATGTAGCTTTCTGAGCTGTTACAGCACTATTACCGAACATTTTGACAACGTTGCTAACAGGGTAATAGTGGGAAATCTGCAAGAAAACATAAAGAAAAACTTTTGACTGGCAGTGAAATATTGTGACATTCCCCAAACCTACTAGACACAAACTTCCCAAAGGCATTTTGTGATATTCAACTGGAAAATCAGTGAACATCTAACAAGTTTTTGTTTGTTGTGAAAATGTGATTTGAAGACTGGCCTTCAACATCAAAACTTTGTTTAGAGTCAGTGATGTTTTCGTCTTGCCATGTGCAGCAGCGTAATTTCTTTCATGGTGCCACAAATCAGAACATTTAAACAGGGAGTTTGAACTGCACTGCATGTAAACCAACTCAAAATAAAACAATGATGTCTTCAGTGCCAGCATTTGGTGAATAAGTCAAAGTTATCTGAAAAAACCCAATTATTTTGTTTTTCAGTTTTTTCCTGTTATAAAACCGTGCTGCTTCATAGCTTGGTTGTCCAACTCTTACCCACTGACTGAAAAGAGACGTCCATTGACGTCGATTATTGAGCCAGACTGGCCTGCCTTAAATTGGACCATAAAAAGACACTGTTATGTACCACACTGATTTGGCCACTAAATGTCCTTTTTTTGGTCCGTATTAAGTTGACGTTTTGTACAAAAGCCAAACAGTTGATTCTGGGCAGAATCTAGACGTCCCATTAACATCTGGCAAAAACATCTTTTTAACTTCTTTTGTGCCCACTGGGTGGGTCCCTAATGGTGTGATCCAGTCTTTAATGCAAATGGAATGTTCCACTTATGAGCAACATAATGGGGGGAATTACACAATTAAACATAATCCATAAAGTAAAGAATTGTCATTGTTCATCTCCTTTATAGCTCAACTCGCTCGTTTAAGAGCGAAAGAGAAAACAGATTAAACATTTACATCACTGGCATCTGAAAAATGGCTCTTACACCATCAACGTTGTTATTACTTCATTTGAGTTGGAATTCCATCAATGGCGATGTGGTCTGTGATCCATCAACCAACACTGGCGAACAGGTCTCTACATCTACCGCTGCTCTGTTTGGGTTAGCACTGCTGCAAAGTCAACCTTCCTGATTGCACCGGGATGGAAAAGTAGTGAGAGCGTGACTAATTAAAAACAAGAGATAAGGTCTGTTTAGCTCCTCTGAAACAGAGAGGTTTTAGAAGTTTGGACTGAGCGCATCTGCTCACTTTTTTTTTTTTTTTTTTTTGGTGCTCTAAAAGCTTTCATGGCATTTTGTACAAACTGAATGGTATTTTTATTGCATGTTAAATATGATTTAGTGAATGTCTGTAATTGCCTAGATAGTTCTGGTTTTAGCCTGCACATCCTAATTGACTGACAATAGTGAGAAAAAGGGGGAAAGCACAATGGATGAGTCCATTATACACTAAAATGAACCAAGCCAATGAATAACAAAGAAGGCTTTTTATTAGCCGTTGCTATGCCAGCTGTTACACCTGCCACGTCCTAATCCTAAAACTGCACTGGGACTAGACCACTAGCAAGACTTTTTTTTTTTTTTTTTTCATTTTTCTTTCCCAAAGTTTTTTTTGGCTTCACAAGTTAATTTGTTACTCATTAATAATAAATTAGCTTTTAAAGACAAATGAGAGAGATTCATCCTCCTAGGTTAATTAAATGCTCCTAGAGTAGACAAGAACCTGATTATACTGTGTTAACATTTAACATATTTTAAACATTTTAACCATGTCTGTATGTTTTGGTGTTCTTAAATTACAACAGGGCACAAAATTTGTGAGGAAAAGGATATTTTTTGAACAATGCGTGTTCAGAAAGAGTAATTATATTGTGAATAGCTCAAACCACACATTAAAAGAGGTGGTGTTAAAGTTTCCTTCTGCATTAAGATATAAGCTACCTTGATGAATGAACAATAGAAACAAATAATCATATTATGTGTATTATTTGTATGTGTGTTGCATGTTTGGGATGCTCTACTGTACTTAATTTTGTGCTGTGTTTATGTGTTTAACTTCTGAGACAAGTTTCCTTAGAGGTACAATAAAGTTTGCCTGAATGAATAAACTGGAGTGAAGTGAAGTGACATGACGTTTGGCCAAGTATGGTGACCCATACTTGGAATTTGTGCACTGCATTTAACCCATCCAAGCATGCGCGCACACACACACACACACACACACACCAGTGGGCAGCCTTTTTTGCTGCGGCACCTGGGGAGCAGTTGGGGGTCCGGTGCCTTGCTCAAGGGTCTCACCTCAGTCGTGGTATTGAGGGTGGAAGAGAGCGCTGGTCATTCACTCCCCCCACCTACAATCCCTGCCGGACCTGAGACTCGAACCCACAACCTTCAGGTTCACCTTTGGGTTACAAGTCCAACTCTCTAACCATTAGGTCACGACTGCCCCCAGGTTTGGATAAGGGTTAGAGTTAGTGGTTATGGTGAGGGTTGGTGTAAGGGCAGAGTTGGTCTAGGGTGCAGATTACCCCCTGTCCTGCACAGCTACTGAACAGCCTTTCCTGAATTGAAGAGTGTGTGTTAGAGCAGGGAAAACACTAAAATGTGCAGGATAGAGGGTACTCCAGGACCAGAGTTGGGAACCTGTGGTCTAGGGTAAGGGTTATGTTAGAGTGTAACATTGTGTTAGAGTTAGATTAGGGTTAGTTATGGACTAGAGTTAGGGTTGACTAGGATTAGGGGTAGAATTGGGCTAGGGTCAGGCTAGGGTTAGGGCTCAGATTGGTTTAGGGCTGGTGCAGGGTTAGGACTTGGTGAGGGTTAGTCTAGTGGTTTGGTTAGGTTTAAAGTTAGCCTAAAGTTAGGGTTGGTCTGGGGTTAGGGCTAGAGTTGGTGTAGGGTTGAGTTTGCCTATAGGGTTTGGGAAGGGCTAGGGTCAAAAATGGGCTATGGTTGGCTTAAGGTTTGAGTTGGACTAGGGATAGGGATTAGGTTTAGCCTTTTCATTTATCTACAGTAACACACAAGTCAATAGAAATACCTCACAAAGACAGTAATATAAGACACTTTGAGTATGTGTTGTGTGTGGTCGTCTGTAGCTGCAGCCCTCACAGAGCCAGAGCTCAACTTGCTGTCCTGATTATTAAGAATGATTCGTGTAGAAGGACATATTCTCTGTCTGTCTGTTTCCCTAACTTTCTTCACTCGCCTCACTTTCTGGCTTTTGCAGTCTCTTTTTGCTGTAATGCTGTTTTGTGTAGTGGGTCTTTGGGTTTGCCTCATTCAAATTAAAAATGACGTTCTTGCTATGCTTGCATTAACTTTTCTCATGACCAAACGTCCCTCCCAATGCCCCCCCCCACTCTCTCTCTCTCACTCTCTCTCTCTCTCTCTCTTCGTGTTGACAGCCGATGCTAAGCTGTGAGCTCACCACTTTAACAGATTTGGAGCAGACGAAACATCGAGGGGCGTTTTCTCCCCATACAGCACCCTGGGGACATGTGGAGAGGACCATGCTGTCAGCAACAGGCAGGGAGAGACAGAGAACGAGAGTGAGACAGCAAGAGAGAGAGAGAGAGAGATGGGAGGAGTGAGTGTAAGAGATGGTAAAGAAGGAGCGAAATCTTCAGCTTAATCCTTTCAGGATATGTGTGTGGTGCCTGAGTGTAGCAGCTCCTCCTTGGTCTGTGTGTGGCGGCCATGTTCCTACATGAAAGAGTGACCCGGAGTCCCTCGGGGTCCTAACGAGCTGAACGAGCTGCCTGGCTCTTATTTTAAGAGGCTGACCTAAGACTCCTGTGGTTTCCGCACTCTGCCGAGGGTGTTTGACCCGCCACCGATGGGTGGAAAAGATGGCGCAAACGCACCGCCATTAATTTTCCTCGCTTTGATTGGTGTTCCTGTTTTTTATGATGCTGTGAACAATTACAGCTCAAAGTAGCAGGCAATGAAACTCGCTAAACTTCAGCAGGCTGTTCCAACTGTCTGTGCGTGAGGGGGTTTTATTTTAATTACTGTGGAAGAAAAGCAGTGCAAATGAGTTTATCAGACTAATTAGTACGCCTTAGTAAAAATGTTATACAAGAAAAGTGACAACAAAACACTTGCATATGTGTTGTGGAGGGTGTTTTTTTTTTTTTTTTTTTTACCTCCGGAGAAAGCTGTTAGTTATGTGGTTTAGGAGCAAAAAAAAAAATATAGTAGTAGTGTGGTGAGTTCAAACAACAAAAGGGTTAAAGGTTTTGCTACATTTTGATAGTCATTTCTTGGCAGGGCTAGAAAGGTTTTTTGTAAATGTCAATAAATTGCTCTGGAATTACTCTAAAACCCTTTTCACAAGTAAGGAATAAAACACAACGGGGTGTGCCGTTATAGGAAAATAATTAACAAAAGGGTGGTGTGATGAACGTCTTCCAATAATAGCACATGCCAAACTGTTTTATTCCTCTTATACCAAAGCAATTTGCCTACAGTTAATTTTTTTATTGATTAAAGCACAACATGTCGTGCTTTCTTTCCATTTATAGTTACATTTATTGTTGTGGAATGTCCACGAAACAAGTTCCTGTTATCACTTATGTTATAGCATATATAAACAGTCGTTCTCTCACCAGTCTATTTTTTTTTTTATCAACTTATTTTTAGACACAATTTACATCTGGTGGTTACATCTAGCAAGATGCTCAAATAGGTCAAGCTAGTTAATTAGCTAATGCTAGAGGTACACTTGAAGGCAAGTAATTACTAATGCTATTTGAAGTAAGTTGTGTATTTATGGAAACGATTTTGGCTGAGATAGACATCCAGTACTTAAGCTACCTCAGTTGTAGCTCCAGTGCAAAACTAAAGAAGCAAACGTCAGACCAAACACGTCTTGGCTGATTTAACTACATTCAGAGTAAAGGAAAAATTGCGCAAATTTCATTTTTGGCTGAACTATTCCTTTAGGACAGCTCCAAGAAGTGAGTGCCAGGATGACTTTGGTTACAGTGAAGAGGGCAAAGTATGTCAGGGAGGACCAAGAAGTCATAAATACAAATGTCCAGAGCGGTCAAGCAATATTAGCGCAGGCATTGGTCTCGTGGGCTTAGACGGCTTTAGGCTTTTTTTTCCCTCTGTTCCTGTCATGGCCAGTGTGGAGCCTCGGGTTTGGCGTGTCTCTGCGTGGACACACCAGCCTCCATCCGAGCACCATTAGACATGTGAAAGCTCCACGGTCTGAAGGGTGGCAGCACTCATAGCATTTATGACCATGTTCTTCCATAAAATCATAAGAGTCACTGTCCATTTTTCATTCCCCCCCCATCCGCCTGAATATAAAAAAAAGCGGATCAAAAAGTTTTTTGTTTTTTTGTTTACTGTTACTGAGACTTGTTAGGGTTAGTGAAGCGGACATGTGAACGGAGTGACGAAGATCAGCAGCGGGGGAAAAACGCTGAAGGAATGGAAAGAAGCTGAAATCTGACATTTTACAGAGAGAGGATTAAAAATGGGGAGCAGGACGAGGGGGAAAGAGCGAGAGGCAGACAGAAAGAATAAATGACAGAGAAGGAAGGAAAAAGAAAGACTGGAAAAGAAAATTCCAGAGAAAAGCTTTAGGCCCATGTCTCAGACCTGTGCACATGGAGTGATGTTGCACGGCACATTGGGTAGAAACCACGCATTCGGACAAACGCTTTTGAGACTCAAACATGGGGCTTTCTAATAATGTAAAAGCCATTAGTCCGGCCCAGTGCACCATGGGAAGGCCCGCCGCCCGCCACTGTGTCCTGCCATAAATTTTTCAATCAGTGCATACAATAAAGAAGAGAAATTGAATTCTGCGTCTCGAGGGAGCTGTAGGACTGTCGGTTTTGTGGTGTTGGTGATTTCCTGAAGGAAACAAAGAGGGAAAGGAAGGAAATCCCCTGGACCGAGGCAAGACGGTCTCACCTCAGGGTCTCCAAAAATGTTTGAAACAGGAGTGTTTTAGTTAAAGGTGGGGTCAGAACACTTTTTTGGAATATTTGTTGAAGTTTCTTGTCATGTTCTGGCAGCTTGCATGAAAAATCTGTTCAGAGAAGAAACTCTGGTCTTTGTGGTGCTGCAGGCTGTAAACAGGAGAAACAAGACATGATGTGGACCACCAACGTCTAAATAATCAGGGTTTAGAACGCTCCTCCTCTTACACCAGCATTCAGGAGGGAATCAGGGAGATTTAGAGGCAGAAAATACTGACAGAAAAGGCTGGATTTGTTTTTGAGTTTGAGTTTCAAACAGCTCTCCTCCACTATGCACAAAACTATTTGAGGACAATAAATGAAAAACGGACATGACTATAGACAAAGCTTCACATTTCACGTTTAATTCACTATTTTAGATTTGTGGGACATTTAAAAGGGACGTTACCATCTGCCTTCCACAGCGTTGATGAACTGCACATCAATCCAAACAACGCAGTGCATTATGGGTATGTCGTGGTTGTTAGGGGACATCATTTGTACCCTATGATACAATCATGGTGCATCGTGGGATTGAGAGATTGCATTGCATTTACTCCAGTACGTCTTCAATCGTGACTACAAAATGTCAGAGCTCGAGCATAGCTTAAAGAATGAAGTTTAGCTCAGTTCAGTCATTTAGCTTAATGGGAATAGTTACAAAGAACGTTTCCGCTTTAACTCTTCATCAGATCTTGAAAATAGTGCACTGCATAGTGAATAGGGCTTTTGACGCTCACTCCAACAAATACAATGATTATAGAAAACAAGTAGAAACTCTTATTGTGTATCAATAATAAAAAATATATAAAAAATAAAAGTAAGTACATAAAAATGTAAAAAGCTAATTATTAAGTATTTTTTTTAATTTCATACACATAGGCATTTTATTTACTTTCATATATTAATTTATTTGTTTTCATGATATATGTTTAACTCCACGATTTAACTACAAATGTACATCATTAAAGTTAAGAAGTTAAGAGCTCTGAACTCTCACAATAACTTTTTAAAGAGTGTACATAATATTTTTCATTCATATCCCAATATCAAAGTTTTATATGATCGTCTTGCAAAAGTTATTATTACTAGGATTATTACTATTATATATATATATATATATATATATATATATATATATATACACACACACACACTTCTTTAGGAATATCTATATTATTACAGAAAACACCAAAACTGATTGGATGGAAACAATCATATTAATTACAGAGTAAATGGAGGGGCTAATATTTAAACAAAATGTTTTTTTTTCTTCGTATCTCTGTCTGGAAAGTGTCCAGCATCATCTCTCGAGCTCGAACAGCAGAGGAAACCCCCCCTTTACACACACACACACACACACACACACGCACGCACGCATACACACACCCGCACACACACCAACCCCATGTTCACTTAGCTTTCGCTCTTGTCAAACCGAGCAGAAAATACCACCTACTCTCCTCCTCTCCTCTCTCACTTTTCTCTCCATCAATCTCTCCTCCCTCTCTTCCGCTCTTTCATCTCCCTCACTCTGGTGTTGGATGAGACGGGCTGTTTTGACAGCAGGCTGGAAACATGATGGCAAAGATGGAAAGTGCTCCCTTTCTCTCCGTCTCTCTCTCTCTCTGTCTCTCTCTCTCTCTTACTTTCTCTCTGTAGCAGTGTTGACTTGTCTAAATGTCACCATGGCAAGAACACGAACTCCCATGTAAAAACGCCTTGCGCTTGGCGGTGGAAAAATTACCCACACTTCATTAACCGCAAACTGGCCAGAAAACTATTCTTACTGCTCTCTCTCTCTCTTCCTCTCATGCGCTCTCTGTTTAAAACATGCTGGATGTTATAAAGAACGGGTGGAGAGGGATCAAGTAGAACCTCCTGCTATAAAAGTTGCCTTTCTGGAGGAACAGCACACGCCTCAGAATTGGCTGTTTGTCAAGTGGTTTCAGGAAAAGGCTTGTGTGAAAGTAACCCGTCCGTCTTGTGTGTGAAAGTCGAAAATGTCAGCAAGGTCAGACTTTTTGAGGTAAACCTCTCTCAAGGGCAGGTGGAGGTCATTATACTCCTAGGGGGGAAAAAAAAAAGCTTCCTTTATGTTTTTTGGATGATTAATAGTTTGTAGCTTGTAAATGGATTGTAATTGGAACGCTCCTGAAAGGACACAGGACAAACTTAAATTCTCTCTAAGGAAGGGTGCAAGATATCTTTTGTCAAGGCTGCATATAATAGTTCTAAGGAGTAGAAGTTAGCTAATCTGGTCTTGGATAGAATCAGATATTTCCCAAACTGGTGCTCCAGATTTCTGGTTTAAATGTATTATGGTTTATGAGGAATGGTTTGAGAACCACTGCCCTAAAGGGTTCTTCATCTAGAAGGAGCACTGAGGAATGGTTTGAGAACCACTGCTCCAAAGGGCTCTTCATCTAGAAGGAGCACCGTGGAATGGTTTGAGAACCACTGCCCTAAAGGGTTCTTCATCTAGAAGGAGCACCGAGGAATGGTTTGAGAACCACTGCCCTAAAGGGTTCTTCATCTAGAAGGAGCACTGAGGAATGGTTTGAGATCCACTGCTCCAAAGGGCTCTTCATATAGAAGGAGCACCGTGGAATGGTTTGAGAACCACTGCCCTAAAGGGTTCTTCATCTAGGAGGAGCACTGAGGAATGGTTTGAGAACCACTGCTCCAAAGGGCTCTTCATCTAGAAGGAGCACTGAGGAATGGTTTGAGAACCACTGCCCTAAAGGGCTCTTCATCTAGAAGGACTTCTGAGGAATGGTTTGAGATCCACTGCCCTGAAGGATTTGTTGTCTTGAGGGCACTGAGGACTGGTCTGAGATGCAATGCTTTAGATAATTACATAGAACCTTTAAAAAAAAAAAAAAAAAAAGTTAAAACTAATATGAAGGGAGCAATGATAAAGCTTCTCCAAGCACACCACCATTTTGAGTGCAACATCAGGTATGTTTATTCCAGTGAACACTGGTTAAGGTGGATCTTGGAAGTTTCTTACAAGGAATTAGGTGACTTACGTGACCCTATTAATCTTCTCCAAAAACATAGCAATAGCTGATCTCGAACAGACGTGGTCCACATGGAATGTAAATAATGTCGCCATGTGGTAATGTTAGAGCAGATCCTTCAGATGATTGTGTTTCGCTGCTCATCCATCAAACACACCCATTTTCAGACCCTAACAGATGGGTTGTTACCAATTGTGGGATTGTTAAATATTTGCAGGGTGGGTGATGGTTTAACACCAGGTTAGAGTGTTGTTGGTGATAATTAACTGTTGCAGTGCTTATTTATTTGGGTTTTTTCTGACTAAAATAGTCTTATCAGAATTTGTACTGCACTGCCACAAAACATTGCTCTAAACGATCACTAAATACAGCTGGCACTGTTGCATTTTTTGTATTATTTTTGAGTTTTTCTTTAATATATTACATTTTTCCTAAATCTCATTACACTGCTATGGAAACGCCCTGCACCCTATTTCATGAGGAGACGAAAGTTAATCTTACCCTAATGAAAGCCAAAAATGTGCTCATGCAGGAAAAAACTTGAACTGGCTACATTGTTAGCCTAGCCAACATACTAATTTAGCATAGCTTGTTGGTTTGACATGAATAACTCACAACACATGCAATGAAGGAGGGAGGGAAGATATCAGCTGTTCTGATCCCAAAATGCTAGGAGTGTTTCTAGCAGGGTGAGTAAAAGGTGAATTATTACAGACTGATAAAGAGTTTTTTGGTGATTTGTGAGGAGGAGGTAATGTTTTTGGGTCACGATGATGAATGAAAAATGACACGGTGTTAGTCAGTATTTGGCAAAAATTCCATTTTAATCCACTTCCTTCACTAGGACTGACAGGCTGACAGGCAGACAGGCCACACATCCTTCACTGAGACTGACATGCACTGAGGCCACACCCCCTCCCGTGGGACTGAGAGGGACTGAAGCCACACCTCTTTCAATGAGACTGACAGGCACTGAGGCCACACCTCCTTCATTAGGACTGACAGACACAGAGGTCACACCGCCTTATCTGTCATTGACTGTAACACAAGCCATGCATACTTCATTAGGACTAACAGGCATTGAGGCCACGCCTCCTTAAGTAGGACTGACAGGCATTGAGGCCACGCCTCCTTCGCTGAGAATGAAGAGATAACATGTAGTTATGTCCCATTTGTTCCCTCGTATACACGTTTCCCTCGTTTAACAGCTTAGAGGCTTTGGAAAGTAGCTGTTAGAGTCTTCGAGTTCCTTTTGTTTGATAATCAAAGGATGCAAACAAAGAGTTTAAGTGATTTTTTTAGAGGCTTATGCTGCCTGTGAGCCGTGCAGTGGCGCGCCAAGTGTTGGGACACACACGGTGGAGTGGAGGGATAATTTAATCCGGGTTGTAAATGAGTTCCGTCTGGGTTTGGTGTGTGTGTGTGTGTGTGCGCACTATTCCTACCCTGTGTGTGCATGTGTGTATGTGTGTGTCTTTGGTCCTTTTTTTCATCGTGTGTGTTTCGTTATAACCTGTGAGAGGTTGCCCTGGTTTACAGATGAGGGCATGCTGGTGTGTGTGTGTGTGTGTGTGTGTGTGTGTGTGTGAGAGAGAGAGAGAGATTTCTCTGCACATTGTGAAATGGTGCTATAGTTTGCAGAGCGTGACATGAGGATGCAGGATCAGAATTCTCCGCATGCATTTGTTAATGGAGCTTCCATGGAATGGACTACACACACGCACACACACACACACACACACACACACACACACACACACACACACAGGATTGCCCAACACATATACAAGGATGGACACACAAACAAACAAACACACACACACACACACACTTCAACCTTCATACTAAGTAATAAATCTGGTGTGTAAGTGAGAGTCCTTGCTCGAACAGAGCCAATGTACTGTGAACATTGCACTCCTGCCAACTGGTATGTGTGTGAGACAGAAAGAGAAAGAGAGAGAGAGAGAGAGAGAGAGAGAGATGGGTGGGTAGGCCAGGGCCTGTCTGTATATATGTGTAGATTTTGCAAGATGCTAACAACTTCTTTCCAAAGCCACTGAAATAGGCAAGAATGAGAGATATTTTGTCTGTGTGTGTGTGTGTGTGTGTGTGTGAATGCTGGAGACAGGCATTGCATTCCAATTTGAAGGCAGCTCCCTATGAAGGTAACATTTTTGAGCAGAATTCGCACAGACAAAGCCTGTCCAATTTGGAAGAACCTCCAAGGTTCTGTATTTTTCTGCCAAATTTGAGAGCAGCATCACAAGTAACCTTCTCAGTGTAGCTAGTCTTACAATTCCCTTCTCCAGACCATGAAAATTTCAATAAACTGTCGCTTCAGCTGAGGAATAATGTTACATTTACAAATGTAAAAAAAATAAAAAAATGAATGTAAGGCAACCTTGTAACTTTCTAGCCACTAAAGTTAACTTAATTAGCTAGCTATGTTATTTGGTAAATAGCAGTCCCGTTGTGTTAGCGTGCTCTAGTTCGGTTCCCACAGGTAAGCCTATAAACTAGGTAAGTGATAATCAATAAACAATTGTCACACGTGCAGCATGCAGAAGTTTTTGATGTTTGATGACACCGAAAGACTCCTTTTAAAATATTAAAAAGGAGTCTGTGCTAATATTACTTATTAGCACAGATACCTTCAAAGGATTCAGCTAGTAACATAGGTGCCTTCATGTTAAAACGTAGATGGTCTACCAGGTGAAGCGCACTCCTTTAACATCCAAGACAAATCAAATCTCCAGAGCTCGCTCCCACCTCCCCTTTCTTTAACACTCCACTGGTCCTGGCAGCACTGCAGGTATGGGGCAAATCCATATCTGCCCTCACCACACACTTCAAACATACAGACAGGTACAAACTGGAATGGATGTCTTCTACCTCAACAAATCAAGCTACTAAACCCACAGCCATGTGAAAAAGAGTGGTAACAGGATCTATTGTAGTCTTCTCATCTTTCTGCTTCTTGCCAGACCAGCCTAGACGAGGCATTTTTGCTCAGTGATCCCGATTGTTGAAAGGCTCATTGTAGAGGAGTTGCTTGTGACATCCATACACTAGGTGGCAGTGCACATCTGAAACGTGAAGTTTGCCGAAATGTAACCATATTTGGCAATTACCTGAATTCCAGGTAAAAGCAAGTAACTCGTATCCATATTCCGACTAATCTCTTTTCCTGGATATAGTTTCCAAGTGACATGTACCCATATTCCAACAAATCCCCTTTGCTGGATATACGTCTCCAAGCAACTTGTGTCCATATTCCGACAAATCTCTTTTGCTGGATATTCATCTCCAAGTAACTCATACCCATATTCCGACAAATCTCTTTTACTGAACATTCATCTGAAAGTAATTCATACCCATATTCCGACAAATCTCTTTTGCTGGATATTTGTCTCCTTTCAACTTGTATCCTTATTCCAGAAAATATGTTTTGCTGGATATTCATATCCATGCAGCTCATACCTGTATTCCAATCAATCCCTTTTGCTAGATATTAATCTCGTAATGGTATTCCAACAAATGTCTTTTTCCTGGATATTTGTTTTTGTGCAACTCCTACCCACATTCCAGCAAATCTCTTTTACTGGACATTCATCTCAATGCAAATAGCACCTTTATTCCCACCCGTTCCTTTTGCTGGATGGTCATCTCCAGGAAACTCATACCTGTATTCCAGCATATCTCATTTTCTGGACATTTGTCTTGATGCATCTTGCACCCATTTTCCAACAATTTATTTATTTTTTTTGCTGGATGTTCGTCCAGAAAAATAGAGCTGCTTGGAGACGAATATCCATCAACAAATATTTATTGGAACAGGAGTACATCTCAAGTACTACTGTTTTGCTATAGTTGCTTCCGTGATGTGAAAAAACTTCTCAAATGTCAGTCTGCGGGCTGGCTCAACTACACAATAAACAAGGATAAGCTTTCATAATTTAGCAAAATCTGATTTTTGCTGAGTGATGGGTGCCCTGGGTCGACGAGGAAGGAGCCTAAGTTCAATTTGACCAGTTAATCACCAACCTGGTCATGTGACATCACCATTAGCCTTTCATTTCTTGGGCTTGACTCAGGGGTACAACCCTAACCCACCCTTTTATGACAGCCCTGGCTCAACATGCTGTTTATCACACAATACTTGTTTTAGTCACACAACATATTGGTTTAGCAAAATATGGAAAACACTGAATTCCATTACTAAGCCTTACAAAACCACCATGTATCGACAGAGACCTGTAATGGTTTCCACATTTTTTTTTTTCAGCAGTGTTGTTTAATTTAGTGGTTTCTTCAAACAATCCAATATTTTGTAAAGATCTAATCTAATAACCTTTTAAATTGGAGTCTTGGATAAACCGAATCTGGCAGATAGCTTTTCTGTTCTGGCAGCAGTGAAGTCAGTCAGTTCCACACTTCTGTCGTGAATATTAAGTTAAAATGAATAATCATCTTTCAGTAAGCAAAAACACAGGTCCAATTTAAGATTAACACCAGTACACTTGGACTGTAGGCCAGTTTGATTGACATATTTCCAGACTTTAGCTGTGCAAACGTTGGTGCTCTGTAAGGGATATTGTAAGTTAACCCTGTAAGCCTAAAACGCTCGCACTGATCAGAACGAGTAATGACTAGTTATTATTAGTCATATTACTATTCAGTCAAGTAAAACTGTAAGATTATAGGCAATAAAATGTCCCTGGACCTCAGGACAGTAAAGGGAGCGTCTCAGACATCGGTTTGAGACGTGGCTGACCAATCTGGACTGAAGAATGAACAGTAGAGTGAAAAGGTTAGGAGAGATGAAATGTGTGTCTTCTCAGCAAGCTGTGAAGGCGTGCTATAGTTTAGGGGAAATACCTGTGTGTGTGTGTGTGTGTGTGTGTGTGTGTGAGTTCAGGTATGTACTTTTCTAGCCACACTGCGAAGTGCTGCCTTTGTCTAAAGAAGGTAATTAAGGTTAAAAACTGGCGATTTTGTAGCTTTTTTGAGGTTTTGTAATTTTTGTAAATGTCACTTGATTTTTTTTTTTTTGTAAATTATAAAAAAAAAACTCACAAAGTTTCTAATTAAATTTAATAATAATAAATGCCATTTTGTGGCTAATAATATTTCTCTGTGATGTAGTTAATGTTGCTAATGTACTATAGCTAACATTGCTAATATAAACGTTACTATGTGCAGTAGCTAACATTGCTAATAACAAATGTAACTATGTGCAGTAGCTAACATCGCTAATAATAAATGGAATGTCACTAATGTTCGTAATAATAAATAAAAACTAGTAGCACTGTGGGTCACTTAGCATTGTGTAAATCATGCTAGTTGGCATTTTTGCTAGAACTGTAGGTGTTTTAGTTTGGTTGTAAAGGTTCTATGCACATTGTGAACTGCTGGTTAGGTTTGCATACCTGTGTGTGTGTGTGTGTGTGTGTGTGTGTATACTTTTCTGAGCACGCTGTTAAATGCAGCCCATGTTTGTGAAGAGTAATTAAGGTAACCGCAGTCTGACTCCATACGTCTCAAATCCTCCAGTTTACTGACCCCAGACCACAAAGTGTTGGTAATCTATTATTTATGATCTATAACAGCCTTTTAGTGTAGATCTGTTAGAATGCATAATGTGCATTGGGGGAGATTTAGTGCTGCTGTGACCAAAAGACAGGCAACAGCAACATTTAATTAAAATCTTAATGGATGTGATTTGATTAAACTCTCATGGATTCAACTAAAGCTCCTAACTGGTCATTTCGCTTGTTAAATCTATAACACTGACTATACGGTTGACTATTTTGAGGAGGTAAATATACATGACTCATCAGTGTTAGCTGGCTAGCTTGTTGCCAACAAAAGACAAACATGGAGGCCTCCATGTTTTTTTCCCCCAGTTTGTAGCTCGAATGCACGGAGGTCGAATAAAGACGTAATTCTGTGTTCTGAGTTCCTACTTCCGATGGTAAGTCGAATGCAGCATAAAATCCACCAAAAGAAGGATGGCTTAGGATGAGGCGAAACTAACAGGACAGCTACAAATACGTTAGCGGCGATGGCGAAATATAAATGAAACATCCTAATAAATAGAAGCAAGCAGAACTCGACGTCAACAGGGTTGCCTGACCCACCGTCCCCGCAGCAATTGACCTTGCTGTGACCTTGACCCTGTTTGGATCAATTCCAAAATCGAATCAGTTCATCTGCTGGTTATGAAGATAATCCATATAAATCCTAGAAACATTCAACCACTCGCTCTTGAGATATCAAACAGGCACACGGAAAAAAAATAATGCCTCTTCCACCTAGCGGTAAAATCCTCATTTCCTCAAGCTCACATAAACATGTTTTGTGTGCGAGCCTGGATCACGCTGACCGATGACGTAATATAGTCATTTTCTTCTACAGAGAAGACTGGCTAGCTAACTTCTTATTGGCTAGCTATTGTTCATAAGAGTGGCGTTAGATAACTGCACACGCTGTAAATCTAATAACTTTCATATCCTTTACAACTTAACAACCTTAAATTTGGGTCTTGTGAAAAATGTTTTATATCATTTAGCATTTATAAACTGTTTGTTTCGTCATCAGTAATTTATGTTGATGATGTCATCAGTAATTTATGTCTCTGATATCCGTGAGTGTGATGAGTAAATGGGAGAATTCACCCTGGGTGGGACTGCAGTCCATCACAGGGCACTCAATGCAGCGTTGTGATCCACAAACTGTACATAATTAATACACCACACGGTCAGTAAACCTCTGCACGCTTTTTGATCTTCTCTTACGCCCACATTTAGTTTAAAATAGAAGGATTCGTATTCAAGAGGCTCCAGGTGTCTTAGATTTGAGTGTGTTCAGGTGCAGGTACCCAGAGGCTGTGTGTGTGTGTGTGTATGCTTAATCCGGGCCTGTAGACGCCGATCCTGTATGTCTCTTACGGTAAGTTAAAAACAAACTAATAGGCAGGAGATGCAGGCTCCAGCTGTGTGTGCTTTTTCTGACTCATCACATGAAGCATTCCTCATGGATTAGTCCAGTCTGATTCTTTATGGTGATGAAGAACATTTCCAGACACACACGCACACACACACACACACACACGCATACACACACACACATGTAGTGAGTGAAAGGTATAACTGATAAGGCTGCAGTCTGTGTTTTCATTGGGAAGCCATGTTCAAATCTCAGAAGTGCAAAAGCATTCCTAACACACGTTCTCTGCTGCTGGACCGAGCCCCTCCTCATCATCCTCTCAGAGCGGTTCTGTCCTCTACACACTAGGGGTTGCACGACTATTCATTTTTACTAGCCGGCCAGTAATTCAAGAAAGTAGTCGACTCATCGTCTTTTATTCCATAGTAAAAAAACGGATTCAGGACATTGGTATTTTTAGCGTATTTTTATTATTTCAGTTAAATGCTAATAAACAACAGCAAAGAACACAACGAACCACACTTCAGTTAACAGACCAAGACAGGCTACAAATTACATTTCCAGTTTCAATGTTTAACAACAAAAATAAATCAGCGCAATAAATGTAACATGCAAAAAGTAAATCTGTGTATTGTATTACACTATTTTTGGACGTGTGGATGACTTTGTGGGAGACATTTCTCAGCTGAAATCCTTTTTTCCGGAACTGAGAGAGCGCAGCGTGGAAGCTCATGTCCATCAATAGCGACTCCTCATAGCTCAGTGATGGAGGATGCGATGTCTAGAGTGTCTAGGAGGATTTTTGCAGGCTGATGATGACCCAAAATCTGACTCGCCATGCTCACATGCTCTCCATAGGATCTGAAATGTGAGCTGGCATCTGACTCTAAACTAGCTGAGTGGGGATTAGCGATGTGCAACACGTGGCTCTGAGCACCACAGACTTCACTCTCAGAGTTCACTCTGCCACAATGCACTGATTTTACTTCAATTTTATTTACCTTTAAAGGGCAAAGTAAATAAAGTTTGGAGTGGGCAGGATTGATCAGAATTCCTTCAGGGTGGGAATGGGGTTAAAAACAAACCAGTCCCATGCACAACTCTACACTTCATACGAAACTGATATCAAAGTGATAACGATAAGACTTTTTTCCAGAGTAGCCTTATACAATGTCTTCATCTGCCTCGCTGTTTCGTTCCTCGTCGACATGCACCCAGTGGCAACTAGTGAATGTTAGTCAGCTAGTCTTAGAATGGTTCTGTCCTCTACACACTCATCTCGATGGATGGATAGACAAACAGGCAGATAGATAGACAGGTAGATGGAGGATTTTGTAGATGGATGGATGGATAGAGAGAGAGGAAGAGACAGATAGAGAAAGTGGATGCACGTGTGTGTGTGTGTGTTTGTCTGTAAGTTCTGGTTTACACAGTGTGTATAAAACAGAGTGTGTGTGTGTGTGTGTGTGTGTGTGTAGTGTTGCATCTGGTTTTGCTCGGAACGCACGCACTGTTTTGGAGAAGTGGTTAGTGGGACAACTTCCCAGCCCCGAGAGCAAAACAAAGGTTAGAAGATTGAACTAAACACATGCAGGCCGTGATGACCAAACACCCAAACAACAGGAGGCTTTCATTTTCCACTGACTTTCTTTCTGTCTTTTTATTTCTTTCCTTCTTGCAGAAAGACGTGCATGCTGACCACCTTCTGTCTTCCCTTCCTCTGCAGACTGTTTTTCATTCCCTGTAGCCTCTTCATCTGTCTCCGTTCTCTCTCTCCATCTCTCTCTCTCTCTCTCTCTCTCTGAGCGTGTGGAGTGTATGAGCTGAACGGGTGCTGAGAGGATGGATTGATGCTTACTCTTCTGGTGGGCTTTTTGTGGTCGCCATTTTCTCGCTCGAGTTCCTCACACAGCGAATCGTCGTTGGGCTCCACGCTCGCGATCAGACCACACGGCGCGCGAGTTTACATTTTAGCTTACATGAGACACTGGGGCTCGCGCGAACTGCCAGTCTTAATATGAGCTACAGTGACTGGAAACTTTTTTTTTTTTTTTTTTTTTTACATGTTCACTTGGCATCAGAAAAAGGGAGATTTTGCAAACCCCAGCAGAAAGATTTGAGGTTCAGATCCTTTGATTCCTGTTTTCTGTTGGCTTTGCAGGAATTAAATTCACACACACACACTCACACCCACCCACACACACACACACACACAGATGTATAAATGAGCTGATTTCATATTTTCCACATTTATTTGAGCTAGATGTGTTTTAGTGTAGTAATGCTAATTTGTCAATTAGCCTGTTTACTCTAAGTCACCCGATGACTATAATGCTAATTTGAGTTACATCACTGCTTGATTCTGATTGGTCAGAAGGTGTTGATTCATTTTCTATAACAGCAGCTCTGACAGTAGTGCAGCTGCAGAGCGCAGGTTTATATTAATGCGCTCATTCTAATAGGCTATCGTTTCTATAGTAACAGCTCATAAATTTAAAAAAGGTTGATATGGTGAAGTTTTTGTAAAGGACATGTTTATTTAACATTTATGGGAGGAGTCTCCCTTTTGAGTCTGGTTCCTCTCAAGTCTTCTTCCTTATGTCATGTCAGGGAGTTTTTCCTTGACACTGTCGCTTCTGGCTTGTTCTTTAGGCATCGAAATCTATATCCAGATTTGTGTAAGGCCCTTTGTCATTGTGTTTACAGTAAAAAAAAAAATTGCTATTCAAATAAACTTGATTTGAATTTACAAAAAAACAACAACAACAAACAAACATATGATTAAGACTATGGCATCCTGATTGAAATTTCTGAGTCTTGTAACTTTTGTTTTACAAGAAACCTGATCTTATGAGAAATGTATACGAATGTATATGAGCAACGTTTGGATTTTGTTCGATTTCATACATTCATAAGAGAAGGTATGAACACAAACCTTGCCCCCTAACCACAACTTCTGTATCTTTTCAGAGAGCAATGTTGTGAGCGTGAGACCGTGTTGTGTTCAGCTCCAGGAATCAGAAGCTGTGGGGCTCAAGACAAGCGTCAAAACAAGCGCACATAAAATGTTACAAAGTACAAACCGAATGTTTTTGCAGAATGGATGCTACCAGGAAATGTAGGCAACTGAGTATAAATTTGCGATATATTAAAAAAAAAAAAAAACTGGGGTTGCGATGCATCTGCCGTTATTTTTTAACAGGAAATTAAGTCCAAAGCTACAGAGTTCATATATGACGCGACTCACTCAGTGTGATCCACTATAGCCGGGTGAAAGGCTTTCAGAATTAAAGCATCAAACACTGCTAACATAACAGGATTTACTATGTGATAGCTTGACTTCTGCTTCTCTTGGTATTTGAAGTCTTGCAAAAAAATGCCGCGGGGTGAGTAATGTAATAAGTGAAACTGATAACTGTTGGGAAGTTTTAAGCACTCACAGGATGTTCATCGTCAAAAGGTCAAAGGTCAGATGCTGTTGGAGTGACTCGCTCTGCTGCTGTAGTCTGTCTTGAACTGCGCACTAAATAAGACAGAAAAGTGCTATCTCTTCTTTTTTTCCCAGCCTCTCTCTCCTGCTTTCTCTGATAATCTTTGATCAGAGCTCTTTAGCCAGTCTTTGCGTGTGTAATCCCTCTCTAAGTGTTTCTCTCTGTCTGGTTTAGGGCTCTGTCTTGCAGGACCCTCCGAGCTCATAAACGCACTTGTATTCAATTACAGAGCTCTGCTTTGGTCTCTTGGCCCCAACCCCTCTCTCTCTCTCTCTCTCTCTCTCTCTCTCCAGTCATTCTTTTAATAAGTGCATACTTCTGGCCCTCATTCCCCCTGCTATGGTGGCTGTGGGTACTGCGGTTTTGTGCGATAGTGTGTAATAGGGGTTCAACAAAAAAAATTATAATGTACATTCAAAAGACGACATGCTGCAATCGGCCACTTTCTGTTCACTATCGGCCTCGTCAAAAACCAAACCAATTCCACACGGCACCTTTTCCCCCCTAACCAGTTCCTTCGTCTTCATTTTGTTTGTCATGTGGGTTTGAGGGAACCACAGCCGCGCCGCCTTCTTCCTCCGTCTCCCGTCGGTTTGACCGCATGGTGCTGGTGAATGTAAAGCAGTCAGAAGACCCACTCTTCACTGAAGCAGCTGCAGTCGAACGGCTTGCTAGCTAAAAGGGGATTTAGCTAACGTGAAGGAAATAGCTGGCACCGGTTCTAGCCAATAACCGCCGACAACTGAGAAACACCTTCGGGTTGAGAAATGGTCATTTTGAAGAGCTTTAATGCTGGCTTCATGTCATGTAGGAGTAACTGGGAGTAACAGAGGCTCAGCGGTTAAGGCTCTGTGTCACTGGGTTACTGATCAAAAGGTCAGGAATTCAAGCCCCAGTACCACCAAAAATATTTTAACTGTACTGTAATGTATATGTGACAAATAAAGGCTTCTGAGCTTTCTTTCTGTTATTACCTTCTTCTGGGAAAAACCTTCACCTCCATGTGATAACGCTAGACAGGAATTTTGGGAGCTTTCAGACAACCTCAATTTGTGCAAAATTTGTGTTACAAGTTGCACATCAAAATCTTTGTGATATTTATACATAAATACAACATTGGTGTTGCATTGCAACCTTCACCTCCAGCTGGTAACTCCAGATAGGAATTTTGGCTTTTAGAGAACACCAGTTTCTCCAACCAATTCTAGCTATTAGCATGGCTTTTGATATGGTTGCTAACAGTAACATGCCATCGGTCCATGGGAACAGTCATGAGATAGTCCTCGGTTTTTTTTTCCAGTTTCTGCTTAATTGTAACTGACAGATTGTCCTGTAATTGATAGAGGTACACTAACATTAGATAACAACTTTTCAACTAACAACTATAATGAAAAATTTAATATTTTTCAATCTTTGGAATCAGCAACATTGCGTGAATGCGGCGTCCCTCAGAGGTTAGTCTTAGGCCAAATACAGAAGTTGCCTATAGGTTTGTTTGCAAAATAGTATTACAAACATTGGACTGACACACGGCACACAGCTAGTGTATAGCACTGAAGCTTGCTTTTTCAGCAGGTGTCATGGATAAGAGAAAGTAATTACAAGCTTCTCATTGTTTATTACGGAGATGCCTTTTCATGCCAAATGCAGCTTTTAGTTGAAAACATTAAAAAAAAAAAACATTTGGTTACTGAGGCTGAAGACATGGTTGGGCTTATAGTACTATTTAGTGTGTGTGTGTGTGTGTGTGTGTCTGTATGGAGACAGTGGGAGCTCTGTGGCTTTGAGGGGAAAGTCACTTTGTTTCCTCTCAACAGACGAATCGGGCAGAGCTCAGCAGCTTTTAAACACTTTATAATTCCACCTCTCGCCACCCTGTCTCTCTCTCTCTCTCTGTCTCGCTCTCTCTCTCTCTGTCTCGCTCTCTCTCTCTCTCTCTTTAAAATAAGCCAGTCTCTCTCTTTAAGTAGTCCTGGAAACATGTGTATGTGCGTCTGATTCTCCCTGAGGGCGTCATCACTGTCTGACAGTGCAGAAACACTTTTAACAGGCTCATTTTACCCCAGCATACACTAACACACACACACACACACACACAGAGATGTGAGGTGCAGAGACTGAGATAAGCACTGATAATCACTTGACCCATCTACTGCGATATCACATATATCACATATACACAATATCTCAGCGGCATGTAGAAATTCTCTACCACATCCGCCACCTCTGAGGAAGTTTCCCAGGTAGGCAGCGTGTTTGTGCAGCATTTATGTTTCTGAAATAAAGTTTGTCCCGTTTGGAAGGCAGTATAAGGACATCTGTCCTCATCTGGGTCCTTATTTGGAGAAATCTGAAGCCGTATTGCATGTGTCCTTCTGTGAGAAGGAATCCCATAATTTTTCTCACCAGACAAGAATTCCATGAAAGTTAGAAAAACATGGCAGGCATGACTGTCGCTATGACGGAGGAGCAATGCTTTAGCAATGAATAATTTGTACAAGCACTGCAAAACACAATAAACATACATGTACAATGTTGTTTATTGTAATGTACAAGAGTATCATAAAAGGTGATGCAAGATCGAAATTGTGATATTGGAACGTAATATAGGCACATGGCTAGTGACTGGACAAACACAACAACACACACTACAATCATAAGATATAATTCATAACTCTTTAATATCATAAGAAATCCAACCACATTGTGGCTGCTCGTTAAAAATCGGGAAAAATAATTTCTTATGAACTCACTGACTGTGGAAACAGTTCAGATTTATTCTAAAGGATGGTGAGACCACGCCTCCTTCACTGAGACTGACATACACAGAGGCCACGCCTCCTTGACTAAGACTTACATACAGAGGCCACGCCTCCTTGACTAAGACTTACATACAGAGGCCACGCCTCCTTGACTAAGACTTATATACAGAGGCCACGCCTCCTTCACTGAGACTGAGACATACAGAGGCTATGCCTCCTTCATTGAGACCGACAGACACAGAAGCCACGCCTCCTTTAGTGTGACCGACAGACACAGAAGCCACGCCTCCTTCACTGAAACTCAGACACACTTCATGCCAATGTAAACTCATTTAATAAAGTTGCTAAATAATAAACACTAGTAATAAAGAATCTACGAAAGTGGATTGGACTTTACAGCTACAGAGATGTCCGGATCCATTTAGTCACCACTGCTGCACGACTTTTTTACTCCCAGATGTACCCTGTTCTGAATCGGTGCAGTCACTTTGTAAATATGGGAGAAACTTTACGGCCCTAATGCAGAGCGATGAGTGAACTCGGTTTATTTTAGGAAGGAAAGCATCGTTCTCATGGGAGAGATGGTCGAGAGAGGTGAGGTGTGTGTAAGAGAGAGAGAGAGAGGAAGGAGGTGGGGGGGAAACGCACATCTGTGGGTCTGTAGACTTTTGGGTAAAGTCCCAACAGATACACACATACACACACACACACACACACACACACACACACTGATTGGTAATGTAGGGGGCCAGTACCAGTAATGTCTGTGCCCTCGGGCTGAGAGACATTTTCAAATACCGATCCCTCCTTTGGAATGCAAATATAGCTCTAGCTGCTATCCATAGTCTGCTGGCGAGAGAACACACACACACACACACACACATAGACAAAAGTTAAGCATCCTTCTAATGAAAAGCAGCAAGGCCATGTGTCCTTCTGTACAGCTAATAACAGAACCAGACATATTTGCAAAGCTGAAGGATTTGTGAACAGACATACACACACACAATGTTTACATTTACATTTATGGTATTTGGCAGACGCCCTTATCCAGAGCGACTTACAATTATCTCGTTTATGCAACTGAGCAGTTGAGGGTTAAGGACCTTGCTCAAGGGCCCAGCAGTGGCAGCTTGAACTCTCAACCTTCTGATCAGGAGTCCAACGTCTTAACCACTGAGCTACTACTTCCCACACATACAGTACAACAAGCAAGTCTTCTCATAAGCACATTAATATTTAATATGTATTTAATGCCTAATAAATGATATAAAATGATATAGTGACATCTATATGCAAATCATAGGCTCTATCCCAAATTGCTAGTCAGCTAGAAACCTGCTAGTAAACTAGCTCACATCTGTTACTGGTACATACAGACATCAGGGATTTCAGTGTCCAGGAATTTACATTGTTATATTCTCCACTAAAGGTTTCTAGTTACTGACTAACAATTTCCATATTTGGAGTGATGCTTTTAAGCCATTGATCCTATTTTGTGACATCACACACTGAGCTAATACATAGCCCCTCCCCCGAATCAATTTTAAAATTGGATAATAGCTTGACAATCTATGGTATGGGATATTCATTGGAAGATTTGTGTTATTGGTTAATTGTGTTGACTCATTATGGAGTAAATACAAGCTAAATGATCATGTGATGGTGAGTTTGGACATAAAATTATGATTTCATGGATGCTGTCATGCACTGACGATGGTCTATCTGACCAAAAGTATGGATTTTTGTAACTCTATATCCTGTTAAATTCAGCTTTCTGCGATATTGGACTATTTTGGATATCGTATGCACGCAAGTCCAACAAGGTGTGGGTATTTTTTGCTTGTTAATTGTGTTATTGCATCATACAAATACAGTAAATCACACATAAACACACCCACATGTATAGTTCTATACACATTTAGCGTACAGTGTAAATTCCAGAAACAAACCTAGCTAGGGCACGTAGACACAGAAAACACTCTTTTAGCCGCCCAAACCTGTGAAACTTCAATACTAAGAACTTAAACATCTACTGCTATATATACAGCTGCTATTTTCTCAGGTCCTCCTCCATACAGGTCACTTTATATGTCGACTGTAGCCCAGTATATGTTACTCTGCACAGTGTATTCCCCCCCTTCCATCCATGGGACCTCCACTGGTCGTGGTACATTCTCAGCCCAGCCGTGACACTGACAGAGTGGTTGTGTGTGGTGCTGGTATGAGTCTATCAGCGAGCAAACGGACGTTTAAAAGATGTGAGAAAGGCGTCTTTGCCAGACGTTTATGGGACATCTGGATGCTGGCCAGAATGTGAAATGTTTTTAGTACGTCTTTTAAGGACTGTTGTGTCAAACTTAACATGGACCAAAAAAGGACAAATAGTTTCGAGGACAGATCGAGGCGGAGCAGGGCAGATTTTAACCCGTGTGTGCCTGAAAACTTAATACGCATATACAGTATGTTTTTATATGTCGATATATAACAAAACACACTGAAGTTTCAAGCCGGCACTTTCAACAAATGTTGGTTGTGTCGCATAGAATGACAATTTTTTGCGGCATTAGCGGAAAAAATTACGCAACTTTATCTCATGGGTGTGATCGGTGACCTCTAGGGGTTAAATCTGGTGCCATGCCTGTTTGTGCCACTGCCTATCCAGATCTTGTTCTCTATTCAGGAATTTTAAGATATTAATCCATGATGTTTTGATGCCTAATAAGGTCAAAGAAGATGAAATTTTTTGTTTAAAAAATGTAGGCAATATTTTTTGTGTGTGTAAAACTCCTCCTAGTCAGTAGCTTGTAAATAACATATTTATGGCACTATCATTCCCAGGACTCGATTTTTTCGCATTCTTCAGATTGTAATCCTGTCGTGTGAATAAAATTTAAGATTTTGGAAAACAAGAAAAACTTGCAAAAATAGATTCAGTGAATAAGTTCTCACCTAAATGTCACATACCTCCATCGATAGTGCAGTAGTCTGAAGTGTTATGAATTCAATAAATTGTAGTTTTCGTGTGACAGACATTTCACTTGCCAGTTAAGCTTTTGCTCAGTAAGTTAGCTTTCGCTCCATAGATTAGGTTTCACACACTAGTTTAGCCCTCATTTGCTAGTTTAACTTTTGCTCTCGCTTGCTAGCTTTCACTCCCCGGCTAGCTTTTTGTTAGCATTAATCCACTAGTTTACCTTTTGCTCAGACTAAAAGAAACCTGTGAAAAGGGAACACAGTGTTGATAAAAGTTATGATTAGTGAATGTAAGGCTTACACAGGGTTCTACCCAAAGATTAGCCCCGCCCACTTTACATTGCCAAGTGAGAAATTCTGGTTCATGTGAAAAGTCACCAATTATTCAGATTTTTTACTGCATATTGCGCCCACAAGACCAACATTAACCTCATTAGAAAGCAATTACGGATTTAGCTGTAGTAAATGAAACGTAAAAAGGGGTTAAAATGGACCAAAATGTACTTTTATGGGCAAATAAAAGTTCGGTGCTCACTGGGGACGAAAGATTTTTTATTTAGACTACTTCTCATACTTTATGCTTCATAGCTAGAATTTCAGCCTTGGTGTTTAAAAGTGTTCTGATACCGAGGAGTAAAAAATGGAGCTTTATCTTCAGCTGGAACTCAGAGAAGTTGTGAAATGTGGCAGTGAAATGCCAAGAGCTTCCAGCCGACGACAAACGGCTGGAGTCCAAAAAGTTCATCATTTGCTCCTGAGATTTCACTGGGCTGTTAGTGTGTGTGTGTGTGTGTGTGTGTGTGTGTGTGTGGTGCATGGAGCATTTGTTTCTGGGCTCAGTGGTAAATGTGCATTGGTGCTGGCAGGTTGCCAGGTTTCAAACAACGATAACAACCTACTCTTGTTACGATTTATACATGCATGGACACACACACACACACACACACACACATATATATATATATATATATATATATATATATATATATATATATACTGTATATATATATATA
>CM075028.1:14739355-14774855 GCA_037576675.1 Pangasius sanitwongsei
AATCCATTGTGGTGGTGTATAGAGCCAAAAATGTTAGAATTGTGTCGATGTCCCAATATTTATGGACCAGACTGTATATATATATATATATATATATATATATAGTGGATGAGCTTGCATCTGAAGGGAAACAGAATCTTTTTTTTTTTTATTGTGCTGTTTTTTTCTCACAACGCTGCTCTTCTGTGGATGACTAATAGCACTTACTCATCTACCAGTGTGGTTCAGGTCAGAGAACACTGAAATGAAAGACGGGGATGAGAGGTTGTTGAACTTCATGCCACAGCGGACTCTGCCCAGCATATTTTAATGCAGAATCTGGCTGCCTTTTTCAGGAGGGGTAAAGCTGAAAGAAGATGCTGGATCTTTCAATGGAATGATGATCTAAAACATTCCTGATGATCTAAAAGTTCACAGATGAAAATTTGAAACAGCCATCCTTGTCCATTGTACAGGGAGGTACTGTCCTATCCTCAGCTAGCTAGCTGTATATTTAGCTAGCAGCCCCATTGTATTCTACTTGTAATAGTTAGCTGAAGAAACCACACACGATAGGCGATAACCTTCAAACTTTTTAAGTAGCCTTTTTTTTATGAAACCCTGTCAGATTAGCTGATGTTAGCAATCTAGCTAACATTATCAGCGAAAGTTATTAACGTTTACGAATATGACTTAGCTAGTTAGGAGATTCTAAACATTTATTAATTTGTTTAGAAATCCTGTGAGGTTAGCTCTTGCTAGTTAGTTAGCATTAGCAATGAAAACTATAAAAACTGAATATAATGTAAACATCCTCTCAGAAATCCTGTCAGGTTAGCTTATGTTACCTAGCTAGCTACCTTTAACAACGAAGAGTATGAACATTTGATGAATATTATTTAACAATAATTCAGCCAGAAATCCTGTCAGGTTAGCTCGTGTTAGCTAGCTGGTTAGCATTTGCAGTGAAGACTATAAACATCTAAGGATGTGCCTTTAAAATCCTCTCAGAAATCTTAGCAAGGCTCATGGTAGCTCAGCAGACCGACATGTACATATGTGAAGACCAACAACTTTTCTCTTCCTGGTTGAAATCTTCCACATTCTGCAATCTTAATTAGAATGTAATGTGTGTATATGAAACAATGTTTTGTTTTTTGTTTTACTTTGCAAAAGTGTGCTATGAAAGCAATACAACATTGAGGCTTGCGTGTTATCGTGCATAACGTCACGGCTGTGATGAACTGCAGGCAACCAAATCACGGCCGTGATGTTGGCGATAACAACGTTAAGAAAACACCAGAGGAATTTCACATGGTACAAAACCCCAGGGAAGCTTATGGCCATGATTGCTTTTTAATGAGCTTCATGTTGGTCTTGTGGGCACAAAAGGAAAAATGTGTACATGTCGAATTTTTGGCTGGACATTTAGAGGTTTTTGTTTGGAAGTCTCAGTTCACACAGACTGTATTTGTCTACACTGTCACTTAGATAACTATGTAAGTTGAATAACTAATAACTTTGGTCTTCATCCTGGTGAATGTCTCTACAGTTATGTGTTGCTGATGAAGTGTTGTTGCTCTTTCAGACGGAAGAGTGCGGCCAGTCGTCAACCGCCATTCCTGTGAAGCTCAATCATTCCTCATCAGACTTCATTCATGCAAAACACAACCAAACTGCCCCTTATTATAATTACTGCGAATTGTTGGTGGGATCGGGTTGGCAAGACCACTCAGTGCAGAAAGAGAGAGAGAGAAAGAGACAGTGGCAAGACAGAGAGCGAGAGTGAAATAAAGTAAATGAGAAAAATAGAGGGAAAATAAGAAAGAGAGAGAAAGAGAGACAGAAATAGAGAGAAAATGCAGAGAGAAGGAGAGATAAATTTTTAGAACAAGAAAGATATGGAGGGAAAAAGGAGAGAGAAAGAGGAAAAGACTAGAGGAATAGAAGAAGCAAGAGAAAGAGGATAATAAAGAGATAGAATAGAACATATGCATATAACAATCAGCCATAACATTAAAACCACCTGCCTAACATTGTGTAGATCCCCGTTGTGGCACCAAAACAGCTCTGACCCGACGAGGCATGGACTCCACAACACCTCTGAAAGTGTGCTGTGGTATCTGGCACCAAGATGTTAGCGGCAGGTCCTTTAAGTTCTGTAAGTTGTGAGGTGGAGCCTCCATGGATCGGACTTGTTTGTCCAGCACATCCCACAGATGCTTGATCGGACTGAGGTCTGTGGAATTTGGAGGCCAAGTCAACACCTTGAACTCTTTGATGAAAGAGGCCACTGCTGTTAGGGAATACAGTTGCCATGATGGGGTGTACTTGGTCTGCAACAATGTTTAGGTAGGTGGTACGTGTCAAAGTAACATCCACATGATCCACATGAAGTTTTCCAGCAGAACATTGCCCAGAGCATCACACTGCCTCTGTCAGCTTGCCTTCTTCCCATAGTGCATCCTGGTGCCATCTCTTCCCCAGGTAAGCGATACACATGCACCCAGCTGTCCACATGTTGTAAAAGAAAACATGATTCATCAGACCAGACCACCTTCTTCCATTGCTCCATGGTCCAATTCCACTTGCACATTGTAGGTGCTTTCAGTGGTGGATAGGGCTCAGCATGGCCACTCTGGCCAGTCTGCGACTCCGCAGCCCCATACGCAGCAAGCTGCGATGCACTTTGTGTTCTGACACCTTTCTATCATAGCCAGCATTAACTTTTTCAGCAATTAGTGCTACAGTTGCTCCTCTGTGAGATCGGACCAGACGGGCTAGCTTCACTCCCCACAATCATCAGTGAGCCTTGGGCACCGATGATCCTGTCCTTAGTCCTTCCTTGGACCACTTTTGTTAGGTACTAACCACTGCATACAGGGAACACCCAACAAGACCTGCTGTTTTGGAGATGCTCTGACCCAGTTGTCTAGTCATCACATTGGCCCTTGTCAAAGTCACTCAGATCCTTACACTTGCCCATTTTCCCTGCTTCTAACACGTCAACTTCGAGAACTGACTGTTCAATTGCTGCCTAATGTATCCCACCGCTTGATGGGCGCCATTGTAATGAGATAATCCATGTAATTCACTTCACTTGTCAGTGGTTTTAATGTTATGGCTGATCACTGCAGATATAAAGGATGAAATGGATGAAAAATAAAGAGAAAGAAAAGAGAGAGAGTGAAAGAGACAGAGAAAGAAAGGTGAGGAACAGAGAGCAAAAACAGAGAAAGAGTTAAAGAGATACAGAGAGAAAATGTGGAGAGAAGGAGGAGAGTGAATAGAGAGAAAAATAATAGAATGACAGAGAAAGCAAGAGAAAGAGGATGAGAGAGGGAAGAGAAAGAAAGAGGTGTTTGAAACAGGGGGAAATGATAAAGAGAGAATAAACAGAAGGAATAGAGAGAGAGAGAGAGAGAGAGAGAGAGAAAGAGAAGACTGACAAGAAATAGAAAGATGGAATGAGAGAAAAAGAGAAAGAAAAAAAAAGAAGTAGGTCCATAGTGATAGAGGAAGGAACGGAGGGAAAGAGAGGAATAAAGAGAAAAGAACAACAGGAAAGAGAGAAAGAGAATGTTTTGAGAGAACGTGAGAAGAAGAAAAAGAGAGAGAGAAAGAGAGATGGAAAGAGTGAGAAACAAAACTGGGAGGAAATGAAAGAGATGGAGAGGAAGAGGGAAAAAGAGTGAAAGAGGGGAAGAGACTGAAACAGAAAGAGAGTGAGAAAAGTTGAGGGGAAGAGAGTGAAATGTTATTTGTTTTGGAGAGGGGACGGGAGATCAGAGGACGGCCAGTGCTTTTATTAACGACCAAACAGCCCACACACACACACATACACACACCATTTTCTATGCTACAGTTCAAAAACACATGAGAAGCAGAAACACATCCTCTGAAGTCGTGTCACACTGATGATGTCATTGGCTACAGCTCGCTGTTGTGTCTGTTGCTACGTCAATCGGGGTCGTGTGTTTACCATGTTTACGAGAAGATTCCATACAAACGGCCCACTCATGTGGTATTCACCTCTTTCAAATCTTCTGATCGCTTTGACTGAGTTCATGATGTAGCTGGCATCTGTCAAAGGTTCAGTTATCGGTCAATATCATTTTAGTCCAGTTATTTTTTTTAGTCATTTATCAGCACGTATGAGAGAAATGTTGATGTTCCGGACAGTTTTGTCTCATTTCCACTGACACTGTGACTTCACATTGCCTGTATTAGACTTAACGGCTAATCTGTAACTAGCTAAATAATTTCCCTCAGTATTCATATTGCTCAGTTGCCTAGCAACTGTATTCTTTAACTTTAACCACTTGAACAGTGGACGTGTTTCTCATTTGCCTGCCAAAAGTCGTAGAAATCTACTAACATATTACAACAGATATGGACACCATGGAAGTTCAGTTAGCAGTTGATGCTAAGTGTAATTTTAAATATATGTACATCTCTTCCTAGCAGATTTCCAAAACATCTGAAAAAAATGCAAACATTCCTTTGCCTAGCTTTGTCTCATTTCCTACTTCCCTACATCTTTACGTTGCGTGCAAGACACAGCTATGTGCTAGCTAACTAAATTTCCCTCAGTCATTAACTAGCTTATGTTTGGCAGCCGTATTGCACAGTTGCCTAGTGACAGTGTTCTTACAAATACTCCCAGTCAATGCTAAGTGTATTTACCTTTCTACAGAGTGTTTTTTTTTTTTAATTTACCATCTGAGGAAAATGTTAAAATTCTGGACAGTTTTGTCTCACTTCCATATCTCTACATTGTGTGCAAAACATGGCTATGTGCCAGCTAACTAAATTTCCCTCAGTCATTAACTAGCTTATGCTCAGCAGCCGTATTCCCCAGCTGCATAGCAACAATGTTCTCATAAACATTTATATTTGATGCTAAGTGTAATTAATAGTGTACAAGTGTTTTCGAGTCTTTTTTAAAAAGTAATTTACCAACACATCTGAGGTAAATTTTAATATCCCTGACAGTCTTGTTTCATTTCCACTGTTACTAAGGTACAGCTATGTCCTAGCTAACAGTAATAGTAATTTACAAAAACATCTGAGATATAAACGTTAACAATTCCCAACAGTTTTGTCTCATTTCCACTGTCACTAAGATATGGATATGTGCATAACTAGCCTATGCTTGATGGTCATATTGCCCAGTTGCCTAGCGACGGAGTTTTCACAAACACTTGCAGTCAGAGCTAAGTGGAAGTACTGGAGTCCTTTTTTTTAGTCATTTACTAACACACCTGAACAGAAATGTTAACATTCCCAACAGTTTTGTCTCATTTCCACTGTCACTAATATATGTCATTAGCTAGCTAGCTTTGCCAGTTGCCTAGTGACAATGTTCTCACAAACACTCCCAGTCAATGCTAAGTGTAATTTTAGTCTAAAAAATATTTGTAAATATAATTTATCAAAACATCTGAGGGAAATGTTAATATTTTGGACATTTCTGTATCATTCCCACAGTCCCTATGCTTTTATATTGTATGTTTGAGACATGCTAACTAGCTAAATCATTTTCCTCAGACATTAGCATACACTTACTTAACAACAGTGTTCCCATGACTTTTACTACTTGATCTGATCTTAATAAAGGTCTATACAAATCAGGGTCAACCTCCTGCTGGTGCTGTTTGTCGTGTTTTGTAGATGACGCCGTGCTGAGGTCGTCCCTGTGCGAGACATTTAGAAGGCAGAGTGTTTTGTCCTCTGCCGCACATCTTGATTAGATTAGTGTTCGCGGCGGCCAGGAACCCACAGAGGGATCAGCCAGCTCGTAACACAGGCGTTTAGCACAGGAGAAAAGAGACAGGACATTGTTTGATATGGTGCGTTGGTGTTTTTGCTCAATAAAGTGACGTTCGGAGAGACGAGTGGGCTGGCAGCCAGCACGGGGCTTTTTTTTTTTTTCACACGGAGCCAGACTGAGAGGAACATGACAGAGAGAGACTCACAGACAGATCGAAAAATAAAGGACTCTCTCCCACGAGGAATTCCACAGCTCTTTTTCTTTCTTCCTTCCTCACTCTTACTCTTGTCCTCCCTCCTTCTTCCTCTCTTTTCCGTAATTGCTGCCTCTTTGAAAAGACAAAAACGCTCTGTAGAGACAGCAGCCGCCGCAGTGCGAGTGTTTCAGACAGGCCCGAGATCGCAGTTGGAGCAACTCGCCGGCCCGTTTGAAGGGAAAGAAAAGATGCTTTGTGCAACAGCATTTATCAGCCATGTTTCAGAACTAATGTCCCAATGCGTCCTCCGCATTAAGGGGATCTGCAGAGCATCATATGTGAGCAGGGAAAAAAGAGAGAAACTGAGTCAGAGATAGACAAGCAACGACTCAAATCTAGACGGACAGACACACAGACAGACGCTGGAGCAATAAGTAAGGAAGTAAACCAAGACTGAGGAAGAGAAAAATACAAAGAAAAGTAGAGAAAGTATGAGAGAAATTTTGGGTTTTGGGTTTTTTTGTTTTGTGCCTTAGAATTGACTGTGTGTGTGTGTGTGTGTGTGTGCAAGAGAAAGAGAGAGATCAGTTTCAGGTCAGAGATGTTTGGCGTTCCACAGCCAGGCACATGAAAGAGCAAAGAAAAGAGGAGATTGTGTGTGTGTAAGAGAGAGAGAGAGAGAGAGAGAGAAAGAGTGAGACATGGTTCAAAATCCCCTAACAAATACAACATCAACCCATATGAACCTCATTTTTAGGAACTGCTCAGTGAGTGTATGTTTTTAGATCTTGGTGGGGACCAAATGTCCCCACAAGGATAGGAATATCTGACCGATTGACCTTCTGGGGACATTTGGCTGGTTCCCATTACGAACCCCCCCCCCCCCCTTTTTTTTTCACAAAAACTGCAGGTTTTATTAAAAATAAATAAATAAGTAAATAAATAAATAAACTAAACGAGTCAAAAGTTATCCTTTTTGGTTACTGAGTTTGAGGTTAGTGTTAGATTTAGATTTAGGTGTAGCATAGCATTAATTAGCTGCATTAATAACTATGTCAATGGAAGGTCCTCACAAGGATAGTAAGAGAAATGTGTGTGTGTGTGTGTGTGTGTGAGTAACTCCACAGTATGTAGTGTATAGCATATAAACTGCACACAGCTATAGATGGACTTCAGAGTAAATACACCGAGCTGCTCATAACTGGAGCAATGACCCCTCAAACACACACACACACACACACAGACTGCTGTTCAATGACCAAAACTCTCCAAAGTCCAAGTCCGGTTTGTTTTGGGGCACTTGTACAAAAAAATTGAATAATCATTTGTTGGATAAGGCTGCTCGATCTCAGCTCTGCATTTCACACTGTAAATCATCCTGCTCTCTCACTTGTGTAGGAATTCTCAAACATTTCCAAAAATAACTGAGTCCAAACAGGCCTGAAATTGTCCTTGTCAGTGGTTTATCCAAGGAAACAAGTTTGGCAAGAATGAAGTAGATGTGAAGTGGATTATTAAAAAAACAAAAAAAACAAGAAAACCTGAATAGTTACTTACAGGAACACTTTGGCCCAAAATTAGAGGTACATCGTATTCCCATTTAACCTAAACACACCTGTTGTTCAGTCAACACATATTAGGTGTCTAATTTTTTGGTAATGTAGCAAATTCAGTTTTACTGAAAATCCTGAGCCTCAAACCGCATCCAGGTCTTCAGTGATGAGATAGGACTTCCTGTCATCTATAAACACAAAACTTACTACTACTACTATACTACTGTGTAGCTGAGCACTATAATGTTATTGGGATGGCCATCTTGGAAAACTAAAACTGAAACTTCTATTCTCGCTGTCTGCTAGAATATCACACCTCCAGATTAGGGCCCGCCCCCCAAAGTTTGAAGACGGAATTGTAGCGTAAAGCTGGAAATGATGCGAACGACACTACAACCTTTTGTAGGTTGCAGCTCTGAGCGAGTGTGTGAAAATTGGGTCGTGTTTTGGAATTTTGGGTGAAATAGCCTTCTATGCAAATCTAAAGAAAAATGTCTTCACTGATCACTTGGTTAAAAGAAGAAATTCGGAATTTTTTTTTGGCAAACTATTTCGTTAAAGCCTTTAATTATGCAGCAGAGCTTCTTTAATTACACACACACACACACACACACACACACAGTTAGCTCCAATACCACTGGACTCCTTGTCATCCCCAAGGTCAGATTATCCATCATGAGGAGGTCAAAGAGGTCATTCAGTGTCAAGGCCCCAGAGCTCTGCATCTCTCTACGTCTGTCTTCTCTTTCCTCCGTTAAAAAGGCGAGATTAACACCCACCCCTTTCACTCAACACTATCCTCTTTCCTCATCCTGTTAGCCGTCAGGTTTGTGAAGCGTCCTTTGGGATTTGGAAAGGCACTACTGAAATTTAGTGGTTAATTATTTTTATACCACAGTGCTGTTGAATCCTGGACTCTGATTGGTCAGAAGGTGTTGATTAATTTTCTATAACAGCAGCTCTGACAGTAGTGCGGCTGCAGATCACAGGTTTATATTAATGCCCTCGTTCTAATAAGTTATCATTTCTATAGTAACAGCTCGTTCACAGGGACTTGTATGGCTGGTGCACCACATGAACGTAATATAAAAGGTGTGTAATCATTGATATGGTGAGGCTTTCTGAAAGGAGATGTTTATGTATCATTTATGGAAGGAGTCTCCAGTGTCAGTGCTTTGTAACACTTAGAGGAAAAGCTGTAACTTTCCGACATCTTCAGGACAGAGGATTTTCCGCTTTGCTTTTTTTTTTTTTGGTAACAGGACAAGCTGCAGTTTTGTCTTATTAACTTCAAGAGTGAAAGAGAGAGAGAGAGAGAGAGAGAGAGAGAGAGACCAAGAAAGTGAGGCAATGACTGAGAAGGTGTGGGAATGTCTGTAGCTGTTATAATGAAAGTGATAACAGGAACTAACTTGTTTCTATGTGTAACTATAAATGGATAAAAAGTATAACTTTTTTGATAAATAAAAATTGCTATGGTGCTATTAACAATAATAATTGCTATTGCTTGTGCATATTTGTAACTTTTTAAAAAAATATGGTGTATGTCACTGTATGACGTGCAGAGTTTTCATCACAGTGTCAATTTGGTGTCAGTGTGATGTCACACCCCACCAGACTCAGGTAGAAGGCGTGGCCTACATTTTAAAGGCGGAGTCAATAGAAACTACATTAGAAGTAGTTTGAATTTCATACATGAAGTTACTTACATAAACAAGTGATACTGAGCCGAACGATGATTTTGACATGTAGAAGACGATCATGTTCAGAGTAACCTTAAAAATCAGCATGGACTTCCTGCTTCATTCTGTTCTTGTGAGTGTATGTGTGTGTCGTTTGTGCAAGTGTGTGTGAGAGAGAGACCCCATGTGGATAAGTCCATTCAGACTAATCCTACAGGAAAGGCGCCACTGCGGACAGCTGTTAGGAGTTAGAGCAAGACATGGAGAGAGAGAGAGAGAGAGAAAATGACAGAGATATCATAAATCAACAGTGTTGGTCTTCATGTAAGCTGGGCACAAATGTGTGTGTGTGTATGTGTGTGTGTGTGTTTGAGGCAAATGCATGGCACAAAATCCAACAGGAAAATTTAAAGAGTAGGCCTGGTGTGTGCATATATTTCATCGTGTTTCTGCATGTGTGTATGTGTGTGTGCAGTCCAGGCTCTACCACTTCCCTCATGTTTCCCTGCAGCATTACTCTGTAGTCTGTAAAGATCACAAACGATCACCTTTCTCAGCTTCATCAGCAGCTTTACACACACAACACCGAGCCAAAAAATCATTTCCAGCCGCCGAAGAACACAGAGGTTACCCAGGTTCTGTTTCACTTCAGATGCACACTCATTAGGCCAGATGGAAACTCACAAACGCCTGTCACTCGGGTGGTCCCCTCAAGGGTACGTGCTTTTCTACCTTTAGTTAGAGGATCTAAAGGATGTAGCCTACTTTTAAAACTCATTTAAGGCACATAATTGAACGTTAAAGACCACTGTTGAACCTTTGAGGTTGCGTTTACATTGTTTGTACCTTCAGGAAGAATGAATTACCTGTATAGTACCTTTTTTTAACAGTTTATATAGTGGAGTGAAAAAAGTTTTAATATTTTGTTGAATAACAAATAAAGAAGACAAAGACTTTTAACTTGTACCAAGAAGAAATTTGGTGTGTTTTGTCTCAGTGATGTTCCTGCATTATCATAAGTATTAAAAACTGTTGAATAATGCGTGTTAAAAAAAGAAAGAAAAAAAAACTATTTCAGTTGGTTATTAAGGATGAAAATGGTCACTTTCCTGAAATGAGGGGCTGAAAATCTCAGGCCAGTGGTGTTGCGTTATAAAATATGAGACCCAATTTTATACATTTCCATCTATGCATCCATTTTCTGTACCACTTATCCTACACAGGGTTACAGAGAGCCTGGAGCCCATCCCAGGGAATTCAGGGGACACCCTAGATGGGGTGCCAACCCATTGCAGGGCGTAATCACACACACTATGGACAATTTGGAAATGCTAATCAGCCTACAGCACATGTCTTTGGACTGGGGAGGAAACTCCCTGAGGCACAGGGAGAACATGCAGGGTCTGCACAGACAGGGTGGAGGTGGGATTTGAGCCCCCAACTCTGGGGGTAACAAGGCAACGGTGCTGACCACTAAGACACAGTGCCACCTGCCCCTCTGAAACATATTTCAGTGTCCAAATGCAGGCTGTAAGCCACATGTATAATTGTGGGCATTGGTAACTAATGGTTCCATGGTGTAATGGTTAGCACTCTGGACTCTGAATCCAGTGATCCGAGTTCAAATCTCGGTGGAACCTCTAATGTGTTTGCTCTAGGTTCTTTACTAAGGTAGATAAATTGCCTTGAACATCACTCAGGCTTTTTCCAAGTAAGCTTTCACATACTGAACTAATATCATAAATGTTATTCTACATTTAAAAAACAAGTCTTTCAAACATTCTTTTGGTGACTTTAAGTTCAAACATATTCAAAGATTTTCAGAAAAGTAAGTGACAAAATACCTAAAAACTGGTACTTAAGTGCATTGATGAAGTCTTTGTATCCTGTTTAGTTTCTAATCAGAGTGCAAATCAATTCTATTTCTTATGGAGCATTAACATAATCCTCAGATTCAGTAATTAGTCATATCTATGGCAACATGCACAAGGTAAAATGGATATATACACTGTATGACCAAAAGTTTGTGGACCAACCCATACCATATGTGCTTTTTGAACATCCCATTCCTGATTCCTTTCAGCTACAAGGGCATTAGTGAGGTCAGGCACTGATGTTGGGTGAGGAGGTCTGGGGTGCAGTCGGTGTTCCAGTTCATTCCAAAGATGTTCAATGGGGTTGAGGTCAGGGCTCTGTGCAGACTTCCCAACTGGAAGTCAGACTTCCCAACTGGTTAGGAAAAGACATGACGAATTCTGATTTGACGAGGACACACTATGAAACATTCAGCATTTTTGAGAAAAATTTAAATATCTGTAACCTGATTGTTAAATCAGGATGGTCAAATCCAGTCCTAACACATCCAGTACACATTTTTATTCTGTTTTATCCAGGTATAAAGGCACCTGAGCAGGTAATAAAGGCTGTAGAATGGGTGATACATGGTTCAGGTGTGTGCAGAAGCTGAAATTAACCAACATGTGGATTAGCTGGAGGTTCCTGAGGATTACATATACACATACACATATCTCATTCAATTCTGCCTGAGGCTTTTACCCCAACTCAAGTGAGCAAAGTACAAATCTAATCATATATCTAAGCTTAAGACACTAACACTGGCTCTCTGTCAGTGTGGGGATTTGAACTAACAACATGCTGGGTACTAGGACTGAACCTTGACCACTACACCTGTATACTACCATTTTTTTCTACTATGTTTCCTCAGCATTCCAATAAGAAACAGTCCATATGACACTGGTGTTAACATGTTTCTGCAAGTAGCATCAAATTATCAAATTTAACTTACACATGATTCAGCTTGACTAGAGGTTACCAGGCTGGTTTTTAAACACACACACAAACAAACACACACACACACACACACTGGGGTTGAGCAGGCCATATAACTCATGCATGAATGGTGTGATGGTGTGAGGTCACTGAAACATAACGAGGCAATATAGGACACATTTTTGGCTGCGTGATTGAGTGGATGTTCACTAAAAGTGGCCCGTTTGAAACACGACCCAACAGGAAGCCTTAAATGACCTTGGTGCAATGCCGGAGTGGGAATCGGGAGGGTCGGCAGAATTCCCGGTGGGCCACTCATGTTTCGAGCTGATTACCATGGGCTAACAACATTACACTTATGAAAGCGGTTTGCCACAGCCGGCCCTCACCATCTACCGCATATATAAACGCACAAAAACACTCACGTAACCAAGCACTTTTTCTGGCTTTCTCACTCAACGCCATAACTAAGTCTATATTCCTAGTAATTTACGGGGATTCTATTAGCAGCCCCTCCCATAGGGGTACAGCCCTGTTTTGCCTTGAATTGCAATTGGTCTGCTAATGAGTCTCGTTGATGATGGTGGGTAGAGATGATTAAATCTGTTGCCTAGAGGGTTTTTCTTTTTTTCTTTTTTTTTTAAATCTTGATGGACGTCTAGTGTAGATTGGTAGGTCAAAAAAAAGAGAGAACAAATGTTGAGCTGAGTAGACAAGAGATAAAAAAAGAAAAGCAATCAAGGTGAATGCAGAATGATGGATATTGTGAGGAAGTGTGCAGTGGCAAAGGTTCGCAACATCATATTCATTTAAATGGAGAGTTCTGTCTGTTTGTTAAACTTTCCATTTAAACAGAAGGACTAACTAGCTTTTAAATTTCATACACTTTATGGTACCTGTATTATTTACAATAATAACTCAGCGTCTAATATAACAAACTAGTAAGGTTACCCATTCAGGATGAGGCTGCCAAGCCATATATAACATGGCAGGCAACATTTGTAACTTGCTGGCTAGTTCGTTAGCTAGCTATGTGAGTTAGCTAGCTTTTTACTACCAAATCTAACTCTGAACTTATGACGCTCTCGCAATTCAGGTGGTGAAAATCATGAGAGCACTATTACCAAGCAACTAGGAAATATGGTTGACTAGATAGTCACAGCTAACAATCTAGCTAGCAAAAAGTCTGTAATACAGATCATTTGATGTCATATTGACAGGAGTATCAACATTTTCCTCAGACATGTTGGTACATTGCACTTAGCATTGTAACACTGCAACCCGAACTTCCATTAGTTCCGCCATCTTGAGTCACAAAACTCAGTCAGAAAATTTCGAATACCACAAGAGTGGACTGTTCAAGTGGAATATTTGTGTAAACATTCGGATAAACATGACCACACTGACAGCATTATGTGCTACTGAGGTTCAGCTACACTTAAAATGCTAACCAACGACAGAGATAAACATGATATTGTAAACCATTATTAAATGTTAGGCAATTATTGTGACATGAAAATTTTACCTTGGCAGATGCATACTTCTAGCTCACTCATATTAAAGTCTCATATAACACTCTTACCACACACACACACACACACACACACATACTCACACACACACATTCATGGGAACGGACACATCCTGTATCCACTAGTTGGTTTCAGACTGAGGCTTATCAGGTTAACATTTTTCATCTCTCTGCTGTCAGAGCCTGCACAGGTTCCCACAGAGGTGGAAAGCCCCATTCTAGCATACACACCAACTCTCCGCCATCTTTGCAGTTTAGCCTCGGGGGTGACGAGAGGTCACACGCTCAGTAACCTTAATTGCCCTCTGACCCCAGTGTATGGAGCTGTTGTGTGAAGACATTGGGAAGTCATGGCTAAACCTCTGATCCAAATTTGTGTGCGTGTGTGTGTGTGTGTGTGTGCGTGTGTGGTATAATTTGCGATCTCTCCTTCCTCGTACATGCATATAATATGACAAAACAATTTCAAGATGTTGTGGGATGTATATGTGTATCTATTCAAGTGTATATGCGCATGCCTGCGTGTCTTTGTGCATGCCTGCGTGTGATTGTATCATGTGTGTGAGTCTGTGTGTGTGTGTGTGTCTCATTGAGGCCCGTTCTGGTTTGTTCCCAGTGATTCTCTCGTTTCCCCCCGCTGCGGTCCAGATGCGCGTTTTGAACTCTGCTGTTGTCGCCGGCTCATGTTTCCGAGTGTTTATTGTTTTCCGCAGGCAAACGGGGGGGGGAGAGGGAGAGAAACAGAGAGAGAGACTGAACTCTCTCTCTCTATCTCACACACACACACACACACACACTTTTTACAGGCTAAACACGGTCAGCCCACGACAAACTCAAGACCACATCCATTAACTGCTCACCATAAATTTCCAGTGTTGTGACCCATTTCGGTCTCCATACACTTTTGTGACTCACTGGTGTACAGCACAGTAACACACTATGTAGTTTTTCTAAACAGTAACCTATATAGCATAGTACAGTAATAGTATGGGAACCTACAGTGGTTTATGTTGATATATTATTTATTACACTGCCAGCGACTTTTTGCCTTTTTGCTCACTTTCTACACTGGTTGCTAGTGGGCGTTCCTATCTTGGCTTACCATGGTTGCCATGGTATTTCTGGTCGCCTACAAATGACTACACAAATAATATAGCTAGCTACTGAATGTATGCAAAATCACCCATTTGACCACAAATCCAACAGCCTTCTGCTAAAAATGAAAATTCCAGAAGGAAATTGCTTGTGTATACCATGCAGCGCATCACTGTAACCAGCATGGTGAGTTTCACTGTCTGGATTAGGAGCTGCAATAGGAAACATGTATCTGGCACCAAAAAACCTTAAAGGAAATAAAGCAAGTACCCCATGCTGCAGAACCGAAAGTCCAGCAGCTGGAGTTGGCTCTGATCCAGCTCCTCCTACCAAATGTCCAGAAGATGGAAACAACTCAGTGTGTTTCAGCCTGGATAAGTGTGTTGTTCCGTGTTGCAGAGCATCTTAGAGGATTAGGGTTAGGGTTATAGGAGACGGTGGATCAGTCCCATTGTAAACCCTGTTCATCTTTTTAACATTGATTGCCCTACCCACTTTGCCGTTGAAAAAACAATGAACAATGTCAGGCTGTCAGAGTGGCACAACAGGAAAGTGCTGGCTTTATTGTTGGGAAATCACAAATTCCGCTGATTACTGCTGATGCCCCAGTCATCGTAACCAAGAGATCATTAATTGGCCCTGTATGCAGAAGGGGGCAGTTAACACTTTCCTTCCAGTGTATTCACTGCCCTGCGATGTAGCATAACCAGCAGCTAAAAGATACAGTGGCTTCATGTGTCTCATACAAGCCTCCTGGGTTGGTAGCTTTCACGTGATAGGGAAGAGCTAACAAGGGAGTGGGAATTGTCAAACAACCAAATTAGTAGAAAAAAGGGTAAATGTCAAAAAAAGAAATGAATGTCATTGTTGGTATGAATATAGGGTTAGTACACTAGTATGTGGTTTAGGTGGTTGGCTACGCCTTGTTCTCATTGGGCAAAGGCCAACAATAACAAGCACTCTCTGCACTCATTAACAGTGTATTACTCTGTTCCCAAACTTTACAATTCACATGTAGTTAGTGCCACAACTTCTAGAGTGCACAGAGTCAAAACTTCAAAACACTGATATTCGTGTTAAATGTACATTTTTCTCAAACCATGCAAACAGAATGAAAATGCTGATGTATTTTTCTGCAGCTATCCATAATTTAAATATTTGAGGAAATATTTAATTTGTAAGTATCTAAAAGTTTTATTTAATCACCTACGAGTCATTAATATTAGCTAGTGGAGGTGGTGTTGGTTTGTTAGCTGTCTGATCTGTTAGTGTTGTCAGTGATGTTAGGGTTTTGACTAGCCTTCTAGTTTTGAGTATCTTTTCTTGCATTGGTCTGCACCAGCTTCCAAACATGATGAAATCAAAAGAAATTACATGGTAAAACTTTTTTTAGTTTCTATTTTGCACCTGGGTGAAAATAGCACTGGCCACATAGTACGGCTATTTGCACTCTTAAACATAAACACACACACACACACAAACACAGAAGACATGAAAGATATAAAAGGGTGGGATTTGGTAATCACTAACTTGGGTGCAAATATAATTTTACAGGACAGGTAGAAATGGCAGCAAGATGGTTTACAGATCTAACAAAGAAAGTTCATTGTAGCTAGCTGTCATCTTGTAAGCGTTCCTGCACACAAAACATCCCCAAAACAATGAAAATTTATTTCATGTTCTATTGACTTCTCTTAATAAAGCCTGCTGTTTTGTAATAATGCTGCAGCATTAGTCTTTATTATCTGACCCAGAAAAGCTCAGCGCTCTGTGTGACCCAACAGTAATGTCCTGCATTCTTGTGGCACAGCACTTAAAACTTTGGAAAGATGTGTGTGTGTGTGCGTATGTGTCTAGTGTCAGGAACACATGTGCCTTTCAGTAGCCTACAGTATTTACCCAAAGGCTGATCCTACATTGCCTTGAGCGGTTATAAATCATGAGATATTTTCTAAATGTCAGTTTGATATTCCAGTTTTGGTTGCCCATAAAAGTATCGAACCACAAGACATCTGTCTTTCATAACTCCCGCACACTTAAAGATGGTTTTATTTTAATCAAATCATCGAATCCTACTGACAAACAATTTGCCTTCCTCCATGCATGTGCTCTCGAAATGTCATAGATGTTATTACTTATTTTTTTGGAAAAGGTGATTCAGCCAGCTGGGTAATTTTTACATCCTGAAACAGAGTTTAACATATTCTCCATAAAGGAACCATGTGTATATGCACACACACACACACACACACACACACACACACAAACATACATACACACAAACACACATGCGTTTGACACATGCTAATGCATGAACTAGCCATTTCAGTGTCTTATACATCCAGCATTAACGAAATGGTTTGGCGAGGCCTTAAACGTACACAATGTTCCCCTTACCACAAATGCAGTCGATCAGCCAAGACATGTTTGGTGTCTGACTTTTGCTTCTTTAATTTTGCACTGCAGCTACTTGGCAAATGCAGCAAACAAGTAATGCAGTCTATTGTGTACAACCCAAACCACATCCAGTTATTCTGTGATGTCACACAGCTTTGCTGATGTGGTTTAGGTCATAGTGAGACTTCCTGTCTTCTATAAACAATAACAAACTTTATGGGGGTGGCCATCTTGGACAACCAAAATCACTTTTTTTTCTTTACTGCAGACTGGTATCACTTCAGGAGCTACCTCCTAATGTTTGAGGGTGGAATTGTGCTGGAAAGCTGGACGTGATGCAGATGAAAATCTATATTAGCACATTTTATTTATTCATTCATTCATTTTCCATAACCACTTTATCCTTCTCAGGGTCATCCAGCGTACACTGGGAACACTGAGCGTGAAGTGGGAATACACTCTGAACGGGACAGCAAGGAAACTTTACTGTCACTAATACTATACAAACTTGTTTATTTTAAAAGATAATATCACGTGGCTTGAATTGAGCATTAATTAATTCATTCATTCATTCATTCATTTATTTATTTATGGGATTTTATTTAAGATATTGGGTGAGATAGACTTCCACTGCTTGTTAGCTACATTAGTTTTGTAGCTCTAGTACAAAACTAAAGAGCGTTAAACAACAACAACAGACATGATTTTACTGTTTTGGGAGTAAAGAAGGAAAATGCATAATCTTTTTAAAAGTTTCTTTGATGACAATGAATACTTGAATGAGGTCAACATATACATGCATTAAAAAAAAAAGTTTCCAAGATGAGTTAAGGATCAGTTACGTGTAAGCCACGTTAAGGCTCTACCAAATGCATCATTCATTCATTTATTTATCCTGGTCAGGATCACAGTGGATCTGGAGCCTATGTGTTCCAGAGGAACACTGGGTGCAAGGCAGGAACACACCATGGATGGGACATCATCCGCTGACGAAATCCTCTCTAAGCTGAAAGGAAAAATCCATGTTATCATTTCCATTTGCTCATTTGATGTTTTATCCAGAGGGACTTAAAATTGAGACAGGATACAACTGAGCAGCTGAAGGTTAAGGTTCTTGCTCAAGGACATAACGGTGGCAGTTCGGTGGTGCTAGGATTTGAACTCCTAACCTTCCAATCAGTAGGCCAACCTCTGAGCCACCAATTCAGTGAGTATTTGTCTGGGAATCTTAATTCCATATTCACCTGATCTTTTGGCGTGGGAAAACCACAAAGAAGATTTGATCCCTAATAATGTGAAGGCAGAACCTCACTGCATTAACAGAGAAGCATATAAAAATGATGTACATTAAATACCCTTTAAGACTTTTTTTTTTAATCAGAACTTTTAGTAGAATTTTTTCTAAACCTTTTAAACAAGCCCAAGGGTCTTCTACTGAAAAGTTACAAAAGGATGCAGCAGCCTAAACTCAAGTGTGTGTGTGTGTGTGTATGTGTGTGTGTGTGTGTGTGTGTGTTTAAGTATTTGCTGTGTCTGGCTCCTCTCAAGAAATTTCATCTCCCAAAGCAAAGAGACTTAAACAGCCTCAATTAATTCTGTTTTGTCCCCAAACAACCTCCAGAAGCTGACACAGTGTCGGTTAGCTAACAGCAGCCATGTTTTCGCTTTCCGCTGCCAAGGTACACGAAGAAGGGAAGAAAGAAATAAGATGGTGAACAGACATTCGACTTCTACTGACTTGACTTCTGCTCCAGCATCAGGTCCTTAGTGTCCATTCATAAGGTTTTGAAGGGTAGAAGCTAATCCTGCATTAACATTTACCTTCGTTCATTTGGCAGATGCTTTTATCCAGGGTGATGTACGAGCGAGGTAGAATTCAGTCCAAGCACAGAACTGCTGGCATGAGTTTTCCTGATACAAGATTACCAATTTAACTAATACATCTCCATAAGTTGCTTTAGCAGAAACATTCTTCAAAGGTACCTGTCTCATACCTAATAACTTTTAGCACACCACGCAATTAATATTTGTTTATTCACTATCACTTGCTAGTTAATCAACCTAAGAGAGTGAATGTGATTTTCATCATGGACCAAAGATTCGAATTGCGAAAGATTTCTTTAGTTGTCTAAGATCACCTAATATGATGTGCTCACCAGTGGCTGATTTAGTTTATGTTCATGTCCAAGTTCTGGCAGTGTCAGACATTTTGGACCAAAATCTCAGAATGTGATCTCTGCTGTGCCTCACATATAAAAAAGTCCTTAATAGCAGTATGTCGTCACTTTTCCACAATGTAGGACTATTGTGAAAGATTCTTAACTGTATAAACTGAATTGCAGCACTTGTGAACATAACTGATATTGCACAATCTACCACAGAATCTGAACAAGATCTTGTGTCACTCACTGTAAATTTCAAGACTGCTGTGCAAATCAAACTATACCTGAGATTGGATTCTGTACTAGCGACTGATAGTTTTATATTACTGAAAAGCCCAGGCTCAAGTTCACTAAAAAAAACAAAGCTTAATGTGTTACAATAATTAGCAAGTTAACATCTAGTAAGTTGCCTCATTTCCTAGCTACATAAGCTGTGAGATTGTGTAATCTAGTTAACTTTAATCACAGAACAATGTCTGTAAATATACCAACACAAATACAAATGATTTAGTTATGTTAAAAAACGTCCATAAAACAGCCATGTTTGTTGAAATTCTGATTAACAGAACTATGGCACTGGCTGCACTGAGAAGCTCACATGAAATGCTGCCCTCAAATTTGCTCAAAATAATGAAGTCCTTCCAAATGTAAGGGCCACAAACTCTGCACAAAAATTATGCCTTCTTAGGGAGGCATCACACTGATATTATTTAAACGGCAAATACTGATCCTAGATCTGGGCTGAGTTTCCCAAAGGCATCGCAGCACAAAGATCATTGCTACATGGTAGAGCAAGCATCACATGGAGCTCTCTCTCTCTCTCTCTCTCTCTCTCTCTCTATCAGGTGAGATGATCTTAACAGTTAATTAACAGATAATCTTAATTAATAATACTTTTTGGAACCTGCACCCATGACTCCTTTATCCAGATCTAAGTTCATTCAGGAAATCAAATGTTTCCTCCTCCAAAATTTATCTTCTAAATGTTGATTTGTTTTTCTTTCTATCTTTTTTTTTTTTTTTTTTTAAAGATATTGTGTAAACCTATTTCAGCATTTTATCTCATCAACAACAAAAAAAATTGATTCCTCCATGCACTCAACTTTGCTTCTATAATTTTGCAAGGCTCATGTAGCTAACACTACAATATTGTAATATTGCTAATATTAGAAGCTTATAGCTACCAGTTTAGCACTGTGCAAACTACATGCCTATATCTTTGTCTCCAGTGTAGAACCAAAGAAATCAAACTCCAAAAACATGTCGTGGCTGATTGACTATATTTGGGGGAAGAAAAAAAAAAGGAACATTGTGCAAATGTCATTTTTGGCCAAACCTTTGCTTCAAACTGATGATGACTTTAAACTTGTTTAATTTAGATTTCAGCTTCACTATGTTAATGCATGATCAGTCCAAACATTTTCAAGTGTAATGTAACATGCACACACACGCACAGTATTGCAGAAAGTTTAATCATTAGAAGTTGGGAAAGTGAAGGACTGCTATGAGGTCAGGCCTCACACCTGTTCAAGCATACACACATACACACACTCTCATACTCATGCACACACATGCTGTGTGAATACTTAGTGGTGCCTAAAGTAGATGAGCCATTAAAAGCCTCTTGGGTTAGTCATAAACTCTCTCACTCTCAGCTAAACAATGCTCGAAGAATGTTAGAAAGTAACTGCCAAAGCAAATAAGATGATTAAATATAAGAACATGGTTATTATTTATAATGAGGGTATTAGGTGTAAACACAGAAAAACACACAAGAAATACACGAAAAAGGAGTAATCATCGGTCCCAAGGCTCATCCCTCGGGATACGACAGCGTGCCACAAAAATAATTTTGCTCTTCTCTTGCGAACATGAACTATCAGCAGTGCTCTCTCCACGTACACACACAAACACACACACACTTTTTGACTCGCTCACAAACTTTTCTCACCAAAGCCATCCTGTTACGCAACTTTCCTGCTAACAGGAGAGTGACACGCAGGTCAGAGAGGAGCGGCTGTGGGAACTTTTGCACACGCACACACTCACAAACACTCAGCTTAATCTTTTGGCAGAACCACTCGGATATGCATGGTCATAAAGACAGACAGAAATAGAGATAGACAGGCCATGGATGTCAAGACAGACATGTAAAAATATTTAATGTATGTATATATATATCTATATATATATATATATATATATATATATATATATATATATATATATGGCCATATGCAGTTAACTACAAATTTATTGACACTTCATGAAAATGAGGAAAAGAAATATAAAATGAATAATATCTGCATGCAATTAGCTTACACAAGTGAAAACTGAATGGCTTTATATAACAACAATATTATATAATAATAATATTCAATCAAAAATCTAATTTTCTTAAATATTACAAATTGGCTTAACAATTACCAGCACCATGAATTCTCTTCTGGAGAGGCTAATGAGCCTCTTCCTGTAATGTCTTTGTTTATGCAGTTTGTTTACCATTGTTTATGCAGAATACTTTATACCTCTTCATATCTTAAAATTTGTTTGTTTGTTTGTTTTTTTTTTTTTTTACATCCCTCTATAATCCAAGCCACAGGATTTTAATATACACAGACTTGGTTGGTTTGGAAGCATGTTTGGGATCATCATCATCTTGTTATCTATGAAGAAGTGGTAACCTTCTGGCAGAGGCAACCAGGATTTGAGCCAAATTATCCTGATGCCATCCATCTTCACAACAATAATCCACTGTATTAATAAGCCACCACCGTATTTTGTAGTTGGTGTGGGGACTTTTTCTTGTAAACTATCTCCATTTATCAATAAAAAAAAAGCCATTTTAATGATGCTCAAGAGCTGATTTTTTTATGCTCTCAGGAAGGGCTTTCTTCTCCATCATTGAACCATAATGTCAAGGTTTCACTCATATCTCTCTCTCTCTCTCTCTCTCTCTCAGGTACACTGTATACAGTTATGTGCAAAATGCAACACTTGCCTTTTTTTTTTTTTACGCCTCTTCATGCCATAGAGAGTAAATGTGGAGTTCATGGAGATCAGCGGAATGACTTGCGCCACTCCTCTGCATCATGAGCGAACAGGTCAGGATGGATCGGTTCAGGCTACAGTCATCATCCATCAGTAACAGCCATGGATGAAGCAAAACAGAAACCACCAATGAGAGTACAGCATCGTGACTGGGCGGATACAGCAATAATGTGTCATGTTTTGCATTTAATTGGGCAATAATATGTTTGTCATTCTGCTAGGATTGTCCAACCTGATCCACCCTGACCTGTTTAGCTCACAACCACAAAAAATGTGGGAGCAGCGTGAGAAAAAAAGGAGGTTCTCATGGGATAAAAGCATGAAGAGGTCAAATTCCTCTTCGTGCATGTCATATTTTTGGACTTGTCAGTAGAACCTATACATTCTATCATTTGATTCATAAGTTTGCTAGTCAATTAACAACTTCAAAAGTGTTTTCCAAGAAACACAACCTGTGCCTAATGGTGCTTGAATTGATCTGCCCCAAAATGCTCTTCTAAAAAACTGTCAAATTCTTTTCATGGAACCATTTCTATCTTGTCAGTTTTTCTCGCAATTGCTAATGCTTTGTTATCAATCACAATTAAGACACAATTGTCAGGTTTGTTGTGAATTTTTAGCACTACTTCCACACAAATTCCTCCAAATGTAAAAATCCACATGTAGCCTAAAAGCTATGCTTCCTACCAGCATCCCATGTGGAATTCAATTTTGTTATTCTTATTTTAGCCTACTAAGCAATGCATTTTGTTTAAAAAAAAAAAAAACAAAGTGGTATAGCGGGTTGGCACCTCACACCATATTTTTTCTTCCATTTCCATGTGGGTTTCCTCTGGGTTCTTCGGTTTCCTCCCAGCTTCCAAAAACATGCTGGTAGGTGGATTGGCTACACTAAATTTCCCCAAAATGTGAATGAGTGTGTGAATGTGTATGTGCATGGTGCCCTGAGATGGACTGGTGTCCTGCATGGTGCGCAGTGTTCCCAGGATAAGCGCCAGATTCACCCTGGATTTATACCAACTTCTTCCATGTTTGTATTGTTGTAAATTAAAATTTAGTGGCACAGAACAACATTTGCTAACCATGCCACTCTGTGCCCTTCTCCCACCCCCCACTCTTGATGTCATTCCAGCGTCTATGACAGGCACCGGAAGAATGTGATCTGAATGGTGCAATAGAAAAAGCATTTCTGTGATGACATTGTGGATTCTTATGTCTCAGAAACACAGCGTCTTTGGAAATCCTTGCTAAAGAACTAATCACTGGGGATTTTTGTTTCCTTTCTATTCAATTCAGCTCAGCTTGTCATTGTAAAAAAAAAAAAAAAAAAAAGTGGTCTATATTGTGGGCATTTTGATGGAGGACATTTTGCTTTGCTATTCACTAGACTGAGATCATTTTAATAGCCTCATGGTTGGATTGTGCACTCTTTCTCTCCCTCTTTTTGCTTGGTTTTGTTTCAATATTTAATAACATTCATCATGTTTCACCATTTGGTGTTTTGTGTTACAATCCTGATGCCATACCCCCATGCTGTTTGTGGCAGATCCTCTCTCTGGCCCAACTGTCAGTGAGCCCTTGTCCTGCTTAACAAACTGTGATTCATGTTTTGGCTGCAGGCGTTTCCCAGGACGGACGGCCTTAACGCACATCAGCCAGTTTTCCAGTTGGCCGAGCGAAATTAGCTGTGTGGAAATGCTTCAGGCAGAAATGTGATTGGACACAAGCACATTGGACAGGGGATGGGGTTGGACTCTGTCACACTGCAAAGATTTTGGGTATTTCTGAGAAATATGAGGCAGAAGTCTCATATCCATCAGTGATACTGCAAATATGTGCTGTGATTGGTCAAGCTTCTCCATAAAATTCAATATTCCTCCATATAATTCTAATAATTCTTCAACAAATGGCTACTGAAAGCTCTCCCTCCTTCTTCTTTTCATCTCTCTCTCTCTTCACTTCTTCATGTCTCATCTTTTCTTTCTTCTTCTTCAAACCCTTCTATCAATCCTAATATAGCTTTTCTTTCAATCTCTTTCTTCCTCCTCCATCTCTGTCTCCCACTCGTTCTTTCTTCTTTATCACCCTCTTCCCCTTATCCATCTCTTCCTATCTGAAGCTTTCTCTTCTTCCATTTCTCTCTTTCTTCCTTATCTGTCCATCGCCCTCTCTCTTTAATCTTCCTTCCTCTCTGACTCGGTCTCACTGTTTATTCCTCCTCCAACTTTGCTGCCTTCGCTGCTTCCCTCCATCTTTCTCTCATTTTTTTCCTCCATCTCTATCTCATGTCTTCTCCCTCAATATCTTTCAGTCATTCTGCTCCATCTTTTTCTTTTTTTCTTTTATCTCTCTATCTCAGGAAGGAAAGGACCCTAAATGTCCAATAAAGCTCTTTTTTCTTTCTATTCAGTCTAAGTGGTCTGTCTTTCTTGCATTATTCCCTTCCGCTGTTGTCTCCACTGTGTGTGGTGTAATTATCCACATCAGCCCTGCCCAGATGAGGAGGCGGGTCTGGGGAGGAGGGGGGGGGATCCCTTTCAGGACCAGCACTATTATCTATTCATAGCTCTTCTTTAAAGGCAGCAAGACACAGCTGTTCCAATCGCAGAATAAAGACTACTGCCCCCGTGGACATCTCTGGTTCATAACAGACTCCCGTCACTGCTGCTCCTTTCACTCTCCACCTTTTTTCTGTCATTCTTCTCCTCCTGGAGGTGTGGAGGGAAGTGGAGGAATGGGTTGTGGAGGGTGTGCACCTCCAAATAGGGGGCAATTTTGTCACCCCAAGCCAGCTGTCATTACAGATGCGCCCGTCACTGTAGCTCCAGCTCTGGGATTACAGCCTGGTCCCAGCTGATGAATTATATATACGTCAGCGCTTATTAATTGGGCTTTAAAATGGCAGGTTCTGCAGAGATCAGGTGGATATGATAGATAAGGAAATAAATCACTTACCCCAAGGTATGTTCGGTGTCTGACGTTCAGCTACACAGCTAATAATAATGAAAGTTTAGAGCCACCAGTTTAACCAGGGTTTGTTGAATTTTTTTTATTCCTTTATTCCTAAGCTACTGAACTGAGGCCAATTGTGTGAAAAATTGTGCTGAAAAATTGTGCTGTTTGGTTATATTTAAACCCTTAATGTGTCAGTAGGTAAAGTAAATCAACGACTTACCTGTGAGACTTACCTGGAAGATATTTACAGAGAAAAGGGTTAAACAGCAGGCAGCCATGGCGTTTCAATCTAGCATGCTGTAGCTGTGTTTGAAATGGCTACTCATACTAAACCACTTGTGAACAACACAAATATTTCTAGTACACCAAAAAACACATGGGTGATGTAGGATTTCCAAGTACACAGCCCTTGGTGCACAGGGGCACAACGTAACACGGTTACTTCTTTTCCGAAATGTAAGCTGTAAACGGTGTTAAAGAAAACAAGAACAGTGGTTACGTTACACTGCTGTATGTTTTAATCTAAACGTTGCATGTAAATGAAAGAAGCAGACTTACCTTAGTTAATGTATAGCCTACGTGAACAAGCTAATGCTAACCAGCTTGTTAATAGTCGTGTATTCATCTGTTAACAAATTAATACATTTAATATTAATATTTTTCCTCAAAACTCTTTAAGTTGGCTGTGAAGGCAAACTACAGGGTGTCCCAAAAGTCCCCATATATAAGGGGAAATGAACACTTTTTAGCAAAATGTCCTCGAAATTTTTCATGCTTAGTTTATATTATACATATTTTTTCAGATAGCCTTTAAGGAAAAGAAGAAGGTATTGAAATCGTTCTCCTGGCTGGATCGGGAACCTGTCGCAAGGTTGCGATGGACGTTAACAGTAAACGTGGCGAGCACATCACACGCGACACTTTCGTCAAATTAATTAACAAATTCAAAAAGACTGGAAGTGTTGCGGACCAACCGAGAAGTGGACGTCCACGAACATCCACTGATGAAGACACAACCGACGTGGGGCTGGCAAACACAGTCCGCTCTGTATGGAGACTTTTGGGACACGCTGCAGATGCAGAAAAATATGTATGCTAGCTAGCTAGTTTTACCTTACTGTGTTTACACGGCTTACACTGTTTCTAAAAGGCAAATAAGGCTAAAGAAATAATAATAATAAGGCCTTTCACTGCTTTAAAGTTTCTCCATTGCATAACTGACTCATTTTGGGCTTTAAACCACCGACATTTTGGGCTTTAACCACCGACATAGCTACAAAAATATTCACATGAAAAACGCAGCTGTTTGAGGTAAATCTGAGGAAACTGTCCACAAGTGACTGACAGGTGTGTCACGTGACAGCGTAGTACAGGCTTTAAATATTCAAACCACACAAGATATTAAGCTTATTTCTCTTAATAACATGTTTCCTCTCAGCCCTCTTTTCTACCTTTCGTGTTTCATAGTTTAAATGTAGAAATAATCCGCGGTTTGTACACCTGACATTTGCAGCACGGCTATAAACCTAACCCAGTGGGCGCGAGCGCACTCCGGTAGCCCCGCCCTCGTTTTGAATATTAATGAGGCGCCAGCGTTGGCCCCGCCTCCCACCCCGTGAACGCGCGGTATAGATAGATAGAAAGAAAGCTCGCTTTCCCACAACCGGAGAGGTTTTTTTTTCCTCCAGCAGTCCGAGTAGAAGCAGCGCATCGTGGCGCCTGACGGGACAACGGGAAAACTTCAAACACAAATCTGAGAGAAAGGGAGCAAAAGGGATAAGGATTGAAGGACATAGAGAATAATAATAATAATAATAATAACAAGAATAAGAAGGATAAGAGGAAGAGAAAGAAAGAAAGATAAAGAAAGAAAGTGGCGGATAACAAACCGACCTCGAGAAGGTGCACGCGCGGCGCTGGTGAGTTTCTTGACGCGGAGGAATTTATTATCGGTACAGGGATCGAGCGCGTTGTGCTTGTGCTCGTGCGCCCGTGCATGTGCATGTGCATGTGCACACCGGAGCGGAGGAAGTGTGTTTCTGCGCGAGCCGAGTTTCGGCTGAAGTTTGAGCGGAGAGCAGAGCATAAGAGAGGACAGGAGAGGACAGGAGAGGCGGCACAATGCGGAGACGGAGCTCCACTTTCACCGCCGCCGCCTGCGTTCATCTCCTGATACACTGCTTCTGCATGAAGGTAAGTTCTGTGCGTTAACGTGCGTTGCTGCAACGCACTTCTTTTTTCATAAACCGGTTTGCAGTCTGTAAAGACACAGTGTCCCAGGTCATTTTTTTTTTAAATTTGCGTCTTCATAGCGTCATTTTGAGTAGAACATTTTTAATTGCGCACCTTTCTACCACTTGTGAGAAGTTTCCTCCTTATCACAACTACGCCATGAACTCAAAGTACTGAACATCCTGTCAAAAAAAGCATGCACCTACCCTACAAACAAACAAACAAACAAACAAAAACAAAATAACATCTTTTACTGGTTCTCTGGATTATCTCCAGAAACCTTGTTGCAAAGATTCTTGAAACATTCCCAGCCTTCAAAGCTGTCTAGTAGAAACTTCACTTTTTTTTTCTATTTGTGGATCCCTGAGAAACTTTTCATTCCATGGTTCTTGAAAACTTTTCTTGAAAAAGAGTGAATGAGCTTTCGTTTTTTTTTGTTTGTTTGTTTTAAAACACTCTAAAAACAAAACAAAGCAGTTCCTGGGAGATGTTTTAGAGAAAAGAAAACTAATTCAGGTTGTCTAAAAAAAACAAAAAAAAACCAGCAGGATCCCTTAAAAGTGCCTCCAGAAACCTGGCTGCAGAGTTTCTTGAAACATGCATGGAAAAAGAAAGAAAGAAAAAAAAAAAGTTCAATAAGAATCCACAGGAGCTTTCATGTTTTTTTTAAAGCGTGCACCAGAAAATGCCTTTCATTAAATAATAGATTTTTTTTATGGAGGGTGAATGATTTTTAAGTTTTTAGTGTCACCAAGAAGAACAGTTCACATAGTCCACTCTGGTGGAAAATTTTTTTTTTTTTTTTTTTTTTTAAAGTTTAATTTTACTGTATTGTTTCAGAACCCCCTTTATAGCATTTTTATTTTTGAGTATGAATGACAAACATAGGGTCTGTGCCAATTTCTGGACTGCGTCCTACCACGCTGTTTTGGACGTGCCCATTGTCTCACATGCTATAAATGTCGTAAAATGAACCACTAATTCAATCTTTAAATAAGGGGTTTGTCTGGTTTTTTTTTTTTTTTTCCCTTAACAATCTCCATTCCTGTTCCTGTTCCCAGCTGTGTGAAGCATCAGGGCACTTTGAGTTGCGTGTGCTGTCAGTCAGGAACATCAACGGGGAGCTGCAGAGCGGCTCGTGCTGCGATGGCACACGAAACACAGCGGACAACAACAGATGCACGCGGGACGAGTGCGACACGTATTTCCGCCTGTGCCTTAAGGAGTACCAATCCAGGGTGACCCCCGGTGGGCCGTGCAGTTTTGGCAGTGGATCTACTCCGGTGATCGGTGGGAACGTTGTGTCTCCCAAGAGCTTGGCGGAAAACGACAAGGCTCGCATCGTGCTGTCTTTCAGCTTCGCCTGGCCGGTGAGTTTTGCCTCAGTGCCTCGGTATGTAAATATGTATAAGTAAACAGTTGATGTTTACTTGTTTAGAGTGGTTCTCATGCTCACGTTCCTTTGCGGTGATTTTCGATTTGCTTGCCCACGGTTTCCTCTTCAAAACCCAACATTGGGAATGTTTTGGCATCGTGAGAAGAGGAAGTGGAAGAGGGAGGGGCCGCTACGGACAGTAGATTCACTATCAGGACCGTTAGCTAGATCAAAGACTCAAACAATGGCGCCTCATGTAAACAGCACATCAGTTTATCACCTCATGCCCTCAACTTCCAAGCACTGTTTCACACAATGGCAACCGGAAAATGCTGTATTGATTTCCAATAACACCAATTATCATCAAACAATTTGAGTACTGATGTGTTTAGTGGTGTTTTTATCCCCTTTATGTGGTTTCCCGACTTGTTCTCTTGTCAGGTCCCTGAATTCCTTTAGATATACTAAGTTAACTTAATACTCACGTTTGCTTAAATAATGCTAATTATGTAATGCTAATATGTTTTTGGTCATTGTTTGTCTTTATTTTTATCACTTTTCCTCACGTCTTTAGATCCTGAATGGAACAATTGTTCGTAGTGTCATGTTTTACTTTCGCGACCCCAAAGGGCTTCGCTGTCAATACCGGGTCAGACCAAGTCAAGTCTGAGGGGGCCAATTAGGCCTTGTTACCATGGCAGCCATCCTTCAAAACCTCTCACCACCCCCCTTTTCTGTCTGTCGAATGGTCTAGACCAGCTCCAAAAATTCATCCTGAATGGAGAATAATTAGACATTGTCATCTTGCATGCTTTCTTTTCCCTTCAATCTCTACCTAGCAATTGCAGCGCCAGGCAGTGGCGGTCTGACCCTCGGCACAATGAACCCAACAAAGAGCCGGGTTTAGAAGGGAGCACAGCGGGTGTGTGTGTGTGTGTGTGTGTGTGTGTGTGTGTGTGTGTGTGTGCGTGTGTGTGTGTGTGTGTGCGCGTGTTTTGATCCCTATGTTGTACTTTTTTTGCATCATCAGCAGTGCCCAAGGCATCCGAGTGTGTGTCTGGAAGGCTGATGTGCGTGTTTAGGGTGGTTGCGAGGAAACCGCTCTCCAACAGTACACCAGTTTTCCAGTTTTCTTTTATTATTTCATTTCTGGATCCTGCTTGGGAAATGCAGTCGCTATGTCGGTTGGCGCTGGTTTTGGACGGCGTGCCATTGGAGTTGTTAGCTCAGGGAGTTCCCAGTTACTCAGTTTGGATGTGTTGTAGCCAGGAACTGCCTCACCTCCGAGAGCATTTATGAACAGAACTCAGGGTGGTGTTATAATCCCCCTGCTATTGCCTTAATGGTCGAGAATTAACTCGACTTCATTTTTTTTTTTTTTTTATATGTGTAGCTGTATATTACCAAGGAAGTGCTCAAAGATTGGCAAAAAAGGCGAAACATGTTAGATTAAGTGAGGCTGCTAGACATTTATCTAGAGTTTATCCACATCATCCACAACGGTGTGTTGAATATATACCGCAATTCCGCACTTATATAAAACTCCTTGCATTAAATTCTGAGTTCATATGGATCGTGATGAAAATCCATGCAGTTATGTCTATGGAACACACCTGGTTCAGTGGAATTCTTTGTTTTATATAGAATGTACCACAATTCTGGGCAATTACATGAAATTTTGAATTAGTGTATTGTCATAAAATTCCATATGCAATTCTGTTTTATTATATAACGTACTGCAATTCAGTAGGATTCTGTGTTTCATATTCAATAAAACAATTCCAGGCAATTCCATGAAATTCTGAAATTCCATGCAGTTGTGTGTTTATGTGGAAAATGCCACAGTACCATGCAGTTTCATGTATGGAACATACCACTGTTGATTGGAATTCTGCATTTTATATGGAGTGTACCACTATTCTGGGCAATTCCCTGAAATTCCAATTTATATGGAATGTATTGGACTTAGTTGATTAATTTGGAATGTACCACAGTTCTATGCAGTTATATTTGTTTTGTTTTTTTTAAATGGAACATGCCACAGTTTCATGAAATTCTTTTTATATCGAATGTACCACAGAGCCATGAAATTCCATGAAGTTCCGATGTATATTGAATGTACTGAAATTCCATGCAATTGTGTGTTTATGGTGAATGTACCACGATTCCAGGCAATTCCATGAAATTCCGATTTATGGAATTGCCACACATTCTATATGTAATCGTTCGTTTTTGTTTTTTAATGGCGTGTATTCCGGTTCCATGCAATTTTGTGTTTTTTATCTAACGTGCCACAATTCCATGAAATTGTGCATTTATATGAAATGTACCAGAATTCCAGCCAATTCCATGAAATTCTGATGTATATGTTGCAGCCTGTAATTTCATGCCTTTACCAATATATAATGTTGTTCCATGTAATTCCATGTTTTTAATAGAAGGTTATGCAAGTCTGTGCATTTCTATGTTTATTTGTAAATTCTGTATTTGTGCCTGATTTCTGTGAAAATGGAATCTCTAGAGCATTGTGTGGCATGCAAGTCAGCAAACATCTGCAGACAGAGAATGTGTAACATACATGTCGGTGTGTGGACAATGTCCAGACATCCCCCATTTTACAAGCTTGTGTGTGTGTGTGTGTGTGTGTGTGTGTGTGTATCCCTCTTTTTAACTCAGACCATTCCTGTGTTAGTGGATGTGAATTTTTTTTGTCCCCCCTCCCCTTGCATCCTTGATCCAAACGGCTTTACGGTGTTTTCTGTTCTTTGTCTTCAATCTGTATAAATGGCTGATGTGTGCTGTCCACTGTGTGTATGTGTGTGTGGGTTTCTGTCTCCATTTCGTCCTCAATTAGTGTCTGTAATGCTGTGAGTGTGTGTGAGTATTCCATTCCCGGCCACTGGCGGCTGTATGTATTAGCGGTAAACAATAGCGCTGGGCGTAGGGCCGGGCGGATTAGGGTGAATAAAGGCTGGTGGGTCATACACACAGTGCGGTGGGGCATGGAGAGGCGACAGGAAGCTCAGGAGGACATTGTGCTGAAGAGGCTATAACGTGTGTGTGTGTGTGCGTGCGTGCGTGTGTATGTGTGTGAGAGAGAAAGAGAGAGAGATTTTCACTAGACTATGTGAACTAGATTGGTGCACACAGTTCATAGGAGTGTGTGTGTGTGTGTGTGTGTTTGCCTACTTCTATTTTGTTTTTGTTCTCTTTCAGTCACTTTGGCTCGGAGACAGTGAAAAAGCGAGTACGCGTTGCGTGTGAGAGCTTCATTTAGGAAAGCTTATGCGTGATCACTGAGAAACGGGAACAGTGCAGAACGTGTCTCCTCTCCTTTCATCTCTTTACTTCTTTTTACTTCATTTAGTCACTTCTCATTTCTGATTTTATTAGCTTTCTCTTTTCTCCTCTCTTACTTCTCTCCTTTTCAAATCCTTGAACTTCAGTTCTCCTAAATTTAGTTCTTTTCTTCTGGTCTTGGTTCTTTTTGGTCTGTTCTCTTCAAGTAATTTCTACTCTTCCTACTAAGTTTCCATATTTATAATAATTTTATTAGGGCTGTCACTGGGTTTCCTTTTCTTTCTTTTTTCTTTTCTTTATTTTATGTGAGTGAGGTTTGCAGGTAATATAACAGGTTAATGGTAAAATGGCCTAGAAAAATGCTGCACTCTTATTGGCTAGTAGCTCTTACTCTTAAGCAATTCATCAGTCCAACTATTGAGACAGCAGCACAACAAGTTATTATTTTGTCCCACCCATATTTAGGCAAATTCTTTTCACTTGGATGTTCGTCTCAACTCGTCCTCTTCGGTTGGTATATGTTTCGCTTTTGCGGTTGTATTCTGTCTTGTTTAATGTCAACACGTCAGGTGGAGCCGCAAAACCGTAGCTTGCCTAGAGCTGCGAAATGTCTGGGGGCGGGGCTCTGTGAGGGGCGGGGCTGTTGAGCATGGGGCTTTTTTTCCCCACTCCTGCTACAGCCGGAGCCCATTACCCCGACTGGGATTGTCCAACATGAGCCTTGTGTTAAGCTGTACCATGCTGTGTGTGTGTGTGTGTGTGTGTGTGTGTGTGTGTGTGTGTGTGTGTGTGTGTGTGTGGAGGGTTCTTGCTGGCAAGGCAGAGAGGATGATCTCCTGCAGTATTTCATTGAGCTGTGCTACGCTGAGAGAGAATGTGTGAGAGCTGGAGAGAGTGTGTGAAGAGAGGAGAGAGGGGCTACACTTACCCTCTATCTTACACACACACACACACACACACACACACACAATCACACAATCACACACTCTATCCACTCCTCCTAACCCACACACACTGGCCCTCCGGCCCTTCAGCACAATACGCTCGCATTCTTTCAGAGTCACACACAAAACACACACACACACTGCTGTGTGACTTGTTATCTGATATTGGTGAGAGAGACAGTGGCATTAAGAGTCACAAAGGCCTTCAAAAGCGAGCCGCTACGAAGCAACTCCTCACCCCCACCCCCCAATACACACACACACACACACACATGCGCACACACTTCGATCTTTACAGACTGAAGTTGTTTTAACTGCCTGCTATAATCAGGAGAGAGAGAGCAAAAAAAGAGAAAAGAAAGCAGGAACAGGCTAGTTCACTATCGCCCCGAGGGGTTTCTGTGTGTGTCTTTGTGTGTGTGTGTGTGTGTGTGTTAGGGGGGTGGGGGGGGTGCTTTTGCAAGAAGCCGAAATTGATTGGCTTGGGAACCTAAGTGCATGTTACTAGCCATCGTTTGACTCGACACACATGCACAAAACAGCTGCTCCCAGATCAGAGCTGTTTATATAAAGTTCATTTTTGTGCCAAAACATTTTACGAGACTTTTTATTTATTTGTTTTTGCACACTTTGCCAATTTTATTTTTTTTTTGCTTCCTCGATCATGTCTTTGCTTCTGGAATTTTTACTTTCCCTCTGGAATTTGCTTCCAGAATTCTTCTTTCGCTTCCCAAATCCTCCTTTTGCTTCTGGGAATCCAGTCATTGCTTAATTTCCAAAATCCTTAATTTGCATCTGGAATATTGTGTTTGCCTTAGGTATCCTTACTTTGGCTCTGGAATCACTTTTGGTGCTTTCAGAATCTTGTCTCTGCTCCAGTATTCTTCCTCTGCTCCCGGAATCTTGTGCTTTGCCTCAGAAATCCTTTCTTTTGCCTCCGGAATCTTGTCTCTTCCTCCTAGATCCCTTCATGGTGCGCCCAGAATCTTGTCTTTCCAGTATTCTTCCTCTACTCCCAGAATCTTGTCTTATGCCTTGGGAATCTTTTCTTTTGCCTCCGTAATTGGTCTCTTCCTCCAGTATTTCTTCTTGGCATTTTCAGAAGCTTGTCTTTGTTTCCGGAAGCCTTCCAGTGTCTAGGAATCTTGTCCTTTGCCTCGGGATTCTTGTGCTTTGCCTCAAAAAAATGCTTGTCATATCTCTTTCTCGATTCTTCCTTCTTGATGTCTCAGGAACTGTTCTTTGATGCATAATGAATCCTTCTGTAATTCCAGAATATTTCCTATGCCCCCAGTATTTTTTCTGTTCCCCAGGAACTCCTCCTTTGCTCCTGAAATCTATTGTTTGCCTCAGTAATCTTGTCTCTGTCCCAAAGGAATGCTTCCTTTGTTTCCGGAATCCCTCATCTGCATAGGGAATCTTGTGTGCCTAAGAATAATTCCTTGGGGCTCCTGGAATCTTGACCTTTGCCTCTGGAATCCCTGTCTTTGCTTCTGGAGTTCTGTCTTTTATCTCTGGAACCCTTTTATCCAATGAAAGAGAAAAGGAAGAAGTTGAGGAGTAAACCACCAAGAATTAAGTTTGACTTAATTTGTATTTGGTTTATGTTTATATTGTGGTGTTTAGAGTGTGTGTGTATGTGTGTGTGTTTAGCCATGTAAACGATGGACGTTAGTCTCCTGAGTGGCGAGAATGCATGTTTATTCAGGGATGGTTGATGACTTAAAAGAAATGTTATAACTCTGTAAGATGTAATGTTTGATACTTGATTTTTGTCTCAGCTGGTACTGAGAGTGTGAGAGGGAAAAGGGTATGCATGGTTTTAACCTATCTCTCTCTCTGTCTCTCTGTCTGTCTATCTCTCACAGAGGTCATACACACTGATCGTGGAGGCCTTGGACTTCAACAACGATTCAAGCACTGGCAGTAAGTGTTTTTTTCTATTATTTACTCTTCTCTTTCCAGATAGCGGTCTCTCTCTCTCTCGCTCGCTCGCTCTCGTTCTTTCTCACACACATAATCACTGAGTAAACACTGTGGGAATGGAAAAACATGATCGAAATGCTGAGGCGGGCATGAACAGGAAAACGGGAAAGAAAAGCGATGATGGGTAGCTGAGTACAGTTTTTTGTGTGTGTATGTGTATTTGTTCGAGTCTTCCATAAAAATGTTTTGAAAGACTGATGACTAAGGACAGGTGCAGGCAGCGGTTTAATAACAGGATGCTCGTTTTCTACACAGTGCATATAACACTTAGACAACTCCATTTACAGTCCAAGTTTGTGTGTGTGTGTGTGTGAGAGAGAGAGAGAGAGAGACCTGTGTCCTGTGCAGTGTGCCTTATTACCTGAAAACCTGATAACCATTAGCACTTTTCTCTGTCTGTGTTTCCTCTCTGTGTTCTCTGTGAGGTGTGTGTGTGTGTGTGTGTGTGTGTGTGTGTGTGTGTGTGTGTGTGTGTGTGTGTGTGTGTGTGTGTGTGTGT
>CM075028.1:14783635-14818635 GCA_037576675.1 Pangasius sanitwongsei
TATATATATATATATATAAGATATTCTTACACAGATAATTCTCTTTCTCTCTCTCTCTCTCTCTCTCTCTCTCTTATCTGTGTAAGAATGTACAGAATACATACACAGACACACAGTACTAGTCTCTCGCTCTCTCGCTCCGCAGATGCTGACGAGTGTGCCGAGAACCCATGCGTGAACGCCCACGTATGCCGAAACCTGATTGGAGGATACTTCTGTGAGTGCCTCCCCGGTTGGACAGGACCGAACTGTGACATCAGTAAGTAGCCGAGGACGAGCGACACGTCGCCTCCGTCACATTTCAGCTTCACCACCACTGCTGCTCGTCTAAACCCATGACACGATTTACTTTTTATAAACAAGAAGTAGTTAACGTTAAAAGCCTAGTGCTGTGGTGGATTAATTACTCTTAATTATTTAATTACTTTCTCTCTCCAGCTCTTTCTCTTTCCATCTTTTCCTCTCTCTCTCTTTTTTCTTATTTGCTTGTTTTTATTGCTCTTTGTTTCTCGCTCTGTCTTTCCTGCCTTTCATTCCTTCTTTCTTTCTTGTTTTCTGTCCTGCTTTCTCTTTCCTTCACACTTTTTCCTTGCTTTCTTTTTTCATTCTCTTTTTTTATTGCTTTCTTTCTTTCTTTCTTTCTCACTTTTCTTTCATTTTTGTTTCTGTCTTCATCTTTTTTATTGGCTCTCTTTCAAAGCCAATTTTGCCAATTTTTTTTCTTTGATCTTATTTAATTTTTTATTCTTTCTTGCCTTTTTTTCTCACTTCTTTTTTTTCTTTGTTTTTTTTCTTTCAACCTCTTCTTGCCTTTTTTCTTTTATAACTTCTTTCTTTCTTTCTTTTCTCTCACTTCTTCCTTTTTAAATGATGTTTTCTAATTTTGGTTCTTTCTTTTTGTCTGTTTCTGGCTCACTTTCACCCTGCCTAACTTTTTTTTTTCTTTCTTTTTTCTTTCTTTATTGTTTTTTTTTCTTTTTCTTACTTTCTTCCTTTCTGTTTGTATCTTTTTCTCCTTTTCACCATGCATAACGTCTTTTTCTTTCTTTCTTTCTTTCTTTCCTTCCTTCTTTCTTTATTTTTTTCTTTCTTTCCTTACTTCCTTCCTTCCTTCTTGCCTGGATTATACTGGAGCACTCACAGCCTATCTCACTAACTGGAGTACATGGCATGTAAAAGCGAAGGCTTTGTAATTAGAGCTGTAATTAGGCCAGTGGGAAAACTATGATGATCTGACGATCACATGACGACATCGGAGATGATCAGGTTCGTGCCTGTCTAAAATTTCAGGCCAATTAAAATATTAAGGTTGGAAGTGTGTTATCATGTTTTTGTCCAGATCGAGTGCGGGCATTAGTCACTCTGATAAATGACATTGTGCGATGTCTTATCAGTGCCCATTAGCGAGCTGTTAGCGATTAACGTCCAACTCAAACAGTTATGCCAGCCCCGCAGCTCGCCCGCTTTTCCTCTCACACGGTTTCCTCTCGATCTTTATCAGAGGAAAAGCTCTGGAAATCTGACAGCGTGGCTTATCGAGAGCCGCTTCGATAGCAGTAAGAACCTGTGGCTGTTTGCTTTGAGTCATCGCTGAAACAGGCTATTTTGATTAATTATTGTTTTTCTTTGTGTTTTTTTTTTTTATTATTTGCAGATGTTAACGACTGCCATGGGCAGTGTCTGAACGGAGGATCATGTAAGGTAGGTGTGTGTGTGTGTGTGTGTGTGTGTGTGTGTGTGTGTGTGGTATTTTGTACCCACCAACATGGCTTGTCAATGTTTTGGGGGTCTTTCGTCAAGTTTTTGGCATGGGTTTTGACTTTTTTTTCCCCTCCTATCACCTCTCCCCATCTCTTTTCAAAAATAGCGACTGCTGAGTCATTCTTTGGAGAAAGGACAGGAGGGAAAGAAAGCCATCTGGGAAGAAAAAAAAAGAGGAGAGAGAGTTAGTGAGAGGGAAAGAAAGAGTGCGGGTGGGAGGAAGGCTGGATGAACACAGTAGATCAGATTTCCATAAACATTCCTGTCTCCTGCCAGAGAGAAAGAGAGAGAGAGAGAGAGAGAGAGAGCCTTTATTCTTCTGTCTCTCCTCCTCCCCTTGTGCCCACACCTCCCTCTCTCTCTCTCTCTCTCTCACTCATTCTTTCTTTTCTCCGTCTTTTACCTCACTGACCCTTTTCTTCCACAAATGCTTAGGCTAGAGCGAAGATAAGCCAAACCTAAAAGAGCGCATTTAACAACAAACCAATGCTAATCTGCGAAATTAACAAAAGCAAACATGGTGATTAGCGCTAATTGAGTTATGTTATGCTAAGTGTAATGTAACGGCTTTGCATTTAAAATACTAAATAAAAATCTCTATCCCTCACTCTCTCTCTCTTTCATTTCTCTCTCTCGAAAAAAATCTTGCTCCACCTCAGTTTCTTCAACTGTTAAATTTCTGCCACATTTTGCTAGTTTATCCTATGCTAACTCATTAGTCTTGTTTCTTATGCTAAGGAAGCTCATTAGGCTAGCCATGTCATCTCCTAGTCATGTTAGCTCATTCTGTGAAAACTCAGAATCTGTATAGTTTGTGGAATTGTATTCATTGTTAAAATTTTTTTTGCATGTTTATGCTAGCAGGTGCTGAGAAAACACTAGCAAAAGATAATAATACAAGCTGCAAAGGTTTTGGAGTGTAGTTAGCGATGAACCAGCGCTAATGTGTGAAATTAACAAAAGCAAACGCAGGATTGGTGCTAATAGTATTATGTTTTTACATTATAATTGCTAAGTAAAAATCTCTCCAATTCAATTTGGGAAAAATAGCTTTCTACAGCTTGTTTTTTTCCTAACTCATTCGCCATGTCATGACACTAATTTGGTTGTGCTATATAATGCTAAGCTAGGTATGCTAGCTTGTTAAGACAACATAGATTTGCCCAGTCATGCTTGTATTAATATGCAGAATCTATAATCTATTTTTAAAAAAAAACATTTGGCATGTTTATGCTAGCAAAGCAACAACAAATTAGCATGCTTATGCTAGCAGTTACACAGAAAACATATTAGCAGATGACTGGAATGGATTCAAGGTGTATCTAACATCAAAACAATAAAAGTAGACATAGCGATTAGCGTTAATGGCAGTATGATATGCTAAGTGTAGCTAGCCTGTGCAGATGATATGCTAATTAAACACTTTCTGTCTCTTTCAGGACCTGGTGAATGGGTACAAGTGTGTGTGTGCGCCAGGATTCACGGGCGATCATTGTGAGAAAGATATCGACGAGTGTGCCAGTCAGCCCTGTCTGAACAAGGGCCAGTGCCGCGATGACATCAACGGCTTCCAGTGCCTGTGCCTGCCCGGTTTCTCTGGAAACCTTTGCCAGGTGAGTGAAACTCGGGGAGCACACACCCAGTTCGCCCACGGCATTCCTCTGGTTAGATGCGTGTCTTGAACTTGCCTGTGTCGTTTAAACCTCCTTGCAAATTCATCATCTTCACTTTCTCACCGCAACCTAATTTCTTTTGTGACAATCGGATTAGCTTATATAGCTCCCTCCGGCTCACTACAACCACAAACATCGTTTCTCTACAGCTGGGAGCTGTTATCGTCTCCCCGCCACACCCTAGCCATATTCCTCCACCAAAACACAGTCAAGTCCGTTCATGTCACTGCTGAACATTAACTGCTGTTTGTTTTCTTTTTAGACATATGCTTGCTTAGCCATCTTGAGTGGATAATGCATTAGCTCAAATAAATTGATGTGTTGGGATCGTACATTAACCTGGCTATGTGCTTCTAGCTTACTGTATTCTAACTTCGTTTAGTTCTTTCACTTGACTTCACTTAACTTTTTAATCCGGCTATGTTTCTGGAGCTTTTTGTATGCTAACTTATTTTAGCTGTTTTACTTGAGGTATTTGATTAAACCGGCTACATTTCTCTAGCTTACTGTATGCTAACTTGGTTTAGCTGTTACTCTTGAGGTAACTCATTAACCCGGCTACGTTTCTCTAGCTATAACACCTTAGTTTTGTAGTTTCTCTTTCTTATTCTGAGGTAACTTGTTTGCCTGACTGGGTTTACTTTGTTTATACTGAGGTATGGACATTAGCCTTCTTGTGAGGTAATATATTATCCTGGATATGCTTATCTAGGTTACTCCAGTTACTCCAACATGTTACTCTTGCTAGGTTTCTCAACATTATTCTGAGGTAACGTCTAAGTCAGCTATGTGTCTGTTTCTCTCAGTATTCTGAGGTAAAACATTAGCAGTGTTTCATTTGTTGTGTTTCTTTAGCTTATTTTGCACGAACTTGTTAGCTTGGCAATGTTTCTGTCGCTTATTCTGGAGTAACTCATTAGTCAGTTATGATTCTGTTGCTAATTCTGAGGCAAATCACTTGTATTTCTGTGTTTCTGTAGCTCATCTTGTGGTAACTTGTTTATGTTGCTAATTCTTAGCAACTTGTTAGCCTAGCTCTGCTTCTCTAGAATGAATAGGTCACTTTGTTTAGCTTTGATATGTTCCTGTTGTTTATTCTGAAGTAACTTCTTGTGTTAGCTATGTTTCTCTAGACTATTCTGAGGGCAACATGTTAGTCTAGATATATTTCTTTTGCTTATTCTGAGATAATCTGTTAGCCTGGATTTAGTTTCAGTTGTTTGTTCTGTAGTATTAGCCTAGCTATGCTTCTTTAGCATCTTCTGAGGTATTCTGTGCCAATATATTAGATTATTCTGAGGTAGTATTTTAGCCTTGCTATGTTTGTGGTGCTTATTCTAATCTAATTAGTCTGCTTGGCTATGTTTCTCTACCTTATTCTTTTATTTGTTAGTTTTTTTTTGTTTTTTTGTTTTTTAGATTATTCTGAGGTAATTTGTTAGCCTGGATATGTTTGTTACCTATGCTGAGCTAAAACATTAGCCGTGATAAAACTTTATCACACAGGTCTAAAATGGCATTAGTCTATTATGGGATCAGGTTTATTATGAAAACTGATAACACAGTTTCTCATAGTTATTGTGTGTTTTGTGTTCTCCAGTTGGATATTGACTACTGCGAGGGAAATCCATGTCAGAACGGCGCGCCGTGTTTTAACCTGGCGACAGATTATTACTGTAAATGTCCTGAGGATTACGAGGGCAAGAACTGCTCCCATCTCAAAGACCACTGTCGCACCACGCCTTGTGAAGGTACCGGTTCATTCATTCATTCGTGTGTGTGTGTGTTAGGGCTGCATGATATTTAAGAAAAATGTGATATGCAACCTTGTTAAATAATGCGATATGCAGTATGATAATGCTATAAGTGTGTAAAGTCAATTTATATTATATTTCTATATATATTTATATATTTAAAAACTGAAACTGACGTAACTAACATACATGTTTCATGTTCTTTTTTTGGAAAAGAAACCATTCTCTGTTGTCTGCGTCGCCCTAAAACTTTGACTTTTCGTAATTTACCTCGATATTTACATTTGCGACATTGCGTGTTATGTAACATGATGGCAAAACATGTTTATGTCGCCTTTGTATGGGTCTACGCTTCTACAGTTTACAGAAAGGTGATGAACTAAAGACCATGTGACTTTTTATAACTTTTTATAAAGATCCAAAGAATGCTAACAAAACTAATTTTTATTTTTAAAAATATATAAACCTGCATGCACAGTTAGTGTAGAGTTTGTGCTGATTAGAAACAAGACGTAGTTTTCTGTGTAAGAGAGCAGAATTGGAATTTAATTAATTTCCATCTGTTTATTTTATTTCATTTATTTTCAGAAGCCATATTTTTAGCTTTTGTTTAGTTGAAATTCTTTGCTTGCTTTTGTATATTACTTAATTTCAGTTCCCAAGACAAAAATAAACATTTTTTTTTCTGTAGTTTTCATTTTCATTAACCACAACAACCTTTATAGTCTCAGATTCCCTGCATCTCTTCGCCTCAGTGATGATAATTGTAGTGCTGACAATTCCACAGGCTTAAAATATCCCAGAAGAGACCTAGGAGCTTGTGCTTAGCCCTGATATTGTGTCATATCACACCTCTCACATATCTAAAACATGTCATTCAGGGACGTTCTGAGGTTTTAACGATGACGCTAAACCGTGGCTTAGGCCATCTTCAGGTTCGGGACCCGGCGAATTGACGCCATTCCATTGTACCAGTGCGTGGCATTAGCCATTTTTAACATGTCTCCATTGCTTCCCCAGGGCCGTGCTGCCTTGGGAACTTTTAAGATTGTGTTACACGTTTGAGCTTAGCTACTTTACAGGGGCGGGAGTGCAGGAGCAGACTAGGTGGCGGCTATGCTAAGTCTTAGCACGTTGCTATCTGAACCGTTACCAGAGCTGTCAGGATCTTGGGTGTGTTCTACAACAGGGTTATACACGCTCCAAGGGTTTGAAAGAGAGAACACAAGAGAGATAATAGATCTTTTTTTAAATGATATATAAAGCAGGGAGAGGCTTGTATTGGAATTTCCCCTTGATTTATTGCCAGGGAGCAATCTGACCATGTTAACCCCGCCCCTGTGTTTCTTTTCCATAGTGATTGACAGCTGTACGGTTGCTGTGGTTTCGAACAGCACCCCGGGCAACGTGCGCTACATCTCGTCCAACGTGTGCGGCCCGCACGGTCAGTGCCGTAGCCTCGCCGGCGGCCATTTCAGCTGCGAGTGCCAGGAGGGTTTCACTGGAACCTATTGTCATGAGAGTAAGTGGAAAATGATTTTTGTGTTATTGCTTCATCAGATACAAGAGCCAATCATGTTATAGTATGCAAATGAACCCTATACAGTACCGGTTGACTAGGGAAGGGGGTCGGGTTTCTAATTTGCATGTTTGTAGTAGTATTGGCACCCCGTGCCTTGTTGTTGTTGTTGTTGTTGTTGAAAAACACATTCTTTCTCTCTTAGACATTAATGACTGTGAGAGCAGCCCGTGCCGTAATGGAGGGACGTGTATCGATAAAGTGAACGTTTACCAGTGTATCTGCGCCGACGGCTGGGAGGGACCCGACTGCGAAACTAGTAAGCACATGTCCTTGTGTCTCCTCTTTAAAATAATAAAAAAAAATCAGTTAGAACATGTTCTTTCAGACTATTTTGCTTTCATTCATATGTGCTCTTGAAAGGAATGTGGTTTTGACATTGTACATGCAACACTGACTCTGGAAAAAAGGTTTTATTGCATTCAAATAAACAGAGAGGTTTCACATTGTACATCAGGTATAAATTTTTAAGCAGTAAATATGACCACAATTATAAATAAATAAATATATATATAAATAAACAAGACACTATAGTATGCGAACCAGTAGAGGTATAAATGCGAAGCTCAGGAAAACAGAATGATTTTTATATAATGTTTTTTTGTTCCATTGTCTTTTTTTTAGATATCGATGACTGCAGCACAAACCCGTGCCACGATCGCGGCGTGTGTCGCGACCTGGTCAACGACTTCTACTGCGAGTGCAAAAACGGCTGGAAGGGGAAGACCTGTCACTCACGTAAGCCCCGCCCTCTTTTTTTTCCTCAATATTATGAACATTTTTGCTATGTTACCTTCCAAGAACACGGTTTACCTCGGAATTTCATGAGTACGGGTTCATTACAAAGTGTTTCGCTAGCTGAAATTACACTAATATCTAATAAGTGGTAATAAATAATTAAGTGCATCTAGAGATCGTGGGTGAGAACCTGGCTTGCGGTGTGACGAGAATTGTTTGTTTTAAATGATACAGATTGTTACTACATCTAGCTTGGCAGCTGACCCACATAAATAAAAGAAGTATGTCACGATTTAAAAGTTTGTTATGAATAGACACGGCCCTCGAGCAGCGAGATCCAGGCGAACTAGCAGTTCGGGTTCCGGCGGTGGGGGAGGGGGAGATTACTGACTGATTATTCGAACATCGCACATCAATGCTGCGTCACAGTGGCTTATGGATCCGCATGAATTATGGGTTCACCTTGATACCCACGCAACGTTTTACGTATTGAGAAACATCACACATTTGCGCCTCTGTGATTGGTAGAACTGAGTTTTTTGTTTTTTGTGACTCTCGGGTTGCCAGGTGAGAGCCAGTGCGACGAGACGACGTGTAACAATGGCGGTACGTGCTACGATGAAGGAGACTCCTTCAAATGCATGTGTGCCTCTGGCTGGGAGGGAACGAGCTGTAATATCGGTACGGTAACTTAGTTTCTTTTTCTAGCTGCATGTTTTGCATTTGGGGTGACCATGAAATGCAATCTCTAAAAATAAATGTGCATTTGTGTGTGTGTGTGTGTGTGTGTAGCGAAAAACAGCAGCTGCCTTCCCAACCCGTGCGAAAATGGCGCTACCTGCGTTGTCAGCGGCGACCGTTTCACCTGCGTGTGCAAGGAAGGCTGGGAGGGACTCACCTGCAGCCAGAGTATGACATCACTTCCTGTCATCTTTCCTGTTTGAAATAAGCGAGGGATTGTGTGTACCGTATTTTCAGACACTAGAGTGCAAGGCGCATGAGAATTTTAGTGTTAGTTATCCGTAATTGCTGGAGAAGCAGGGCTACCGTAAATACACCACAACAGACAAATTGTAATAATAATAATAATAATAATACAAAATAATAAAATGACAAATTTCTTTTCTGTATAAGTATCAGCACCTTATAGTCCAGAAAATACGGTAATTTTATGTTTTGCAAAACATGTTTTGATCAGTTTTATAACCATACAGATATTGTAAGCAAAATGATAAAGATTTCATATTTACTTTAATTTCCCTGTTGCCTTGGCGACATGATCAATCTACTTTAATGTTGCACAAACTTAAAAAGGTTCAGTTTCAAATGAGCTTTTGTTGCCCTTTTTTTTCCTTTTTTGCTGCATGGTGTGTATCAGTGGTGTGTTTTTTGGGAATCTAATCACTTTTATTAAACGTTGTTTTTTTTGTCTTGTGTTACAGACTCGAATGACTGCAACCCACACCCATGGTAAGCCATTTCTCACACACACACACACACACACATCCTCCAGCTAAATACATAAAACTCTATTCTGTCACAGGTTTTCCCATGTCCTCTTTCTCTCTTTCTCACACACACACAAACACACTTTTCCTCGCTCTTTTCTACACGTTTCATGTGGCGCTCACACGATCCTGAACAAACCCTCAGGACGTTCAGGAAGTGATCGTATCAAGATTCCCGTCACCGGTTGTTACACTCTACTTGAGACGAAGATCTTATCTGTGAGTGAACTTTGACCTCTGACCCCACTGAACATGATCTCTTTCTCTCTCTCTTTTTAGCTACAACAGCGGGACATGTGTGGACGGGGATAACTGGTACCGGTGCGAGTGTGCCGCGGGCTTCGCCGGACCCGACTGTCGCATCAGTGAGTGACTAGCCTGCGTTAGCGTTTCGAAAACAGGAAGTGCGCTCAGATTACTAACACCAATACACAATTTATTTCTACTGTCTGTCTCTCTCAGACACGCTGTGTTTCCTCGGCCAAAATGCGCCATAACAAGCAAAAAAACACCAGACGAACTCAAAATGTACACGTAGTTCAGTTTCATCTATTACCAAGTCAGGAATCAAGTTAACGTTATTTCATAGTTAAACTAGTTTGCATCTTAAACTCACATAGAATTTTCTTAACATGGCTAATTTTTCTCTGATGTCGTGGCTAATGTTGCTCTGAACATTTTTGAAGGTATGTGTAGCTAGTAGTATCACTGCATTGTTTTGAAGCTAATTCCATCTAGAACGATCTCAGTCTATTGCTCTCAACATCTTTTCAAGGGAAAGTTTAGCCGGTGTTCTCTCTATGTTGCGGTGACCGCTTTTTATGCTCAATTTAGCTAGTGTTATCTCTTGAAGTGTTGAAGGAGTTTGAGGCTAATTTAGGCTAGCTAGTTTAATAAACAAGAGTTTAGCAAATATAGTTGCTCATATTGTGAAGTAAAAGCCGTAAAACCGAAATTTAGTGGCTGAATTTTCCGGAATTTTATGCTAGATTTCATTTAGCCATGTATGAAATGAAACTCCAGTGATTAGCTAATGGAAAGGAAGTTTTTAGCCACTATTCCAAATAGTGAGTTGCGATAACATAAACATTTGCCATTTGTCACCTGATCATAATAATTTCACATTATAATCTATAATCTAAAAAATTGAATAACATGATAATTATGAAGTATCTTATTAGCAGTTTACGTCAAGTACTGGTAATAAGACAGTAACAATAATTGATGGAATAATGACGTGATGATCTTTCTGGCAGATATTAACGAGTGTCAGTCGTCTCCGTGTGCGTTCGGCGCGACGTGTGTGGACGAGATCAACAGCTACCGCTGCTTGTGTCCAACCGGGAGAACCGGAGCGAGGTGTCAGGAAGGTAAACACACACCAGCTCACTGCTGCTCTTGTTCACAATTCCACTTTCCTTTCTAATCCCAGTGGTCACATGACTCCTGTCGGTTTCAGTAAACAGACTTCCCTGCATGGACAGCGGCCGGATCGTGGCCGACGGGGCGAGATGGGACAAGGACTGTAACACCTGCTACTGTCACAACAGCAGAATCACCTGCACAAAGGTACGAAATACAGCCACAAGCACACTGTACAGCGAATGTCGTTCAACAGCCGAGATCTGTTTAGTGTCTGATGTTTGCTTCTTTAATTTGGCCTTGGAACTAATAACTAATAGACATCCTGCCCAATCAATCAATCAGTCAATCAACAAAAAATTTAAATTTGCTCTATACACTTTATTTATTTATTTGTTTGTTTGTTTGTTTATTCATTCATTTTCATTCATTCATCATCTTTAAAGAACAGAAAAGTTGAATTCTGTAGCCACAAGCAGTCAATAATAGAATAAAAAAAATTTTTATTTAATTTTTTACACAATTTTTTTTTTTTTTTTTACAATTTTTTTTTCATTTTAAAAAATGTACCTATATTTACTGGAAAACTTAGAGATGTAAAAAAAAAAAAAAAAAAAGAAACATTAAACAGGAATAAACAAACTCTAAGCAACAGACGTTTAAAAATAAAATCTTGCTCATTTTGGAATTATTTGTGAACAAAATGAAAAGTTTGAAAGTGCCATATTTACAGCTTTTTTTTCTTCTGTTGTTCTGAGCCTCAAAATGTTTTTTTTTTTTTTTTTTCCTTCAACGAAACTAGACTGCACACACAAAGCAGCATGTTCTTACGATAAATTTAAGAAAAAGCTCCTGTGTGTATATACGAAACGAACACGACTGTGGTGTCAGAGGAAAGTCTGTAATCTGCCTTTCTACAAATATTTTTAAATAAAATGACTGATAAATGTGACTTCAGAGGGTTAAGATGTGTAATGTCACATTTAAAGGAGCGGTTTGCATTTTAGCAGGAGTAGTCCATATTTCCCCCGAACCGTTCCTTTAAGAGTGATGGTTCGGTCCATGCCGATGTGGCTGAGCATGACTGCATTAGCGTGTAGCTCACAGTGGTTAACGATTAACACTTCAGCTGTGAGATTGTGTGTTTTATATTATAACAACCCGTTGCTGTTGACTCTTTTCTCTTTCATTCGTTAGATGAGATCAAAGTAAAGTGATCCCACATCCTGTACATTAGGCAAATCCGTTTGCTTATCTAACGTTAATGCGAAACGATATCCAAGAGACGTTTTATCAGCGTCTGGGAGCAAAGGGCAACAAGTGAAGGCTTAAATATTAATGTGTGGTGTGTGTGAACCACATATACAACCGTTCTCATCGTGATGGGTATAAAAAAAAAGGCGTAAAGTCCAGGGTGTTAGGTAATTACCCAGCATGATGATGCAGTAAATATAAAAAAATAAATAAACAAAACGACTCAGTTTTACAGACACGCAGTTTAGCTCTGGACGAAGACCTCCATTGACTGTAAACTTTAACCTCAAACATCGCCCAGATGATTAAAACCACGACTGTGGAATTGGCTCGTCGCTCTCATCTGACGTCAGTCAGTTTTCTGTGTGAATCACTGCCACATAGGGCAAAAAAATGAGGCAGGGATTTATGTGTGTTCAGTAAATGGCTCCCAAGTGCAAGGCTAGTTGGTGTGCAGCACAACCGCAGCGTGGGCCTGATTGATCGAGCTTTTAGCCTTTGGCAAACTTTGAGTACGCCTCATTTGGAAATGACAGACTTAAACAAAGGCGATAAATCTCCTTTATTAGGTTGAACTGAATTATCAGATTGCACTGTACAATGTACAACTCCAAAGAGAAATTTCTCGGAAACCAGACTTAAGGAAATGCTGTGTCCAAAATGGTGCCCTTTTCCCTGTTCTTTACAAAACCAACAGTGCATTATGGGTATTCTCTACTCGCTAGGCTACATTGTTCGGATACTAACCTTAAGCGGTGCATTGTTGGATTTCGTTAGAGCGTAAAAACCTCCAAAATGGTGCACTGTGTAGTGTATAGGGAGGCACAAATACATAAATAATCACCCCTCCCTATGCAACATGCTAATAATGTGTCTGAGAGACGCTTATTTGTTGCTAACCCAGAATCTTTCTTCTCCCCCCAAATCCCCCCTCCTCCTTCCACCGCAGTTGTTGTGCGGTCCGAAGCTGTGTCGTCTGGTCGGAGCCGGGCGAGGAGATTGTCCAGCGGGTCAGTCGTGTATCCCGTTACATGAGGACCGCTGCTTCGTGCGGCCGTGCCCCACGCAAGGCGAGTGCTGGTCAGGTCAAACGACACCCATGCAGTCCCGGTGCCCCCCAGAGAGCGACTGTGCCAACGTCACTTTCACGTTCACAAAGGACATCATGCCTCAGGTGAGAGCTGCGAAAAATATCAGGAGAATGGATGCGATATGTGTGTAAGATACTCGCATTTCCGAATATGCGTAGGCAGAACAGTAGAGTCACGCTTTAAATTATATTTATATTTTAGTTTATCTATAAATAGCAGAAGAAAAAAAAAATTTACCATTGGCACAGAAATACATTTTCATGTCCAGTGTCCGACATCATTAATATAATCGTTAAATCGTATTTTTTAAAATTTATTTATTTGTTTGTTTATTTTTAAATCTCTGTATTAAATAATAAAATTCTTTATGCGGGGTAGAAATTAAAGAACGGTGTACTGGGGTGCCAATACTTTTACCTTTATCAAGAAATGCACATGCTGTCAATAAGAAAATCGGAACTTGCTCCAGCCCTAAAAGCCCGCCCCCTTTTTCAGCCGTAAACCTTTGTTGCGTGAGCTCATTTGCATACTGAAACACGATTGGCTTGTGAGTTTTATGATGCAATAACTCTAACAGCCGATTTGATGTTTAATCCTGGCTGAGGTTTTCCAATGAGATTTTCAGCTGCTGCTGTTTATTAAATGAATTGTGACAGTGGTAATAAGATGTAGTCACGTTACCTGTGTAAAATCTCGTTTCACATGATGCTGTTCTTTCTGTCAGGGCGTGACGGTGGAGCAGGTGTGCAGAGAGCTGCGCAGTCTCTACGTGGTGAAGAATCTCTCCTCCGAGTTCTCCATCTCCATCACATGTGAACCTTCCACCACGGCCAGCAGTGAAATACACGTAGCCATTGTATGTATCCGGAAACTTCGGTCTCGCTCTCTCAATCCTGTACTGCTTCAGTTAACAGCAGCTTTATCCTTTAATCGGTCAATTGCATGCCATAACTAATCCCCACATGAATCCCAGGCTATTATAATGACATGAATCCCAGGCTATTATAACTTTTTGTGATGATGCTGGTGATGATGATGATCATGATGATGAGAATGAGTCGCTCTGTCATTCCTTTATGCTGCATAAATAATGTGTTTTGGCCACACAACAGCTCATTAAGTTGTTACAGTCTTGTGTTTCTTTGGTAAACAAAATACATATAATAATAGTTATTTATGACGGGAGAAGCCAAACCGAGACCCGAGATCAATCACTGTAGACTTTTGTTTACTTTACATACACATGCAGATCATAAAACAAATACCAAAGTTATAAAAGTTAAACTAATGACCGAAGGAGGCCAAAGCCAAACGCGTCTACATGAGTTATTGAGATGGAATGCTTTTATTTTTTAAAAAATCAGCAGATGCATGATGTTAAAATGGCTGTGTTCTCCAGCAGGTTTCTGATGACAGCGGCAGCAGCCACGCTCCAGTTAAAGGGATCACGGACAGGATCATCGACGTGGTGAGCAAACGCAGCGCTAACGGTACGATCCTCACTGCCATCGCGGAGGTCCGCGTCCAGCGCAGGCCCACCAGCAGCTCCAACGGTGAGCGTCTGATACTCTGCAGTCGGGTGTTAGTTTATGGACTTCAGTTCGTTTAGGGCTCATGGATTAAAAACTTGCTTTTGTTTTTTTTTGTTTTTTTTTTTCCCCCAATGACAAAATAGAGACTAACAGAAGTTTCTCACTGTAGAAGTTTATGTAAAGAACTACTGGATGTAATAGAGGAAGATACACTTATAGTTCTGTAATTATAGTAAATTATATTTAACTATAGTTCATTATAAGTTAATTGAAAAGCTTCAGAATAAAAAGAACATACAGAACTTGGAGGATAAACCAGTTAAGGCTGTAGTGATGACAGATACAGATTATTTCCATTAAAAAAGTTGCAAATATATTCATTCAGTTCGCTCACCATTGCTCAGATATTTCCAGAATGTTAATAATGTTGAGTGTATATAAAAATCACAACCCCTTACTGAATCTATTTCTGTGAAAACGTTCTGAATATTTTCCTTCTCCTTGTTACTAGATTACCTGGTGCCAGTGCTGGTTTCTGTGGCAACAGTGATCTGGGCGCTGGCGTTGGCGTGGGCAGCATTGTGGTGTGTACGACGACGTCGCAAGCAAAACGCAAGCGCCACGGCGACCGGGTACACCTCCGCGCCGTCAGCCGCACCGACTGCCGAGGACAACAACGCGGCCAACAACGCACGCGAGAATCTGCACCAGATCAAAAACCGCATCGAGAAAAATGCCGTCAGCGCCAAGATCGGACAACAGAAACTCCCGCCTCAGGAGACTGCGGCGCCCGAGGATGACCCGGACACCGAAAAACGTCTCCACAAAGCGCGGTTTCCGCGGCGACCGGTGTACGCTCCAGTGGAGTGCGACGAGCGGCCAGGCAGCCTGCACGGAAAACGAGCTCACTGGACTAACAAACGTGACAACAGAGACTTGGAGTCCCAGAACAGCTTGCACAGAATGGAGTATATCGTATAGCGGCTGCAAGGAAACGGCGGTGGGCTAGGCAACAGTCACCGTGACAACCGTTACGGCTGCACCCAGAGGTGAAGGACGGACGGAAAGACAATAGAGTCAGCACCGAAATTTTCTGGCTCACCTTCGAGCAGGAGACTCGGTCTCTGTTACGGGAAATTGGACCGTTTTGTTTCAAAATGGCGAAGAAGGAGAAAACAAGGAAAAGTCCCCACAGCAAAATTTACGGCATAGACACACTGACTAATTGGGTCAGATCGAGGTTGTTGTGGGTTGGCTGGTTTTCCGGTTTTCCCCCCGGTTCTAAAAAAAAAAAAAAAAAAAAAAAAAGGAAAAAAAAAAAAAAAACCAAAACACCGCCTTCTTGGGTACTTTAGTGATGTAGTGATGAATTATGAACAAGCGATTTTTTGGCATCGCGGATAAATTCAAATTCCTTTGTGTGCAGCAGAATTTCGAAGGCACACGGATTTGCACTCAGCAAGCATGCGTCAGTGTTTTTTTGTTTTGTTTTTTTTAATTTTTTTTTTTCCCCTTGGGATCATTTCACAGAGATGGAGGGTTTATACCTGATTCATCAGAGCAAAAAACCCTGTGTGTCAGAACGGAGGTGCTGATAGAAGTAAAGCTGATCTCAGACCAGGTTTGCTGTTTCACCGGTAATAGTGGAGATTAAAGGAATTCTCTGAAGTTTTTCGACGTTATCTCAATCAATCATGTGTGATGCTACAGACAAGAATCTCGACATGTGTCCGTGTACTGAGAACCTCCAGGCTCGCTTATAATGGAAGTCTAAGGGCAGTTGTTGAATTTCCGTCTGTAAACATTTACATGAAATACGTATTTTTGTAAGGCGCTTTCATGATTTCTTCAATCGAAGGTGTTTGTTTGTAATCTGAGCTTTAAATCCTGTGTAATTTGTCTTTTCTTGTCACTGTCCCATCTCGTCTTATGTGTAATGGCTCACACTGTTTCTTGAGTTCAACAGCTGCCCTTAGACTTCCGTTATAAGTGAGTTTGGAGCAAACTGGATTTCTGTTGTCTTCTCACTGCAGGGAAACGCGTTGAAATTCTTCTCTACGGATACAGTGAATAGAAACGAGGTTGGAAAACGCCGGGTTGTTCTTTTAATGTTTAGATTACGAATTAACACCCTGGATCTGACGCTAGGGGTGGGCCAATTTATCAAAAAAATAAAAATAAAATAAATAAAAAATCTAACATTGTGATACTTGAAGACAGTTTCACAAAATGTCTGACAAAATTTCATTTCAAGGAATGACGAGGCAAATTAAACAAGCGAGGAAAGAAAAAACAGATGAACTTCCACCCCTGAGTGAAGCCCGCATTAAACATCCTGTTAGCCCGAAGTTCCCTGCTACACCACACCACAACAACCACAACAACCAAAACTTCATTATTATTATTACGATTACTATTATTATTATTATTATTATTTATTGTCATTTTTATTGTTTTGTTTTGCAGGCGGCAGGTCAAACTTCAGTCCCTTGCAATATGAAGAATTTAATTTGTCGACTTTACTATGACATCAATGTTGTGTAGATTTTTTTTTTGTATGTACATATTTTTTAATTAATCATTGTGTATATTTGATTTATTAACTTAATATTCGAGAGCCTATCATTCCTTTTTTTTTTTTTTTTTTTTTTTTTTTTTTTTAATTTATGTGCTTCATTTAGATTCGAAGGTTCGACAGCTTTGTAAGCTTTCTACTTCCATATTTTTGACAGAAAACATTTGTTTCACACACAAAAAAACATTTTGTTAAAAAAAAAAAAAATATATGCCAAAAGTGTTCTTGAAAGAATAGTTTTATTTTTTATTCTAACTGTATGAAATGAAATGCGCTGTACAAAGTTTTGTTTAAAAAAAAAAAGGAAAAAAAAAAAAGAAACACATTTATAGTTCGACGGTTTGGTCAGGATTATTTCTGGAACGTTCTGAAGTGGCGATGGAGAAAGATGGAAAAGAAAGAAACGTGACTTAACGCGTCTTACAACAAAGACAAACATAAGTGAATAGACATTTCTGCAGTGGTGTATTTCTATATTCTGTCATAAATCAACCTAGAATGTTCTGTCACCGTGTTAATGTAACCAACACTTCCCGTAGCAGTATTTCTGTAGTGAGGTGAAATTAAAGCTCATAGCCAGCAGTTTGTTTATCCCAAACGACTGAGGAAACGAGAAGAAGAGCGAAAAAAATTCAAAGAGCTTCACTTTCCTGGAAAAGTCAAAACTCTATATGATTTGTCCAATCGTTGTGTTTTTGTAAAGTGTCGTTATTTTCTTAATAAGTTTAGGACAGAAAAAAGGGCAGGTCCGTCAAAGTGAACTCTTTCCTCTTGAGTGATGCTGGCCAGCATTGACATCGTACAATTTCTTTAGGCCTCTCTGAACAAAAAACGAGACAAGTTTCGGTTTTACATGAGTGTTAAACTTGAGAACTTTTCCTATTTTTTTGCAAGGAGTCTTGTCTTTTTTGTGTCATTTGAAAGTAATATTTATTAAATTCTTTGTAAGAAACAATGTGTTTGATGTGGTGTTTTTTTATTTTAAAAATAATGTTTACTTTTCTTTCTTCTTTCAATCTTTTCGTTTGTAAAATCTAACAGCTTTACATGTAAAAGATTAAATGTCTCATAAAAACGTTTATGAGAAAGCACATTTAATTAACCTAATCTACAGCCATTATTGAATTCAAGAGTACATAATATGTGTATTTAAAGCGATAAAACAAGATATAATCAACATTATCATCAGCTAATGCACCTTATCAAGTTTTAAATTAAACATGCATTTATTCATTTATTTATTCACTTGGCAAACAAGGTAAAAAACAGTCACCGACTTGAACACGCCGATAAATGATAATGTAACAATAATAACATTATTATATGGTGAAACCTTACGTAGATCGGCGCATTAGTAATATAACTGTCAATTTTTAAAACTTAACCAGCCGAAATAGCAACTGTAAAAACAAAACACTTGTGTATAACCGTATAGCGTAACATTAAAACTGGTCTATGACTAATTCTTACCATTGTGAGTACTTCTTACAATATGAAAGTACATTACCAGAAGGCATCAAATGATGCAGGTGTCTAAGGTCACACCCATTCAGCTACAAGAGCATTAGTGAGATCAGGCGCTGATGTTGGTGAGGAGGACTGGGGTGCAGTCGGTGTTCCAGTTCATCCCAAAGGTGTTCAGTGGGGTTGAGGTCAGGGCTCTGTGCAGGACACTCGAGTTCTTCCACTCCAACCTTCACACACCATGTCTTCATGGAGCTCGCTTTGTGCACAGGAGCATCGTCATGCTGGAACAGGGTTTGGGACTCTTAGTTCCAGTGAAGGGAAACTGTACTGCTACAGCACACAGAGACGTTCTATAAAGACACTGTTGTGTGCTTATGACTATGTGGTAACAGTTTGACAAACAAAAAAAAAACACATATGGGTGTGATGGTCAGGTGTCCAAAAACTTTTGGCCATGTAGTGTATATTTTAATAACAGAACACGCCAACGTTGTTCTGTTTTTGGGTGAATTAAACAATTGAAGCTTGTAGCAGCTGAGTGAGTCTTTGAGTAGGAAAGAATATGTGGAACCAAAAGACACATAATGTTTCCCAACAGGGGGCGGGTGGGGGTCACACACATCACTGTCCCTCACTTCTATTGGTAGTCGCCAAATGGCGTCGCTTCTCATTTGCATAAAGTTAAATTTTGCTCAACTTTGTTGCTCCACTCACTTCACGTCACAAACGATTGCTTCACCTCCTGTTGCCAGAAAGCCCCCCGACCCCCCGTGGTCTCTCCCTGAAGACGCTGCCTGGAATCATTGCGTGCTCCCCCTTTACGGTGCCTCTGAGGAGGCCCAGTGGTAGCGTATGACTTAATTCAGATCTGCAATGGCTTCTGTGGGTCAGGTTGTTGACCAGTTCCCCAATGTAACAGGCCTTGTGTGTGTGTGTGTGTGGATGTTTGGCTCAGTTTAGTGAGCATGTGAGAGCCGTTATGGAAGATTTCGTCGCTGTCTCGCTCATGTCGTGGGAACATTTCGGACTTGAGGCCGTGAGACGGATTTCCTAAATGTGCTTCCCGAGTTGTCACACAAAGGACGTCTTCTAGCTCCCATTTTCCCTCAAGAACCACGTCAGAGTGTAATGAGCGTGTTCTTGGTACAGATCGAGTCAGACACGGGACTTGCTGTCTCATTCGGTTTATTCTGGAAGAAGAAAAATCTGGCTTTGTTTCATATGAAACAATAACAACTTGAAAGAAATTCGATATTCCCCAGTAAGCATGACATAACTGTCACACTGATAACTGGGAAATTTTATACTGATGTATGATGAGTATTTTTGTATTAAGTGCAAACAAGATTTTTTTTTTTTTTTTAAACACTTCTGGTTACATTTTTGGGGCACATACTAAAACGGTGATCAGGAAGACAAAAAGAACAGAAATTTCTGCAGTATTGTTTTATTAAAAACAGGTATAATCTTTTCAGTATTAAAGAGTAACTGCTATCTATAGTCACCAGTTTGTATGAGGTAATTAGCATAATACTAAGCGGGAAATGCTGGTCTACTCAAACATAGCACTTTGTGTTTGCATTTAAGTTTGGTGTCTATGTAGCTTTAGAATTTTAAAATCCTACCACTTTAATACACAAAATCCTAATGCCAAATCCAGTATGGCAGACAAATTTAATGTTCGCTTAGAATGCTAATCTGATAATCTGTGCAATTTGGTTTTGAAGTTTGTAAATCTTTTCAATTTTTTTTTTTTATCATTTGTTAAAAATTGTGTAAGTTGAACTAACACAAATCGAATTCTAGTTTAAGTTAACCAAATTTATCATATAATACAAAATTTTGGCAAAATTTTAAATTCGGTTCATTATGTTTTGGTGATGGAGAAAGAATGAAAGAAAGGAATGACTTCATCTTACAACTTCATCTTGTCAAACATAAGAACAACAGAAACCGCAATACAAATATAAATATAAAACGTTTGGTTATCTAAAATCAAATTTCAAATTGAACTCAGTTTTAAAGCTGTGCATACCAAAATGATATAATTTGTAGAATAATTTCAAATCTAAGTTCTAGTGGCACAAAATATTCCATAATTTGAGATCAGATTCTGTTCATATGAAGATTCTTAAGGAAAAGTCGTACAACATCAAATCTGTGTCTTTACGCTGACATTTAGTGCACCAAACCTGCAGTGAAATGAACTGCATGTGAGTGTGTTTGTGTGTGTGTGTGTGTGTGTGTGTGTGTATGAGGGTACCTCCCTCTCGGACGTTAATGGTTCCATTACATTAACGAATTTGTCACGGAAACTAGACACGACCCTGAGCAGAGCTACAGTCAGGGCCGTGAAATATTATGAAAACCCTCATGTAAAGAGATATTTTTCAGAGGTGTACGTGTGTGTGTGTGTGTGTTATAAATATGCTTTGTTTTAGAGGCATAGGACCAGTATTCGGCGCATGGAACTGTGTTTTAAGTGTGTATGGATTTGTATTCATCATCTTATGAGGGCAGCATCCTGTTCACATACCAACCTCATGGCAATAAAAGACATTGTGGCGACAAAATTCCCGGTCCTCATAAGGGAATAGGGGAGACTGTAGTTAGCTCATTTTGGTTTTGGCCCATGAGGAACCATTCAATGTGTGTCTGAATGATGCCAGTTCAAGAGTTCAAGTTTTCTCTCGAATACAGTAAAATGAAATACTAAAACCTACATTTACATGCACTAACATTTAACAAGTAAATCTGAGGACAAATCAATTTTTCACAGTCCCCATAAACACAGCAATACAAAAAAATAAGTTTGAGAAATCGTTCCTGATATGAGCTCAGACATATAAATTGGGGAAATTTACAAAGTAGCTTTCTTATACTGCATATATAAGGTCCTTACAAGGCGGGTTGTCATGTTGTCCCAGTAAACACAATAATACAAGAATGTGTGTGAGCAAAAATCAAGCTGGAATGGATTTCAGAGTTTTAAAAAATGGGCAGTTTTACAAATGATCCCCTCACATATATATGAGCATAATGTGAAATCTGAGGACCTCACATCAGTTTGTGATGGTGTGTTCATAAACACAACAATACAACAATGAATTGTTTCAATAAATGAAACATTTCCTGGTCCGAAATGCGCTCAGAGATTTATGAATGTTACATATTAAAGCTCACATATGAAAGTATGCATGTAGATTGGAGGAGTCTACAAGTCACATGGTCACCATAAACCACATATTTGTAAGCATATATATGGTTAATACTGAGTACGTTTATATGGTTAACAACATACATGGCCATATACATGTAAATCTGAAGTCCTCATAAGTCACTTTGTGATCTGGTCCTAATAAGCACAATAATGCAAGGATGTGTGAACTCAAATTGATTTCAGTTTTAGACACTGGGCAATTTTGCAAAATAGCCTTCACATATTTGTGTATATGAGGATAGTTTATCTTAAAAAAAAAAAAAAGAAAAGTTAGATAATCATGTGGTTCCAGGAATGTGTGGGAACTCATACTGGCCTGATTTGAGCTCAAGGGTTTTACAAATAAGGCTGTTTTTACAAATTAGTCCTCACAGATATGAACAAAATGTGAACTTGAAGACCTCACAAGTTAGTTTGTCACATGGTCCCTGTGCCCAAATTAGGCCAGGAAAAATTTTTAGAGTTTTACAAATAGGGCAATATTATAAATTAACCCTCAGCTACAAGCATAATTAAATTTGAGGACTTCACAAGTTAGTCATCTGGTCCCCATAAACACATTTATACAAACAATGTGTGTGAAACTTTTTCTGGCTGATTTGAGAATTGGGCAGTGTCACTCAGTAGAAGAACATATTTGAGCATAAGCATTTATACCTGAGCACCTCACGTGTCTGTTTGTCACATGATCCCTGTAAACACAGCAGTTCGATCAGAAAAGCTTTCATAAAAGTTTTGCACATTGGGCAGTTTACAAAGTAGCTCACAGATTTAAGCATGTAACCCTGAGGACCTCACAAGTCACGTGTCTGTCAGGTGTGACCTTGTGTGCTTCCAATAAACACTGCAACACCTGAATGTTTGTGAGCTGAACACAGGTCAGCAGAGGTTTCAAAGGTTTACAAATTAGGCAGGTTTACAAATCAGCCCTTGCATATACGAGCACTATATGATCTCGCTACCTCTCTCTCCCACACACACACACACACACACACACACACACACATGCTGAGACCTCTTGAGGCTCATTCCTGTAGAATTGTTTCTCTGGCCGCGCCCTGTCAGAGGAGAGGAGGGTGTTCTCTGTGTTTTTCAAAGTTAAAACTGCACCATGACTCAGCCTGTGTGTGTGTGCGTGTGTGTGTGTAGGGGTGGGGGGGGGGGGGGACTGCAAAGTGCCCTTACATAAAGGAATGATGTCAATTTTCCTTTAGGCTGGGTCAGAGTGAGAAAGAAAGACAGGGAGAGAGACAGATGGGAAAAGAGAGAGAGACAGAAAAGGTTGTAAATAAAAAAACGATGGCCGTTCTCACAACTGCGGCCAGCGCCGCAGACATTACGGCCCTAATTACAGACGACTGAGACCCACTTTCCCACACTTTGCATCGGTGTGTCAGTGCAATATCTAAACCTGATACACAATCACACACACACACATACACACACCCACTTTAACTTGGCTGCGTAAGCCAAGACAGAACACACAAGCACAGGCTCAGTGAGAATCCCCCCTCTACACACACACACACACACACACACACACACACACACACAAAACCACATAAACTGGTAACCACAACAGTACTGTATCCCTCCATTGAGCGCTGTGAGAGCGGGATGAGATCAGAGAGCAGGAACACACACCGCCTTCGTAGCGCGCCACTTTTAATCACTCTGAAAACTGAGAACCTTTAAGAGGAGCCATTAAAAACACAATTCAGAGAGAGAGAATGGAAGGAGGGGAAAATCAGGGAGAGACAGAGCAACAATAAGGAGAGAGAAAAATATCCTTTTGTTCATAGTCGAAGGCTGTTGTGGCCCATAAGGCCACTTCCATGCAGAGTGAAAAATCAAACAGCTGTGTTTTCACCTGCACTGCACGGAGCTAATCAAACCATGAGGTGAAATGTGCTTACCCTATGCCTGCAGCTAAATTCTGTTCAGTGGCTCCACTACACATAGCACATAAATCCGTTTTAAAGACATGTATACAGCTTTTCCACACCCTTGCCATACAGAATCTGCTATGCTGTCACACACATTACTCAGCTAATGTTCAGAAACCACTACCAAATTCATTATGGCTGATTTCCAAGTTTATTAGTTAGCTAGAAACACATAATCTCACCTAGCTACTATATCTGCATGCTCATCGTCTGTTTAGCCAGCTAATTACAGTATGATCGCTTAGATGGCTCGCTAACACGATAACGTTAGATTTAACACTCTATATTCTAGCTAGTTATGTAGCTAATGTTTGGAAACCATAACCGAATGTTCCTCTATCTACAACACGCAAATCCATAGTAGACATGTATATAGCTTTTCTACACACTTGCCTTACAGAATATGTGCGACACTCGGTAGGTGGATACTTAATTAGCTAATGTTCGGAAACCCATTACCGAATTCATTAAGGCTAGATCGCTAAGTTTATCAGTTAGCTAGAAACACATAAACTCACCTAGCTATTATATCAGTGCATTTCTAATCTCTTTAGCCAGCTAACTACTAGTTACAATATCATAGCTAAGATGGCTGACTAGCAAGCTAATGTTAGCTTTTACACTCTATACTCTGGCTAGTGATCTAACTAATATTTGGAAGCCACAACTTAATGTTTACAATGAAAGCTTCCTTGCTAATATGTTAAGTTTATAAGCTAGCTACGTACACACAAACTCACTTTATCTATCAAAAAAAAAAATTACTATAATGACTATAAAAGGCAGAAGACTGACGCAAATGTATGAAAACACTGAGGCAACATGGGGTCCCAGAAACATCAGGCAGTTTCCGAGAAAATATTAACAAGGGAGCGTTAGGGGCCCTGGGAATATAGGGTTGATCCAGAAGAGAGCCAGAACTACACACACACACAAACACACACACACACACACACACGGGTCATCTGTCACCTTGACAGGTAAAACACGCTGTAACAATTTCACGCTTTTATAGACATTTTCGTCTGCTGAGATTCCCCTCATTTGTTCTTCTTTTTCAAGCTAAGCATTATTGAGCTTGTTCAAGTGACAGCAATGTCGTTAAACTCTCTGTCTCTCTCTGTCTCTCACACACACACACACACACGCACACACAGCCTGGCCTATGTCAGAAGCACAAAAATGGAAGAGACAATGGAAAAAGCTCTCGTGTTTATTGGGTTTCCATCGTGAAACCTCAGTATTTTTAACATGGGCGTAATGCTGCCTCTTTTGGGACTGTAAGTGTGTGTGTGTTTTGTAAATCATCATAAATCCGAGCGAGTAAGGAACTATCATGCCGTGTTTCGAGGTTCAGCTTGACACTCAATACATCAACATAATCAACTCACATATTTAAACCACACACATACACACACACACACACATCCACTTGGGTACTGTATGCATAGCATACACTTAGCTAAATGTGTGTGTGTGTGTGTGTGTGTGTGTGCGGGCAAATAACTCTATCATTACACTAACTAGTTGACTATCCAATTAGCCGACTAACTAATGAGCGATAATGTAACGGTGTGCAGAGTGAGTTTGTGCAGCATCACGTACGGTTCGTCTGCTTTTATAAGCTGCGTTGCGTTCCTTTTTGTGTTGTGATTGGCTCTGCTCCCTGATCACAGTGTGTGTCCTTCACTCAGGGCGATACACTCGATTTGTGCTGCCTGAGAAAACATGAAACATGTTGGAGCACAAAGACGCTGAAAGATGCAGCAGTGTCGAGTAAGTGATTATGAGCACTTTAATTATTGCGTAAACTTTGTTTTCCAATATTTATACTTCTTTCACTTTTCTTAAATGAATTCACACGCGAAAGCACTTCGACGTGTCAAAATCCTTATAATAACGCGCTTTCTCTAAAGCAGAATCTAATCCGTGTGCTAAAGAAGTTCCTCAAGCGCCCGTTTAAACTCATAGCCTTCAGCTAAATTAAATTGCGGTGGGATCTGAACCTCTGAAGAGACTGAAGCCTAAAGGAGCACTTAGCTTGAATACAGGTCTGTCTGGGGAAAAAAGGAAGCAGAAGAAAAGGCTGAGAAAGGATGCACGGATGAGAAAAAGTAATTGGCTTCCATTAGCATTTAATTTAACTTCTTTTAAGTAACAACCAAGTGTATTTTACCCATAAGTGGACAGAAAACAACAGGCTGTTCTCTCTGTTCTGCAAAAACTAAAAAAAACCTGCTAACTATTGTTTCTCAGTCCATGTAACATCGTTTTAAAAACCCAAACTAGCTAGCTAGCGATCACCAGCTGTTCAATGAACCACAATCGTCCTGTAAAAATCACATCACACGAGGACCTCTGTGAGTTTAGCGCTTTAGTTAAAGGTCAGTGGACACTGACATGCTAGCTGTTCCTGCTTCTTCTGATTATTAATGAAAATCTTTGACTAACAGTGTAAAGTTTATTTAAAAAAAAAAAAAAAACACTGCTTTGGATTGAGGTTAAAAACAAGATTTCGTTAATCATTTAAACTGTTTTCTTAGATTGAAATGTAATGTGTAGTAATGCTGGTGTAGTCCAGTTTGATAACTAGCATGAGCTTAGCAAAGCTTAGCTTAAGAAATAACATTAAATATGCACATGTACAAGTTTGTAGCAGAATATTGTGCTAATCTTAGCTAACAAATCTAATTTGCACTAAAGTGATCACCTATGTCTGAATTTGCAGCCATGTCAAAATGGTAAACGGTTCTCATTAATCCTTTTTCATCAAATTTTACCTTATAAATCATGACTTGCCATTTTCCTTTATAAACTATTTCCTTTTCATTTGAACATGTTTTGAAAACTAGCACTTAGCATATACTTATCATTCCTGAAAATGTTCGATAGGCCTGATGTGTAAAACATATTGTGTTTAAAAAGCATGAGCTTAGCAAAGCCTAGCTTACCCGATAACATTGACCATGCTTACGTGTAAAACATACATTTAAAAGTGTTTTTGAGAAAAACGATTTGATCAGGAAACTTGTCGGTGTTTACGTAGAACAATCTGGAAATTATTATGACAGCTGTGATCAAAGCAACTAGTACATCTTATTTGCATTGTGCTCGAATCTTGTCTGTGGGAACGGTCGCCAAAATTCAAATTTAGGAAATTTACTGTGGGTTTATTTTATAAATGATTCCCTTTACACTTCTCATAATTTGAACATTTTTTGCAAACTAGAACTCAGTAAAGCCTAGCTTGCCAGAAAACAGCCAACAGGCCTGTGCTAATGTGTAAAACAGCTTCAAAAAGTAGCTTTAAGAAAAAGTTTTGTAACACGTTTCCAGATGATTTCAGCATTTTTTAACCATGCAGTAGGCTTCTAGCCCTCTCACTAATGTGGTGTGCTGCATTAGTGATGAGTAACTGTGCTTTTGGTTACAGGATTCCACAATTTGTCATACAAACATGGAAACATCAGTTCACTGGAGGCATCCATGTTTTTTTTTCTTTTTCTTTTTTTTGCAGTAGAAGCTCTGGAACGCATTTAGATGGAAGTCCGACTCGGAAATATCCGACTTCAGAGTACAACGGAACGCAGCTTCAGTCCAGACTGGCTGGATTTTAGATGAACCATCCGGGAGAAAAAGAGGGGGGAAATGCAGCGTGTGTCTGCTACAATCACCGATAAGACCCCGAGTGCTGCAAATGCATTAAAGCTAACGCCGATCGTTCTGAGCAGCGATAATAATTGATAAGGCTATCGTGAATTCGATCCGCTAGGTCCCTGGCACGCCGTTATCGGTTCTTCAATGGAGCCGAGTCTGGGTTCCCCACCCTGTTTGGAAACGTAATCATAAAGCAATGCGCTCGGCGAACAGGGCGTAGCAGCGAAACTGAGACTTGGAGCTGTTTTGCGGAGGGGAATTTACTTTTCCCATTCTGCAGGCTGAAGAAAAGCCTGGAGAGAGGCCAGGAGCAACAGAGACAGACGCACAAGGCGCAGAGGGTGTAATATATAGAGGCGTTTCAAACTTACATACCCCACACACACACACACACACACACACACACACACATTTCTGGTTCTGATGCAGCAACTTGCCTGAAGTTCGTCAAATACACACGACATATGTTACATGCAACATATTGAAGTGTCTAGTTGCAATGTGACAATCATTTTGATTGACAGCTGTTAGTAAGAGTGATCCCCCCTTCCCCTCCTACACACACACACACACACACACACACTATGACCCCCCACCCCCAAAACCCATCCCAGCCCATCAGAGGTTCCCCTCAATGATGTCACCCGCCCCGATGGCTGGATTTTCCTGGCATGACATTACACACCAAGCTTAAGCAGTAGCCGCCAGAATGGGGTGTGTCAAACACACACAAACACACACACACACACATACACACACACCTTCAGCTCTTAACCTGTCGTTGCAGGTACGGCTGTGGGGCGTGTGCCGTGTGAATAATCTTGAGTCAATCTCAAAATCCAAAACAAAACTGCACGTTGCCAAAACTACCCGCCCCCCCCCCCCCCCTTTTCCAAAAAAAAAAAAGAAGCCCAAAAAGTTGGGCTGCATGACGATCACCTGGGAAAAGTGTACGAGATGAAAAGAGAGAGAGAAAGAAAGAGTCCAAATGAGAAGGAAAGCGAGCGAGAGGAAGGGAGAGAAGGAGAGAAAGAGTGAGTTCTCTCACGGGTATTAGTAGCCATTGATGTTTTAGTCTGGGAAATCGCCTCGGTGCCGACGCTGTAACAAAGCAGAGCTGCCAGGTGTGTCGTTCTCAACACGCTCAGTTACACACACACACTTATAGACACGTGCACAAACACACCATACACGCACACACACGCATACATGCGCAAACACACACATATGCATGTACGCATTAACAGACACACCCTACATAGACACACACACACACACACACGAAAAAAATAAAACTAGCAAAACAGTTGTTTTTCATTGTAACGAGAATTGTTGACACTGTCAAAAGTTGACACAGGATCAACCGCTTGTGTATAAATCTGTCAATGGTGAAAGCTGACGCGACACAAAAGCTGATCACGCCTCAGTGTGTGAGGAACAAAGCAGGCGAAGCTATTAGGAAGCTAGTTTATCTACATTTTCCAGTAGCCAGTTGTCTGCATCAGTCTTTTTCCCTTCTATTCTTTAAATCAGGTACACAAATGTGTTGTTTGGATACTTTTCTGTAAATTGTAAAGCAATCTCAGGATAGAGAACGGAAAAAAACACGGACCAAAAAGTCAGATTTAGCTAGTGTGTCCTATCATAAAATTAAAATAAACCAAGTATAAGTTTATTAAACCTAAACCTGGACATTTTTACTCAGTTCAACCTCGAAATCGTCTCGATCTGTTGGATAATGTTGCTAGTTTGTAGCATTTTTTTTTTCATAGAATAATAGAATAAGAAAATTTGAAGCTTGAAATGAGTAAAAATGTCTATAAATGTTAATAATCTTAATAAATTAATAATCTAATTTCATAAGAACCACTAGATAAATTTGGCTACGTTCAAGATATTTTCAGTTGCTAAGATGTTATAATTTTTTGCAGTGAAGGTTTCCTCTTTATTTAACACACAAGATAAACCCTCAGAATAAAGAGAAATATTAACCCTATGTTGAATTTTTGTCTATATTAAAAAAAAATTATATAATATAATATAATATAATAATATTAATATAATATAATTGCTGTATTTTAGGCCAAAATATAATTTTTTTATTATTAAACAATTATTTGATGTAGAAACTTAATTTAAATTGCATCTTGTCACAAAGATCCGTGGCTTAACAAGACATTACAAAGCCACACACGGATTCACAGTTTAGCGATAAAAAAATATTTGATATTGATATTTATTTGCTGGTATTTATATGTTATTTGTCCTATAATCAGCAGCCCCACGTCTTTCCAACAAGATCTTTAGACCAGTCATACATTTTGTTATTCAATCCCTACACCAATCATAAATCTGGCCATTCAACAACGTTTGTGTGCGTCATGAACCTGTTTGTGCTGAAAGAACGATATAAAACACCACATATCCATTTCAAATAGGCACATTTATATTGAATTTTTAACCCAACTATCAAAACTGGGAGAAATGGGCATAGACGTAGCATGAACGAACACTTTAATGAACTTGTCTGCGGTTGTTAAGTGGAAAAATTCAGACCTGAGGCTGAAGCACACTCCAATATTTACACCTGGAGACCAGAGTGGAAGGATTTATCCATTAGGAACATGCTGTAAGTTCATTTTTGATTGTTTATGTAGATTTTTAGTCATGGATTAAACAAACGTTTATTAATTAATGCACACGTTACCTCACGTTGCTACTTTGTTAACATCACTAATGATTTATTAGTGCTGAAATTCATGATTTGTTCATGTTAAATGCAGTTAGGGACATTAATGTAAATCATTACAAAAAGTGCCAAAACTCAATCTGGAAAAAAGTAGCTAGTGTGACGGTACTCAAAGACATGACACAACAATCTCTGTCACACACACACACATACACACACACAGGCATTTTAGAGTAGTGAGTCCACACAGTCCTATAGGGAATGTTTCTGGATCCCAGAAGGTGAGGCATCAGTGCTACTTACTGCCTCTGTGTGCCTTTTTTATTCAGGTATATTTAGTTAACGTTGTTTTTTAATGGACTAATATCTCCAACTATACTGTAAGGAATTGTGATATTATCATTAGCAAGTTCTGCATATATACTTAATAAGCTTACTGTAAAAAGTCACAACGTGGTCATGCAAAAACAACAACAACAACAACAACAATACATATGCAAAAGTGTGAAAGGGTTAACTCTCTTTACCACTAAACTTTTACTTTCTGCAGTAGCTTTACAAGGCGACAGATTGTGGAGGTGATGATTGAGCACTCTCAGCGTTTTCCCAACTGAATCCTGAGTAACCATTACTCAGATCTTGCCGTGATGAGTCACTTACTGTAGTCAAAGGTGTCTGTGTGTGTGTTGTGTGTGTTGTGTGAGTGTAAATCCCAAACGTCTCAACGTAAAGAATCTAAAGAACTTGCTACCATAATGTATAGCTAGCATGAAATCTCAGCTGATCTAGCTAGCCAAGATTTGTTGGCTGGTTAATAAAATAGCAATTTAACTAAATATTAAGCTAACATTAGTCTGTCTGCGTACCATTATCCACTGTGCTGTGAAGCTATTTAACTGTGAACACATAATAAATAAACATATTTAGCATTCTTTAGCATGCTAGTTATCTAGCTAAAGTTTTAAATAATGAATTTACATGAATTATGATGATAGCTAACTTGCGAATATTGTGATGTTTATTAGCAAATGGAGGGCTAGCTACCATATCCCTGCAACTACACTGTGTTTAGCTAGCTATATGATAATAACTCGGCAGACTAATGAGCTAACGCTAGCTAGAACTAGCAAGGGAGAGCAAACTAAGAGATAAAAACACAACCCTGCATGTGATTCTGTCCTCTAACTCTCAAGTGGCTTTTATTTCTTTCTTGGACGCCATTTTGTCTAAGGCAAGCTCTGCATGCATCATGAATAGCGCTGTGAAAAATGATAACATATTAAAATTTTCAGGAATTTATTTAATTATTAGACATTTTTTACTCATTTCAAACTTGAACTGGGCGTTTTGGTTTTTTTCAAGCATTCATTTCAAGAAATGTAAAGGAATAGGCTTTCTGTCTCACGTTTGCTCTTTACATCACAGCGCTTCTGAATTCTGGATTCTGATTGGTCAGAAGCTGTTGATTAATTTTCTATAACAGCAGCTCTGACAGTAGCGCAGCTGCAAATCACAAGTTTATATTAATGCGCTTGTTCTAATTCGTTATCGTTTCTATAGCAACAGCTCATTCACAGGGACGTGCACGGTGGACGCTCCATATAAATGGATTAAAAAGGGAGAGGTAATAGTTGATATGGTGAATAGCACCATATAATCACTTTTATAATCGTTGATATGATATAAGATTTATGTAAAGAGAGATGTGTTTATGTAATATTTATGGAAGGAGTCTCCAGTGTCAGCGCTTTGTAACAGTCAGTAAGTTTTCCAATAAAGCAAGAGGCTGGTGAGAGAACGACTGTTCATAGCTGCAACGGGAACGAACTTGTTGCGCAGGCGTTCCTCAACATTAATCGTATCTGTAAACAGATGAAATGTAGGACGTCTAATTCTTTAAATAATACACATTTTTTAATCAAATTATTGTGTTATGGGAGGGATGAAACACTTTGGGACATGCTGTTATTGGAGAACAATCAACTTCAGGGTGGTAACTGATTCATCACCCCACCCTGCTGCTGATTATTTATTTTTTTGGTTATGTTAAACCTGTTTTTTTGTTATTATTATTTGCTCAGACATAATGGGATGATGGACAGATACTGATCATGCACCATCAATCTCTCTCTGAGACTTTTAAAGATTTATTCGGCCAAACCCAGAGACAGAGACGGTGTTGTCTCTTCTGACTCATGGATTGTTATTGGATCATTGCTCTGGATCAGCTGTCTGGAAATCTGGTGACATGTGTGTGTGTGTGTTCCGGCTCTGGGATTGGGATAATGACGTAGCGTACATGGTCATGATCTGTCCTCATGTCCAAGCACGTCCTGCAGGAGCATCTGAGTGTGACTGAAGGGGAGATTGGTTTAGCCTGAGGGGCAGCAGACAGGCAAAGTCACCCAGATGGGTCTCCATACTTAGAGGGGTGTGTGTGTGTGTGTGTGAGTTCTTAAACCCAGACTGCTAGACCAAAGCCTCTTCCTCTCCCACTTTTCTTCCTCTCTCATGGGAAATAGTCACACCTCTATGAAAAAAAAAGAGATAAAATGGAAAAAAGGACAAGCTTCTCTCTCTTCTCCCACACAGCGCTGACGGGAATCCTGTCTCACCTCACCACTATAAACACCGATGACACACTGCGTCTTTAGGTTGTACAAATCCAACTGTTCTGAAACATGTATGGAGCTGCTCCGTCTTACTGCTAAGAGCTTCTCACAAGTCCAATACACACATCCAACACCCAGATTAGACCTGTGTCATACTCAGAGAGTTAATTACTTAGATATAATGGAAGGGTTTAATTAAATATTTAAACACACACACACACACTGCGTTTACCATCCAGTCGATCCCTCCCCTCTTGATTCTTACATTGTACAGCACACCCTTAAGACAAAAAAACAAAGACTAATAAATCCCTCCAAATAATTTCGAGAAGCCCTGGTTTAAAGAACGATGAGTTCTTGTGAAAAGGTATACAAGGTGTTCGAGGTCTTAGCAAACAATTTCATGATTAACCATCATGTCATTAGACATTAGACATTAGACATAAAATTCATACATTTGGAAATCCGGGAAAGAACACTGACCTCACCAGGACAACACTACAGAGCTTTTACTTTACATTACAATAAAGTAACAGTAGAGAAAGTTGAAAGGAGAGGAGGGTATGGAAATATGGACAGAGGTATCATTTTAAGCGCACAGACGCTCACTCCTGAAATGTTTGTAAGCAGCTGAGACAAACTGCAAATCACATCTATCCATGGAGAGTGCGGCTTGCCTGGTCATTGCTAAAGCGTGTGTGGGCGTTTCTCGTGAGAACTTCAGGAGTAGTGGCCTGTTCGAACAAAGGCAGAGTGTTAGGCCCACATAGTAATTAGTGTCTGTGTGCATTCGCATACACATACGCACACAAGCAAAGCTCCACTTCCCCTGGATGGTGTGTCTTCAAAGGATGAGATTTAAATGGTTTAAGTGCCTTTACATGTTTTACCTGCAACTGGGTCTCAGGGAAAAAGACTTGACTTATGTATTTGGGCTCTTAATTTCAACAGATCATTTGTGTATTTGGGTCTTTGAAAGGCAAAACATTAGAAATTTGGGTTTTCAGTAGGCAGAATAGTTTGATCCTTATTATTTAAAATATTGGTGATAGGAAGAATCTTAGTGTATGTAGTCATGATATGCAAGATACTGACACATTTGGGTCAGATCATTTGTGTGACGCCATTTCCTTTTGTGATAACAGAACATTGGTGACTGTCAAGCAGAATATTGGTGTACCAGTATGAGGGGGAGCTGACCAAACTGAGGAGCACAAAGACTGGGATTAACAGAGAGTGAGAATCTTAAAAACTGGCACTAACCAAGAGGGAGAGCATTAAAGACTGAAACTAACTGAAAGAAGAACCTTAAAAACTGGAACAAACCAAGAATGAGAATCTAAAAGACTGACTAACAAAGAATGAAATCTTGAACTACCAAAGATTTGGAATGTTAAACACTGGAATTAGCCAAGATTTAAAACCTTAAAGATTGGGACTAACCAATAGTGAGAACCGTAAACCTCAGACTACCCAAGACATGAAAGGTTAAAGACTAAGAACTGATAAGAAATAGAACCTTAACTACTGAGGCTAACCAAGAGGCAGAACCTTAAAGATTGGGACTAAATAAGAGGGAGAACCTTAAAAACTGGAACTGACCAATAATGAAAACCTTAAATACTGGAACTAACCAAAAGTAAGAACTTTAAAGATTTGGAGTAATCAAGAGTGAGAAACTTAAAAACTCAGACTACCCAAGACATAGAACCTTAAAGATTGGGAATAACCAAGAGGGAGAACCTTAAAGATTGGGACTGGCCAATAGTGATGAACTTAAAACTAGGACTAACCAAGAGGCAAAACCTTAAATACTGGTCCTAACCATGACTTTGAACATTAAAGACTGGGCCTAATCAAGATTGAGAAACTTAAGAACTCAGACTACCCAAGACATAGATCCTTAAAGACTGGGACTAACCAAGAATGAAAGCCTTAAAAACTCAGACTAACCAAATTACAGAACCCCACAGACTGAGACTAACCAAGAGTGAGACACTTAAATACTGGTTTTAACCAAAACCTTAATCTCAGAACCTGAAAGACTGAGATTAGGCAATAAATGACTAGTTTCTCTCTCCTATAGAAGAGCATAAATTTGCTTTCATTCAGCATATTTTGGTATTTCATTCTTGTTGAATTGTTGTTGACACACGCACCAAGTAGAAAAATCCAAAAACGTTTCGTACATGGAGAATAAATACGCTGATTCTGATCATCTGAAGAATTCATACAAACCGCAGAAGGTATGAGTAGCACTGCAGGTCATGCTAAAGGTAACAAGTTTATTCGTGCACAACAGTGCTATCACCACATGCTTGTTTATGTGCGGGCAGGGGCATTCAGAAGGCAGATATGGGAAATGCACTGTTCCATGTGTCTGTCTTGCGTAACATGGGCAGGAGGATGCAGAAGTGCGAGACGGCAGGCACCACTTCGATTCGGGACGGATCCAGAGGGTACAGCTTGGAATCCTGATCAAATTTCATGTGTGGGAAAGATGCTGGCTGAGGGATAGAGGGAAAGAAGGAGAGAGAGGGAGAAGGAGAGAGAGAGAGAGAGAGAGAGAGAGAGAGAGAGAG
>CM075028.1:14820325-14839013 GCA_037576675.1 Pangasius sanitwongsei
TTTGTTAACATTAGTTAATGCACTGTGAACTAACATGAACAGCTGTTTTTATTAACTAACGCGGCGCTCTTTACAACCAGATCGCTAACTACGGACACTGTAAGCATGCAAAAGCAGCATAAAACTGTAAGCATACAGATACAGCAGATGATAACAAATCTGAATGAAACTTACCGCCCTGATGTTTCGCCGTCACCTGTGACTCCCACATTCAGCCCTACATCCTATACAATTGTGTGCTTCCAACTTTCTGGTAACAGTTTGGGGGAAAACCACATATGGTTGTGATAGTCAGGGGTGCACATACTTTTGGTCATATGGTGTGTGTATGGGGAGATTTACATAAAATTGGGGGGGGGGGGGGGGGTAATGTCTCTAATCCTAATCTTAAAACATTTACTAAAAAATAACACTGTGAGTTTTATCATACAGTATATAAATTAGAAGCAGCCCATAATGACACGCGTGTGCCCGAATCGATTGCCTGTCAGAAAATAGAAACAAAAAAATGTTTATGAATAATTTATTCACTAATCAAATTCATTTTCACGGATAGCGTTTAGGACTTTACATTGAATATATGAATGAATTTTATTTTACATAACCTACAATTTAAAAAAAAAAAAAAAAAAAAAGGTAAAGAGATTTTGTGTACTACCCGCCTTCTGCTTAATGATTGGCTAGCACTTCTGAAGGCTACCCAATCAGCGAGCTGTTAATTGTTGCATGCCGAAGTACTGACCAATCACCGTGCAGGAGGCGGGATTTCTTGTAATGCGGAAGCGAAATGAAGGACCACAACATGGCGGCCTACATAGAAACAACTGAGACCTGAAGGTGAGCTTGAATTACATCTAATTTATTTAAAAATGTATAAATACAAAAGATATTTTTTTAAATTATATAAGTGAACAAAACGTGAATAACTGTGAATAATTAGCATTTAGATCACGAGCTAAATGAACGTTACGTAATTCCCAGGCTTTACACTATTAATTATCTAACTTAAATAATAGAAACAATCTGAAATTCTTTCTCAGAACTCCAGAAATACAAGGGATTTTGTAAAGTTAAACCCTAAATGCTTCTTTACTCCTTATACAAGTGCGCTGCAGTGCTTGTGTATCCTCTATAGTGCACTATTTTGGATATTTAGCCCAATATTAAAGTTAAACTCCAACCTGAAACATATTAAATATGTTTATATTGAAATATCCGTCCGGTGTTTAATGATTCTGCTGATAGTTTCTTGGTTGTTTTCATTATTCCTGTGAGAAGTTATTGATCGTGTGACTCTCTGACGTCACAGGGGGGACATTATTATTATCACTATAGTTGTAAAGCGAAAAAAAAGTTATATCCCGTCAGGGGTCGCCACAGCGGATCATTGGTCCGCATGTTTGATTCGGCACTGTTTTTTACGCCGGATGCTCTTCCTGACGCAACCCTGCCATTTTCTCTGGGCTTGGGACCGGCACTGAGAGCGCACTCCCTGGGTGGGTCAGTTCCCTGCCTGGGTATCGAGGCGGTGAGAGCGCGGGATCCTTAGCCGCTAGACCACCAGGGGCCTCAAACTTTTATATAGTTATGAAGTAAAAAAATATTCCGTCATTTTAAAAACAAGTGATAACAGTCAGGTTTCGCATGTTAGCTCCTAAAAACAAACGAGCAAGTGTGAAATCATATTACTGAGAAATCCGGCGTAGTGAAGCCGTCAGCGCAAACTCTGGATACAAATTCCCAGAATGCAATGCAGCGATGTGACACTGAGATACAGCAGCGACTCGGCTCAGCTAGTTGGCGATCTACGTTATGACGAGCGCGATGGTGTAGGCGGTGACATTGGTGTGAAAGCTGATCTGTTTGAGCAGAGTGTACAGACGAGGTGAGGAGGCGACAGAGCTGGACAGACTAAAGGACTAAAGCGCCGCTGCATCGCACTCTTTTTAGGTAGAAATGAAACGGCGGCTAAATCCTACTGCACTACTATCAGCAGGTAGAACGGCATTGTGGGTAACGTAGGAAAATGTTACCTAAAGTGAAAACAGACCAGCATGTAAAGCTGAACACGTCAACTCAGTATTTCATTACAAATAAATCTTAAACGCCGATCACGTGCAGATCACATGTTAATTATGAAGATTGGTTTCCGAGTAATTCAGTAAAGTAAGTGTGCTTAAATTGAATCCTGCAATGCTCTGACACCCTCCTCTCCTCTCCTCTCCTCTGACACGCAGCCGTGAACATGAGCAAGCTCCGGAGCTTCTGGCACAATAACAAGGTTTTGATAGTGATGGGCTCGGGCCTCGGCTTCATTCACTGGGGTTGGTACTCGATCAAATCAAATCCGCTCCTGCGCCAGAACAGAGACGACTACACTCCCGAGCCGGGCATCGTGTCGTACGTGTCTCCTGCGCCGCTGCCTCCTCTCCCCGAACCCAGCAAGAAGAAGAAGCGAGAGACCAAGACGAAGGAATAACAGACTGAGTGCACCTGTAGGCTTCCTCTTCCTGCTCTTCTCACAAACACTATTAATGCCTTAGTATTAAATATTGGAGAGCATCATGGGCCAGTTTCACAAACAGAACAGGACGAGGCAGCAGAGATAGATGCAAGAGCAGCTGTGCTTTAAGCTTCAGTAGAAAATCCGAGAAATCCATGTTTCTCTGAATGTACAGATGAAACACCTCCAAAAAATGTTCATCTTTTTGTTTCTTTCTCATTACATTTTTCACAACTTTCTCTTTTTTTTCCGCAACTTCATCATTTTTAATTTTCACAACAGTCATATTTTTTCCACTTTATAAACTTTTTTTTTCCCCACAATTTTTGTTTTTCACAGTTTTTATGTTTTGATCATCCTGCACTAGATTATTGATATCTTTTCTGAGATATCGCAATATCTTTTTATATTCAAAATTTTCTCTGTAAAATTTACAAACCCTGGAAAAATCTGTTGTTAAAAAAACTTTTACTAAATCTAGTTTGTTCAAATTGCAAAATGATGACATCTTAATTGCTGTTAAATAATTTATTTTTGCAGATGTTAAATATAACTAAATGATTTTTTTTTCTTTTACATGTTTTAATGCAACACTACTGTTTCACTGGTAGTTGATTAGCAAAACTCTATATCACAATACATAAATATCGTAGAAATGTCAAGTATCATAATCTGATATTTTTGTCCAGCTGTAATCTACACGTTTAAATGAATTCACTTGAAAAGATTTAAAAATGCAGTATAAAGTTTAAGGTCGCTAATGTTAAGTCTAACACATAATGATGACACAAGGATACATCAATCCTTCTTTTTTTTAGTTCTAATGCTGTTCTGAGCTCCGAGTGTCCGTCAGTACCAAATTCTCATCCAATACTGAGTTACTGTTCATGGTTCCCTGGTGGACCAGTGGCTAGCATGTGGTGCTCTCATCGCCGTGGTCCGGGTTCGGTTGGTCAGGGAACCAACCACAGCCACTGGATGGTTGCATGAGCAAGTACACTCTTAGCGCCGGTTCAGAAAATGGGGAGGGTTGCATCTGGCGTAAAACTTGTGCCACAATCAGTATGCAGATGGGAGCAGCGGTAAAAAAGATGGGGGGGGAAAACTGACTTTCTGTTCATCTTCTGGACATAATATGTCATAATAATTCTGAATAATTGGTGACTTTTCCAAAGCGTACATGAACTGTACCACAATTTTTAAACATTTAGTGTTAAGTGGGCGGAGCCAACCCTGGGTAAAGCTTGTGTTAGTGTCACCATAACCAATCACATGGCTCAGAGACAGAGACAGAGCGTTGCCACGCCCACTCAGGCAACTCTCATACAGGTCTAATCAGCAAATTTATCTGGAATCTTGTTTTTTTTTTTCCCCCATCTCTCTCTCTCTCTCTCTCTCTCTGACTTCGCCCTGTTGTGTCAGCACTGAGTGTGTACGGTGAGGATGAAGAACCCGAGCTGGCTGAGGAAGAACTGGTTCTGGGTTGCAGGCGGAGCTTTCCTCGGCCTCCATGTAGCCACGTGGGTCATGCAGAAGGCGATGAAGAAATCCGTCCGCACCGAACAGCAGCTCAAATACAAAGGACAGAGTTGATAAGTGGCTCTGATTTACGGATGTTTTAATCCACGGCTACTTTTCATCTGACTGTGTGGTGAATGTGCATCTCGTTCATGATCAGAAATCAGTTAGATTAAAAAAATGGTTTTATTTTGTAATCCCAAACGCTGTAAAAGGCTCTAATGTGTTTTAAAGACTCTGATGGGTGCAGGAATAAAAATATGACATTGATTCACAGTGTCTGTGTTGTTTTATATTACAAATATCACATCCAGATTACTTCGGAAACCAATAACACGAGCGATCCATCTTTTCCTGTGCTATTAAAGTATTATGGGTGTGTTTCTTATAAATGATAACATTTCTTTATCATACATTATTTTTAACATTAATTAACAGAGGCCATTAACTGTGTATTAATCTTTTATTAAATCATTAAGAAACAACACGAGAACAAGAAAAAATGAGAAAATAAACAGGAAGTTATAGAAGATAGGGCTATGAAAAGGGAAAAGGGAATTTAATTCAGAATTCTGCAGAATGAATATCAGTTTAGTATCAGCTGATCGTCTAAAATCTGCTCTGTAAAAAATATAGAATAAAGTATTAAAAATTCTTTATTTTAAATGGGTTCAGTGAGCACGCTGAACACACGCTGAATCAGTGCAGCTGCAGTGTCAATATTAACACACAGCACTGCTACTGAGCAGCACATCTTCATCTTCATCTTCACTCTGTCCTTCATGTTTCTGATCATCATCATCATCACTGGAACTCAGGTGTTGGCTGATTTTCCATCTCGCAGCCTCCCGCTGCTGCTGTTAGAGGATGAACGGGATCACGGCCTTCCTCGATTTTGGGTAACTGTCGAATTTCTCGAGGTAGTACCTACCGAGTGTTGATGAGAAGCGCTGTATCAGCACACAGTAACACACAGAGCTCATATAGTTTCCTCCAGGTTTATTTATTTAAATTTAACATTTACTAAAGATTTATTAATGATCTGATGCGCCTTAAACAGCTTTTGCCCTCTAGCTGGAGCATAAAATATCTACAATCTAAAAATATCTACTGCTCTATTTAATGAATTAATTAGTGTAATTTAAGCAAAAGCAAGCATGAATAATTAAATGTCACAAAAATATTTATTTGTTTATTTGTGGTGGATTTCATTGCATTATTATTATTGCCACAATAACAGATGTACTGACCTTTAATGGAATTATTATTTGTTTGTTTGTTTACTGACTTCTTGTGGTATTAAACATTGTCACTTCACACTATTTATTTATTTATTTATTTTATTTATTTATTTATTTATTTATTTAGCTGACTTTCTATTGTGTTATTATTGTCCACTTAGATTTAATTACACCATTCATTCATTTACAGTACAGTACCTGTGGTGGTGATAAGCTCGGGGTCCGATGGAGCACATGGTGAAGAAAGCGAAGGAGAACGTGGGCAGAGACCATGTGGCGGCAGCGTAACCACACCACTCTATTATCTCCCCGAAAAAGTTAGCACCAGACACCCACTCGAACATTCCTCCTGAGAAAACACACACACACACAGGACCATGTAAATATCTATACATGATTTCTTATGCAAATTACATCCACATTTATTTAAACAAGACAAGTTCTGTGTGTGTGGTGTGTGTTTCTATCTGCTCTGTTAGGGCATAACATCAGGCCGTTTATAAATCATATTAAAATGATCTGTATCTGTAATCTGTAACACTCCATATGGCTTTTCCTGACACTATATAAACAGTAGTTTCCTGTTACTCTTTGCGAAGTCTTGCCTACTTTACCGTCTGCATTTATGAGGTGTTTTATTTTGTGTCGGAAATTCTGCGTGTCGGACGCTTTTGTGTTTCTTGTTTTCGCTTTTGGATAAGTCCACAAGGCTAATTAAGCAAGATAAGCTGTGTGTGTGTGTGTGTGATTGTGTGTGTGTGATTGTGTGTGTGTGATTGTGTGTGTGTGTGTTTCTATCTCCTTTGTTAGGGCATAAAATCAGGCCATTTGGAACTAAAATATTCTGTAAGTATAAACTGTAACACTCCATGTAGCTTTTTCAAAGTGAAACTCAGCATTCTGGACAACGCATGTGATGTTCTGCATAACATAGCAACAGAAGTGTGTGTGTTTACCCTTGGGGATTTTGTAGGCGATCTCGCCCGGCTTTCTGAGGTTCCTCAGGATGTGATCGCTGTGGATATTGATGGCCATTCCTAAGAAGAACACTAACAGACCTGCACACAAAAAGATATTACATATTTATTAAATGGTAAATCAGATGGACCCATCTTTTTAAAAAAAACAGGATCTGTGTCGAATCAAAAAGTAAACCAGTTAAAAACTGATACTACTTTCATAAATCGATGCATACTCATTTCCTATAGACAGGGTGGTGGGATTAAAGAAAGACATCCCATACTTTTTATCCATTTACAGTTACATTTAATGCATGGAACAATTGTCTATCATATCGTCAGAAAGAGAAAGATTCATATGCCTAGATACACAGTATATTGCCTAGAACTGTGGTCTTCAAGCTTTTCCCCAAAAGGTTTTCATTCAGGTTTTTGCATTCCAGCCAATCAGGAGCTACACATGTTGTGTTGATCTTTGTGTTTAAACAACTAGCACTTGTGGCTTCTGCTGAACGGAAATGAAAATCTGCAGCCATACTAGTGCTTTGTAGAGAAGATACCAGTCTAAAGTAGTGGTTCTCAGTGTGGGATCTGGGAACCACCATGAACCCCCAGGGGTCCATGAAGCATAACCAGCAGGTCACCATGATCACACTATTATCTAAGTGATTATATTTATTTATTGAGGTCTTCTAGCTATTACTGAAGGGTCACTTGAATTGAACAGGTTTAGTTTCATAATAATGCATCTAATGTTTTCTGTTGGTGGAACATTCAGGAATAGAAAGCTGTCCTGATCTAATAAATTGACTAAATACTTTTGTACATATTTAAATAATGGTCAATGAAATAAGTTAAATCAAGTCAAGTAGATCTTTATTGTCATCAGAAGCATATACGATGTGAAGTACACAGTGAGATGAAATAACATTTCTCCAGGACCCAAGGTGCAAAAACACGCATGACATACACAGTGCTGACAGGACATTTAAAAAAATGTGATGGGGGAAAAGAAGCATGCAGGGAGGAGTAATGGGAAACAGTGGGCTGAGTACACAGCGGGCCACTAGATTTTGGAAGCTGGCTGTAGGGATGTGTCCATTCTGCCACAAGAGCATGAGGAGAGTTGTGCAAGAAGGCCTGGCACACAGTTAGCATTCTCAATCATCCCAAAATGATTAATGGGGTTGAGGTCAGGGTCTGTACAGGCCACTCAACTTCTTCCACACCAACCTTGGCAAACCATGTCTTTATAAACCATATAATGTAGATAGAAACAAACTATTAAAACAACATCTTTGTCATAAAGGGGATAATTGATTTAAAGTTTCCATGCAGTGAGGGTGGGTGTTAGTTGGAACCAAGCAAGGGCAATATGTGTGGAAGGGGGGGCAGAATAAGTGTTCAGGATATTAACAGGACTCTGGGGGTAGCAGCTGTTACCCAGGCTGGCAGTCCTTCAGCAAATGGTGTAGATCTTCTGCTGGATGGCAGAGGTGCATATAAACTGTGGGAGGGGTGGGAAAGATCATCCACAATGCTGGTCCATTATCTTGCAGATAGAACATGCATAAAAAATGTTTTTAACAGAGTGTAGAGGTGCGCCGATGATGCGTTCAGCTGTCCTCACTATCCTCTGTAGGGTCTTGCAGCTGAAGAGGTTACAAGTCCCAAACCAGACAGTGATGTAGCTGGGCCCCTGTAGTACATGGTGAGGATGGGTGGGGGGATGTTTGCAATCCTCACGTGTCGGAGAAAATGCAGGTGCTGCTGGGCTTGGTGCTCTTCACTCTCTCTACTGTGGAGCTGTTTATGCACAGGGGGGAGTAATCAGTGCAGGACTTCTTGAAGTCCTTTTCTCTTTGTTTTATTAACATTCAGAGACAGATTGTTGTTCTTGCACCAGACCGTGAGCTGTTCCACATCAGGTCTCGCACCTGGGAGGGTTGAGTCTGAAGAGCGACTTTCTCACGTGCACTGGGGACAAGCAGAGTACCTGGTCATTCAAGGGAGGGGTGAAGTTCCTCGCTGACACGGTTTTTAGTGCTTCAGAGCATGCATAGAAGAGTTGAATGCATCTGGGAGGGAGGCATCAGTGTCAGCTTTGGTGGCGTGTGGTGGAATCTTGTGGTGGAAACTAATCTGTGCTGAGGAGGCGTAACAATCACACAACCAGAGTTTACAGTCCAAGTGCAGAGCTTACTGAATAGAACATGACACTGAATCACAAGTAAGGTAAGCGAAAACAGGAAACATGATAAACAGGCCAACATGCTGAATGTCCAACACAAAATAACAAAATGGCTCAGAAATGCATATGGTGAAGTAGGCAAGACTTCACAATCTGTAACTGAAAGAAGTGTTTATACAGTATCTCTGAATGAGGTAGTGATGAGAGTCTGGTGAGCTACTCAGGTGATGGGGAACTCTGGTGGGATGGAGTGGGATTTTCAGGTGAGCCCTTGACTAGAGACCCATGGAATTTATTTTACAGTTAAAGGGGTCTCTGGCTACAATGTTCTATTACAGGATTGGCCCCGGTTTGGCCCTATTCGGCCGTGTTTGTCCATAAAATGCTCAACATTACCATTATCAAAATGGAAGAACTGTCCCAGAGAGATTTAGGTGTGATGTTCTAAAATTTTGGTGCTAACACAGTAAATGACCAGCAGCCAATAGTGAATTTAAACCTGGGAGACTGCAGTGTTGAGAAACTCTGAAAAGTAAGATCTTAAGCTTTATACTTCAAATCAGGGGGTTGTATTAGACTAGCTAAAACCAGTATCCAGTGTACGCTCTTGCAAAAAAAAGAAAAGACACCTTAAATGGTTGTTTGGTTTGTTGCTTTGGCGGAGCCCTGAAAAAGTAGCTTTTTCTTTCACTTTTTTCCTGTATAATGTGACCAGATCTTGCTGTTGGAGTTTAGCATATACACTCCAAGGCAAAAAAATGGATCAAGCCCAAAATGGCTATCTAATGGTTACCTAATGCAGGTTTTGTGTCTAGAAGATGTGTTAAAAAGCCATTGCTGTCTCAGAAAAACATCAAAGACAGAATGAAGTTTTTGGCAGCATATGGAAAGTTTGATTCAGAGTGGTTCAGCAGAGTTGTGTGGAGTGATGAATCATGGTTTGAGTTGCATGGTGATGCTCCAGAGAGGGGTCTTCAAAGAGCTGGTGAGAAATACAATACTGAATGCATCTCTAGCACAGTTAAGCCTGGAGGAAGAGGTGTCATGGTGTGGGGAGCCTTTTCAGCTGCTGCTACTGATGGGCTGCTTCACTGTGGAAATAATGTGGAAGTAATGCTTTGGAATACATTAGAATATTGCAGAAGGGCTTGCTTCCCACAACTGACAAGTTGTTTTCTAAAGAGGAACGATCAGATGTTATTTTTAAAAAAGACAATGCTCCTGCCCACACTGCAAACACCACCAAAAAAGTGGCTTGAGAACAAATCCATCAGGTTCATGATTTGGCCTGGTCAGAGTCCAGATTTGAACTCTATAGAAAATATTTGGTCTCATATTAAACACAAACTAACTGGGAAACATTTTTCAACAACTCATCAACTGTTTGAATCCATCAACATTGAATGGAACAACACTGACTCTTCTTTCTGTAAAAAGCTGTCTGCAAGTTTACCCACAAGGCTTAAACATTTAAAGAAATCAGAGGGAAAATCTTAGTCAGATGTCCAGTAAAAAGGAAATGACAGTGGATATAAAGTCATGAATCAGTGATTCAGGGTTTTTTTTAGGATCAGTGCTGTGCAAGAGGGTATAAATGAGAAATATTGCGAATATTACTTAAGGGAGAGGTCAGAAGTTGCAAGTCTTCCTCTCTGGAGACAAGGGTTTAATAATCCTTCAACGGTAATGGAAACATCTAGAGACTTTGAGTCAATAACTAAACTTTCGTTTTTGCTTTTTTGTTGCATTTTAAGTAACTGCTCTTCATCTATAATTTTATGTAACAGATACGTTGTATCAGGGCAAGAACAGTGATGGCAGGGATATAGCATATATATGCTAACATAAATAGAATGCTGGGTTTAATCTGCATAAAAACCTCAGGGGTAGCAGGTAAATAATGAAAAGGAGTGGGCCAAGAGCTGAGACCTGGGGAGCACCCTGAGCGACAGTAGATTTATGTTTGAAAATGGCAACACTATGGTGTCTGTTAGTGAACTAGAACCAGGAAAGAGCTCAGTCTGTAACTGAGAAATGGAAAATAAGTGTGGTATGATGTGTAGCATTCAAATCTGCACTGGAATGATTCTCTCTCGAGGTTACTAAGACAAAAACAAGACGCAGCTTGCCATGTTACAGAGAAAGCAGAAAGCAGAAATTCCAGTATTTCAGTTACAGTATTACAAAGCACTGACACTGGAAACTCCTCCAATAAATGTTAAATAGAATAGTTAAATCTCCTTAACAGAAAACTTCACCTTATCAACAATTACGAGTGTTTTTTTATGTGGATCGTCTGCCGTACAAGTCCCTGTGAATGAGCGGTTACTGCAGAAACTACAGTACTGTGCTTCTAGGTGCAAAGAAATGCTGTAGAGCAACGATGCCTTCAAAAATAATTAAAATAAATGTTTCTACATTTTAAAAAAAATACTATAAAGAGCATTAAACAGTAATGAATGAAACAAAGTCAATATTTGGTGTGACAGCCTGTTGCTTTAAAAAAAAAATAGTAGTCTCAGGTGCAGTGTGTGCAGTTTTCTAAGGAAATGAGCTGTAAGTGTTACTGAGCATCTTGCAGAAGCAGCCGCGGTTCTTCTGGAGACTTCGACTGTCGACTCGCTTCTTATTTCTGCAGCGAAACCCAGCAGCCTTCATTCTGTTTTTATCTGAAAAGTGTCTCTTATGGAATCTGCTGCTTTCTTTACTGACATACAAACATTTTTCTGTAACGTTTCATTTTGTGCTGGAAAACCAATGTTTGGAATCTAAAATGTTTTTGAACTGACTCGATAATGTAGAAGTCAGAAAATAAACATCTGTAACAAAGTTTGTCCTAAAATATTTAGGGTGCCTAAGACTTTTGCACGGTGCTGTACATCATATTAGAATGAGTGCATTAATATGAACCATAACTTCGCTTCGTCTGGTGCAAGGTCACAGTTTGAGGGAATACAGAATGTCTGAAAATTATATCACTAGCTATGACAATATCTCAAATTGCAGTGTGTTTCTGTGTTTTCAGTACTTCTTAAGAAGAAGCAGAGGCACAAAAAGGGCAGTGGTGTCTCAACTGTTAAGGCTTTGGGTTCAAGGCCTAGTACTGCCAAACTGCTACTGTTGGGTCCTTGAGCAAGGCCCATAACCCTCTTTGCTCCAGAGGAACTGTATCATGGCTGACCTCAGCTTCCTAACAAGCTGGGATATACAAAGAAAAGACTTTCACTGTGCTGTAATGTATAACAATATACATCACAACAAGAGACCAATGCTGTTTTTTTATGCAATTTAATGCCTTCACTGCGGCCTGATGCGCTCACCCGCTATGAAGCGTGCGTCCATGTGCCAAGCAGCGTCAAACTGAGCGCAGTGGAGCATGTAGTGTCCTTGCAGGAAACCATTCAAAGAGCAGAACACCACAGCCGACACCAGGATGAACAGAGGACACGGCCGTCCCTTATTCAGCAACGAGTAGATGAATGTCCTGGAGGGACAGGAAACAAGAGGTAAAATGATGAGATGGGATTATAGCAGCAACCAAAGAGCAGGTCATGTTCCCTTGCATGACTAAAACAGGTCAAACCAGGTGAAACTATTAAATCTATTATAACAATGCTTATCAGAGTAATCAAACAGTCACATCAGGTTGAGCCGGCCACACCACATTTTTTCATAAGTTTGGCCTCATTTTTTACACTTCCCCTCCCTAATACTAGACTTTAAGTTGTTTCCTTACTGCAAATGTATGTTGACTGCTAGAGACATTTGTCGTGTAATTGATCAGGTTTCATAAAAAACAGCTAAAGACCCACCTCTTCCATGAACACTTAACTAACCCCTAACTTGTCCCCACTCAAAAAAAAAAAAAAGAAAGAAAGAAATCTGCACTTACACTTACTCTTACACCTCTACTCTGTGCACTTTGCTCCTCTAGCACTCGATTAAAAATGTTGTAGGGTAGCACTACTTGTATTGTTGTCTGCTTGATGTATCGCTTTGCTTGTACTTCCTCATTTATAAGTCACTTTGGATAAAAGCGTCTGCCAAATGAATAAATGTAAATGTAAATATTCAGAAACATATTTAAAAAAATATATAACCACAGTCTCTCCTTCTACTTTTCCACGTCATTATGTGCTCTTAGTGCTGAATGGTTTGCATGACGGACAGCAAAACTTGCTTTGCATGATATTTGCTAGATCAGGTTACACACTTTAGGAATTTGCATTGCAAAGAAAGTGTGGGACAAGGTTACATATTAGAGCCAAAAAAAAATTCCAAGTGATGGGAAAAAAAACAATAAGAACCGCCTGCACAGACTGATTTGCATCAGACTCCTCTGAAAGCTGGTGCACCTAAAGCCATGAACTGAACAGATGCAAATTTCTACAGAAGTGCAGCTGAAAAAAAATCATGATTATAATAACGATCTTGTTAATTGTTACACTAATGACAGTTACACTAGAAAGTTATAATTTATTTCCTTACAACAAACATGGAAGTGATGTTTTTAATAAAAGGAAATGTTCACACTGAAATGGTTCAGTAGGTCTCTGGAATGTAATCTTATCCTGCATCTTAGCCTACTGATGTTACTATAGTAACATAGTAACTTTACACAGTACTTACTAAAATAAGTTAAACCTTTTTTTTTTTTTTTTACCCTCTTTGGGGTAAATTCTATATGCAGCTTTTATTTTCACTGTATTTTATCTGCAGGTTTAACTGGTTTATATGTTTGTGGAGGTTTTTAACACTTAAAACATCTATCCATTTTCTGTACCGCTTATCCTACACAGGGTCGTGGGGAGCCTGGAGCCTATCCCAGGGGCACAAGGTGGGGGACGGGGTGCCAACCCATTGCAGGGCACAGTCTCACACATACACACACACACTCACATTCACTCACTACAGACAATTTCGAAATTCCAATCAGCCTACAACGCACGCCTTTGGACTGAAACCAGAGTACCCGGAGGAAACCCCTGAAGCACGGGGAGAACACGCAAACTCCACGCACACAGGGCGGAGGCGGGATTCGAACCCCCAACCTCGAAGGTGCGAGGCAACAGTAACCACTTAAAACATAAAAAAAAAAATGTTAAACACAAACTATTGTACTATTGAACACTTTAACACACGTCTTCTGTGTGTGCTGTACAGAAAAATGTAATGAAATGGTGTTTGTGTTTGTTCTTGTGCTGTGAGTGCCTGTGTGTATACACCAGGGTTGCCTTTGTCTGTGCCACAGATAATCATAAAAGTGTACAATAACAGAAGAAGGTCTGAAGTGTTCCCAGCTGTGCTGTGCTGTGCTGTGCTGTGCGTAATCCGGATCCTACCTGTGGAAGTAGTGCAGGCAGAAGGTCCAGATGAGGACCGTGCGTCCCATGCTGTGGGAAGTGTCCGTGCTCAGGAGCAGAAGCACAGGCACTAACACAGAGGGCAGTTCCTGGATGAACCAGGCCACCTTGGCCGGCACCATCACCCCGGGAGCGCCGGTCTCCACATAGCGCCCGTACTGCGTGTGCGCTTTCACCTGGCGGAGCAGATACAGAACACCTCCAACGATCAGAGCCCAGCTCAGGAAACACACACTCCTCTCCATGCACTGCATGCTGTTACATATCCTTCCTGCTTCTCCTCTTTCCTTCCTACCTTCTGTTCTGCGCCCTCCCTTTTATTCCCCAGCTGGAACGCGGGCGGGAACAGTAACCCTACCAGCATCCATCTGCGTAATTCATAGTGCCTAAAATAATTGGTGTTACGTGTCTTCCTGGTGAACGTGAACGCGCGTGCGCGCTCCCGAAACGCCTGCAATTAGTGCATGCTTAAAGCATGCTTTTCAAAGTAAGAAGGCGCAAACACACGCGTAATGTTAGATCTGTTATAGCTAGGGTGAATTCGGATATATTGTTTTGTTTTGTTTTTTTAATTCCCAGATAGTCTAAGCTTTTCTTCCCCAACTTTTCTAAACTGTTTAAAATGATCACTGTCGTACCTAGAGCTTCAGCTACAGTCAACTTCCTGACTCTGACTCTAACCACATCCTATGCGATGACTCAAGTCATGTTATTTCTACCAAGCTTACTAACCAAAGTTTTAATGGTCACTCTCCAGGCAAAAAAAAAAAAAAAATGCTTCTGTGTTAAAACTGGCCCAGATGACCTCTATTATATACAGCTGTTATTATAGTTTGAAGCCTAATTGCTGGCTGGAGTTGGATGGGTTTGAAATGATGACAGTTACACTAGAAAGTAATATTTTATTTCCTTACAAGGAAATGTTAGAGGGACACAAATGCACCTTCTGGTCACTGAAATGATTCAGTGGGTCTCTGGAATTTAACTTGCCATTTGATTCTGTGGTAAGTTAGAATATTAATCTAATTAAGAAGATATAGACATCTATGAAAATGTCTCTCTCTCTTTTTTTTTTTTAAATATCTATTTAAGCTACAGTATAGTGATTGTATTAGGCATTTGAAGGGCAGCGCCCTGCTCAATGGGGTACATTTACTCGTGTCCTGGATAAATGGTTCCACTCTTGTGACAAGATAATATTTTACTTTCTCCATTTATGTCGAGCAAAAATAAGATCCAGAGCCTGTGACATTATTCCCTTTAACGTCACTGCACACACCCACACACACACACACAAACACACACATATATATATATATTTTTTTTTCCTCTCTCTCTCTCAGGCAACTCTTCTTTGCCTGTCCCCATTTAATTCAATTCTATTCAATTCAATTTTATTTGAATAGCACTTTTAACAACGGACATTGTCACAAAGCAGCTTTACAGAAATAAATATATTCAAATTAAACATGTGAATTTATCCCTAATGAGCGAGCCAGAGACGACGGTGGTGAGGAAAAACTCCCTGAGAGGACATGTGGAAGAAACCTTGAGAGGAACCAGACTCAAAATGAAACCCATCCTCATCTGGGTGACACCGGATAGTGCGATTATAAATAATTCCCTTCTGTAACTGTGTACTACATGGACAAATAGTGCACTGGTGCAAGCAGTAAAATTCACTACAGCTTTCACATGAAGTCTGGTTTGCTGAACCTATCTACTGTCCACTGATAGCGACCTGAGTGCAAAACTGCTCGCAGCAACCAAAGCCACCACAGCAATCACAGTCCCAAGCCCAGTCCCTATTTAGAATTCGAATTTAAAAGCTGTGCAGATTTGGTAAATTTATTGCTTGAATGATATCTTGAAAAGGTTGCCTGTGGTATGATGTGCTTCAGGCGCTTTTAATGCCTTTATAACTACATTTCCAGTAAAAAATACGGTAGTTATATATGGCCTATGCTGTGTTGCCATCTTCTTGCTCTGCCTCTTGTTTGGAAACTGTAAAATCACCTACGCTATTAAGTTTGATATAAAATGCACTGGTTCTGTAAAAAGGTTTGGGTTCTGTATGTGGAAATTTCAGGATTACAAAGCTCTCTTGGCTAGATTAAATAAATACAGTGGTCTACATTTGCCTAATGTACCTTTACAAAAACACCCTAAAGAGATCTTCAGTTTGTCCCTCTGGGGGAATCCTTAAAGCAAACGTACACAAACCCCACCTTCTTTAGCGATAAGAGCACAAGAAGATTTCAGTACGTGTTTCTGGAGTCCTGTTTTCATATAAATCCACCCCTTTCTGGGTCAAATCCTGTAATATGATAAGGTTTGTTTAAAAAAAAAAAAGTAGCATTCTGGCAGCCTCAACTGCAGGGCCTGCTGAAACCATCCTGAAAATGATTAAAACAGTAACTTCAAGCTCATGACATGGCTTTCTCAACGGTGGATTTCATTTGTCTGTAAACTGTTCCATGATTTCTGGGTGAAAAAACCCCCAAAAATGTACCTTTTGGTCACTCATTTATCTGAAAAAAGGCAAAATATAAAACATATCAAATGAGTTAAGCATAGAGCAAGTTAGCAATCCGAAATGTAAGGCGAAAATCAACAGAAAATAGATTTTTGCAATTAACTGGGTCAGTCTGAGATTTTTTTTTTTTTTTGCTCCTTGAAATAAAGACGGAATTGTCTTTCTCTTCTTTATTGTGCTCTAAGGGTATACAAACTTTTGCACTCAAATGTATTGGAAGGAAAGAAGTATTTGGCAAGTAGGTTTGTAGGTTTGCGTTTGTGGATTTGTGTTTCTGGATTGGAGTTTTTTTTAGATTTGTAGGTTTGAGTTTCTAGATTTGAGTTTGTTGATTTGATTTTTATGGATATGAGTTTGTGGATTTGAGCTTCTGGATTTGTGTTTGTTGATTTGAGTTTGTGGATTTGAGTTTGTGGATTTGAGCTTCTGGATTTGTATTTGTAGCTTTGTGTTTGTTGATTTGAGTTTGTGGATTTAAGTTTGTAGATTTGAGTTTGTGGATTTGAGTTTGTGGATTTGAGTTTGTAGGTTTGAGTTTGCGGATTTGAGTTTGTAGGGTTGAGTTTGTGGATTTGAGTTTGTAGATTTGAGTTTGTAGATTTGAGTTTGTAGGTTTGCGTTTATGGATTTGAGTTTGTGGATTTGAGTTTGAGTTTGTAGGTTTGACTTGACTCTGGTGTGTTTATCATACTGTATGCACAGATTTTATTGAATATGCTCAAGAAGGTAAAGAGTACATTAAATAATTACGTGTCGCTATATGCCTCGGGGGCTGATAAAATTCTGAGTGAATTCTGGTAAAATTCTGAATGTCTGACAACACTTTCTGTCTTTAGGCTGCTGTAATACACTAACAGCCCCTGAGGCATATAGCAATATAAAATTCATCTTCCATTTCCTTTTTATGTTTTTCAAAGCTTTTCATAGCCTCTGCAATGTAAGAATCTATCATTTCCTGTCAGGCTGATTTATAATTTAAAAAAAACACTAGTGCCATCTACTGTTTTATTAGCTATATTTAAGGCTCCTATACTTGTACACTGTCGTGGACTGAAAAAAGGCTAGTCAAGTGACGTGTGTGTGTGTGTGTGTGTGTGTTCAAGTGAGTGACTCGTGTCACGTGGTGTGGAGCGATCAGCTGATTGGCGCATCACTTCCTGTTTAGTTTTCCCGGTGTGTCGGAGACGAGCTCGAGCGTCTCGAAGATTAACCGCAAATTGTGCGGGTTTTAACGCAAATTCTCTCATTTGGGTAAGTGTGTGTGCACATTTCTTAGCGGTTTACACCCTAATGTGTGAATTATTTACAGTTTGTTTTCACGGAACTGTTACTGGGAAACTTTGCCTGAATGTTTATTAGAAGGAGTGAAGAAATTTCATTTTAACTCTCAGCTGAAGATTTACATTTATAAATAACTCCTGTAACCGAGATCATATGATCAAGTGATCACCAGAGTTAAGCGTCAGGAAACAAAGTCGACCTTGTGGATCAGCTACTTAACAGAACTGAAGCGTTATTTACTTAGAAAACAAAGCCTCGTGCCTGGTAAACAAGCTCCAGGGCTGGGCGATGTGGCGCGCTGTCATATCGCGATACTTCTCCTGATACATCATCAACATGTTCCCACGATACACGATAGATTTGTCAAAAGAGTTCCAGCAAAACCTTACTTCATTTAGTCTTGATCTAAAAGTCAAGGACGTGCTTTTATCCGCATGGTCTTGGCCAAATTACAGTTAATGACCTAGTATTTAGTACAGAAGATATCAGATATCAGGCTGGTGATAATCCAGATAAACACGGATATGATGCGCATGATCATATGGATAAACACGGATATATACTGTGTATGGGTGAACATGGATATAGTATGGACTATAATATGTATAAACATGGACAGCAATACAGATGTTATGGTATGATAGTATGGATAAACACGAATATAGTACTGATGATAGTATGGATAAACACGAATATAGTACTGATGATAGTATGGATAAACACAAATATAGTACTGATGATAGTATGGATAAACACAAATATAGTATTGATGATAGTATGGATAAACACAAATATAGTACTGATGATAGTATGGATAAACAGGAATATAGTATTGATGATAGTATGGATAAACACAAATATAGTACTGATGATAGTATGGATAAACACGAATATAGTACTGATGATAGTATGGATAAACACAAATATAGTATTGATGATAGTATGGATAAACACAAATATAGTACTGATGATAGTATGGATAAACAGGAATATAGTATTGATGATAGTATGGATAAACACAAATATAGTACTGATGATAGTATGGATAAACACGAATATAGTACTGATGATAGTATGGATAAACACAAATATAGTA
>CM075028.1:14839023-14851384 GCA_037576675.1 Pangasius sanitwongsei
AATATAGTACTGATGATAGTATGGATAAACACAAATATAGTATTGATGATAGTATGGATAAACACAAATATAGTACTGACGATAGTATGGATAAACAGGAATATAGTACTGATGATAGTATGGATAAACACGAATATAGTATTGATGATAGTATGGATAAACAGGAATATAGTATTGATGATAGTATGGATAAACAGGAATATAGTATTGATGATAGTATGGATAAACACGAATGTAGTATTGATGATAGTATGGATAAACACGAATATAGTACTGATGATAGTATGGATAAACAGGAATGTAGTATTGATGATAGTATGGATAAACAGGAATGTAGTATTGATGATAGTATGGATAAACAGGAATATAGTATTGATGATAGTATGGATAAACAGGAATATAGTATTGATAAACATGGCTATGGTATGGATGATATCGTGATAAACACAGATGTTAATAAGAATGAATGTCTGTGCCAGATGTTAATATGGATGAACACAGAAATGAAAGCAAATCAGTGCCTGATTAAAATATGTGGAAAGATTAGCGCAGATAACATGGTAGTACGAGCAAAACACACTTCTTCTTATTTAGTCTTTGTCTTGTCTTTGTTCTTAGCCGAGACAATTCTGTCTAAAGCGCGGATATTAATCATGATTATACGGGAAAAACACGGATAAACACGAAACAGAGGGATGAATAAACACTGAGCACAAAAATAGAGTTGTCATCTGTTCAGCTTGTTATACAGTGAAGTTGGTCTGTGTTCTAAAAGTCTGAGAAATGTGATGTAATTTATCACGCTAGAACAACTTTCCTAACAAAGTGGCGTTTTTTTTTTGTTTGGTTTCGTTTTTTTTTTCTAGGCTTTTGCAACCACAGGCTGTTCATGAACACCTCGGAGAGCGAAGAGGACTCGTGTAACGAGAGGACGGCGCTCATGAGCACCGAGAGTCCGTGCGTGCAGCCGTATGACCGGCAGCGTGAGCCGCCCCTGGAGCCTGACGCCGCCCGGGTAAGTGTGTGTGCGTGTGTGTAAGTGTGTGTGTGTGTGTGTGTGTGGGGGGGGGGGGGACACGTGGAGAGGTGAACACACACCGGCCGAACGTGAACCTGCGCTTCCATTTAAACACTTCGCAAAAAATGTTCATTAACAAAAAGTCAACGATTGCACACTTGCCCAAAATATATTTTCCACGCTGTTGTCATGAATAGATTCCTTTCTGTTTTATATTTAATATACGTGGGATTTCTTTCCTTCCGATTTAATTTACGCAACGTAACGGGATTGGGAACTACACACAGCACACACGTTTACTGCTACGCTCGTCTTAAACGTCGAAAATGCGCAAGGGAAATCTGTAGAAAATATAGTTTCCTTATTTAGAAAAATTAATTCTGTATAATGTGTGCATTTTACTGAGCAGTTTTTCTTTCTTTCTTTCTTTCTTTCTTTCTTTTTAAGAGAGTTTTTAAAGAAAACCGTATCGTACGAGTATCCGTATCGGCTGTTAGTCATGGTTTCAGTATCGCTATCGGAAAAGAAAAAGTGGTATCGTCCCACCTCTAATAACGATGCGATTTTTTTTATTTGATCGTTTATTTCTTGAAATACTCAAACGCTAATGATTGCAGGATCTTCCGCGATGTTCTGTAGCCTCAGTAACGTAACGTTAAGCTAAACTCCGCCCCCTTATAAACATACTCCGTAGAAATACATATGTAAATACAGTCTGTGTGTCTGTGCAGTGTCCTAGCATGTTTAATTATAGTATACATTTAATTAGTTTACATAACTATATTGTGTACGTTTGTCTACGTGGAGTGCGTTGTGTATCTGTATGTGTGTGTGTAATAAGCCTCGTGGTTAACAGTAAAAGTGTGTGATTGTGATCATCATCTGCATGGTGTTCGTCTCAGCGGCGGCCCGTCAGCTCCGACTCGACAGACGCGAGGCAAGTCGCCCGCGACGCTGTTCAGGACGGCGAGGACGAGGAACTGACGCTGAAGTACGGCGCAAAACACGTCATCATGCTCTTCATCCCCGTCACGCTGTGCATGGTGGTCGTCGTGGCGACCATCAAATCCGTCAGCTTCTACACGGAGGAAAACGGCCAGCATCTGTACGCATCGCATCGTTAAATATAGAATCGTTCCTGTATTTATTTCCTTAATCTCGCTTTGGCAGGCTTCAGTATTTACACACACACACACACACACACATAAGTTTGTTTTTTTTTCTGAAAAGGTTCTACACCCCTTTCCGGGAGGACCCGAACGCCGTGGGCGAGAGGTTGCTGTCGTCGTTTCTCAACACCATCGTGATGATCAGCGTGATCGTGGTCATGACCATCTTCCTGGTGCTGCTGTATAAGTATCGCTGCTACAAGGTGAAGCTCCTCCCCCTCTCTCACTCACTGATTCATAGATTAATATTAAGATTATCGACAGTCTTAACTTTAGCTTAACTTAACGCCTGATTGGTGTTAACAGCGTTCTTTTTGCCTGCTACGAACATTAACACGTTAGCGCATGCTCACTAGGGCTGGGCGATACGATGAAATTATACCGATATTGTGATAAAAAAAAAAATGCAATAAAATGATATCACCATATCTACAATATCTCTGAAAACATATTGTGGCATAATTTTTATTTTTATTTTTTTATGATTACAGACTGTCTGTCTTTTAAATTGTAAAATTTTTATATATATATTTTGCTATATTTATATTTATTTATTTATTTTTAAATATTTTTATATATATATTCTTTTTTTAATTTTTTATATTCAGTTTTATTTGTATAGCACTTTTAACAACGGACAGTGTCAAAAAAAAGCAGCTTTACATAAATAAATAAATAATTTATATTTATTTTAAATTAATTTAATTTAAAAATAAATGTATAAATTTATCTCTAATGAGCAAGCCAGAGGCGACAGTAGTGAAATGTTTTTTTTAATATTAAAAAAAGAAAGTCATTTATGTAAGCATGGACTAAACGTCAAACAGTTTTGAGAATCGTGATATGATTTTTATTTATTTATTTTTTTGGGGTAATAGAGAGAGAGAGAGAGAGACTGTTGTGTTATCGCAGCCCTTCACAATGCGACGTCTTCAGAATAACGAAAAGCAACACGATGAATCACTTTAATGCAGAAATGATTAACAGCTAATCTACGGTCCAGCTCTTATCAGACCTCAGGAGCTCAGATTATACGTGCAGTCTCTATCACTGTAATCAGACGTGTGTGTGCGTGTGTGTGTGTGTGTGTGTGTTCTGTTGCCAGTTTATCCACGGCTGGCTGATGCTGTCCTCCCTGATGCTGCTCTTCTGGTTCAGTTACATGTATCTGGAGTAAGTCCCACCATTTTCCCCAGGCACTCCACAGGAATGAGCTGAAATAGAGCAGTGTGTGTTACGATGCCTGTTTGATGACCAGAGCTGGTTTTTCATTCCTTTTTCTTTTCTTTTTTTTTTGTTAGACATGAAGTGATACTGGACTGCTGCAGGGCTGGGTAGAGATTAGAAAAGAGGACACGATCCCAAGCAATAGTTCCTGATATCAACTCCAAAATAACATACTGTGGTAGCGGATTAACGTAGCTAGAATGTTCTATATCGTAAATATATAAAAAAAACAATCCTTGTTTTCACACTGCGTGTTTGCCTTGAAACCATATTCGCAAATATTCATCTGTGGCTGATCTGGGATCAGATTCCTCCATAGTTTCTCGAATGAAGAAATTGGCATGAAGGCAAGTACTGTGTCAGAGTGCAGGGTCAGCCCCTTGGGGTTAAAGGTGCAGTTTGTAAAGTTCAAAACGGTTTCTAGACCTGTGATAATCACGTTGTTTCGAACACACCTCAGTAAAACTGTAATTCTCAAATTCGCCTTGTGGTGAATCTGACTAGTTTCTTCATATTATGCGCCTGTTTGCATCTTTTTCTGACCCAGAAATGAGCTCCGCTCCCTTGTTTTTCTGTATCTTCTTCTTAAAAGGTCACTTAGGATACATGTAGTTTTAACAGAGGAGGCCTGCTGGTTGGATGAAGGAGAAGATTATTATTATTATTATTATTTTTGTAGATACAGTTCACCTCGCAGGCAACAGAGTGCTCCAAACATTACAAACTGCCCCTTTAAAGTGTTGCATCTCAGACAGGGCCTTTTTTTTTTGACTCCAAGAGAATGGAGTCTTCATCAGCAACACTTATTAAATGTATTAACCAGCTTGTGCCAATCGGTCTGATCGGTTCATGACTAATTGTAGGATTTGAGCTTGTAACTTTTTAAGCTACTAAAGGGTGTCTACCACTTCCTGCTACTGCACGTGTACCTCCGCTGATCGTAGCTTTCCCCCCGCCTCCGTCCACAGGGAGGTGTTCAGGACGTACAACGTGGCGATGGATTACCCGACGGTGGCCATGATTATCTGGAACTTCGGGGCGGTGGGGATGATCTGTATCCACTGGAAAGGGCCTCTGCAGCTGCAGCAGGCCTACCTCATCATGGTCAGCGCCCTCATGGCCCTCATCTTCATCAAATACCTGCCTGAGTGGTCCGCCTGGGTCATCCTGGCCGGCATCTCTATCTACGGTGAGGACGGGGGTGTCTACGCACAAAACTGAGAACTCGATAGTCTCCTAATTATTAACCTGGAAGGAAAAAAAGAAAACTCAGAAGAATCCTGCGGGTTGATACAATTGATCTCGCGTTAGATTCGCTTATACCACATCGCCGCCGAATTCTCGATTCCGGTTGGTCAGAGGATGTTGAATCATTTTCTGTAAACGAATATTATATTAATGCGCTCGTTCTCATACGTCGTCGTTTCTATAGCAACAGCTCGTTCACGGGGACTCTCATGGCGGACGTCTGCACGTCTAATAATAAACAGATTTTAAAAAACATCCTGTTATTAAACAAAGAAAAGGTGTATACTGGTTGATACGGTGAGGTTTTCCGTAAGGGGGGCGTTTATTTAACATGTATGGAAGGAGTCTCCAGTGTCACGAATTTTACGCCAAGGAAAAGTCTTCGGGACTTTGACAAACTACGTTTTTTTTTTTTTGCCCTGTTAACTTCACGAGAGAGAAAAAAAGAGAGGCTGGCGAGGGAACAACTCTTTATAGCTTCTTTATAGCTACTTGTTTTAGCGAATGTTATGCAACATTGAATGTAACTATAAATGGATAAAAAGTACCATATCTTGTAATGTAATTAAAAAAATATCATTTTGGGCCATTTTTGGGTGTTTTTGGAAAATAGTCCACCTCAGAGGTGTAGCAGGAGCTCCGCTTAATCACACCACCCCGTCACTGATTACTTTCCTGTAACAGCACAACACGGAGGGGTTTATTCCCTACTTATGCTGTTATTATGATTTGTATTGTTCTAAAATTGTTGCTAATTTTTCATTTTTAAAACATACCTTGTTGCTTCGGGACTAGTCCTAATGGCGAGGTGTGTGTGTGTGTGTGTGTAGATCTGGTAGCTGTACTGTGCCCTAAAGGTCCTCTGAGGATGCTGGTGGAGACGGCGCAGGAGAGGAACGAGCCCATCTTCCCTGCTCTCATCTACTCGTGTGAGTCGACACGCTGACACACAACACACTCAGCTCGCGATCCAGAACCAACAAATTTCACACAAACATCAATCTCCATCATCCGATTCGGCACTTCTACAGGAGTGAACCGTGTCCAGTTGACATTTTATCGGTTTAAAGTACAAGATTTTTATTTTAGACAGTCAGTTTAATTCAGTATTAACTGACAGCCCAGTTCTGAGAGGGACCAGGGCCTGTTTTTTGGAAAGCAGCCCAGATTTCCACATTTACGAGCCAAACAGTTATGCAATCAGATGATTATGAATGGAGTTTCATAATGCAGCTGCTTCCAGTTTTTTTTGGCATGAGGGAGTAATGTATTTCAGCTCCAACCATGTGACTCGTCTGACTCGGCTGCCAAAAACAACACACTGCTGCAGATTATGAGGTTATCTCCTCGTACAGTACTTTATGAATAAAGGTTTTTAAAAATCGTGCACTCTACAGAAGCACTGATTAATCACGTTATTACAAAATTTACAAAATCATAAAATAAAAAAAAAAAAACTCTTCTTTTCTCAGCTGCTATGGTGTGGATGGTGGGAATGGCCAATCCGTCTCCAGCTCCTAATGCAGGTGAGTGTGTGCTGCAACACAAATAACCGGGCTTGTCTTGTTATTATATCGTTATTTCAACATACTATCTCGTTACTTTGACTTACTATAGACCCAGTCCACCAGCAAGACTAATTTATCATATCTTACCTCATTATTATTCTCTTTTTTTTTGATGCTGTTACCCAGACAGGAAGTAAGCCAGATGCTGCTTTAGTGGAATTTTGTTGAAACAAACACGTCTCATTCACATCTGATCCATTCGTGTCATGGTCAAGTTTCAGTTCCTAACACTGTTATGGTCATAGCTGTTATTTTCACTGTTTGAATTGGACATTATATGTCAAAATAATGAGATACTAAATTCAAATAATGAGATATTATTTTAAAATAATGAGTTAGTAAGTTTAAAAAAGAAACTGAGTTTAAATAACGAGATATTAAGTTGAAATAACGTGATATTAAGTTGAAATAATGAGATATTAAGTTAAAATAATCAGTTATTAAGTTGAAATAACGAGATATTAAGTTGAAATAACGAGATATTAAGTTGAAATAACGAGATATTAAGTTGAAATAACGAGATAAAGTTGAAATAAAGAGATATTAAGTTGAAATAACGAGATATTAAGTTAAATAATCAGTTATTAAATTGAAATTAGTTATTAAGTTGAAATAATGAGATATTAAGTTGAAATAATGAGATATTAAGTTGAAATAATGAGATATTAAGTTGATAAGAGTTAAGTTGAAATAACAATGTGCCATGTTGAACTAATGATTACTAAGTCGATATAAAGAGTTAGGCTGAAATAACATGATCTGAAATAATGAGATATTTAGTTGAAATAATGAGATATTTAGCTGAAATAGCGATATATTACGCGCTGTTGTAATAACGAACTACTAAGTCAAATGCGAGTTATGAGGTCAAAATAATGAGTGATCAAGCTGAAATTACGAGATATTAAGTAAAATACAATGCTGAAATAAGAAATTACTGAGTCGAAATAACAAAATCGGTTGAAATGATGAGATATTGAGTTACAGTAACAAGATGTTATGAAGTAATGAGTTAAGTTGAAAATAATGAGTTACTAGGTTAAAATAAGAAGATATTGTGTTGGAATAACAATATTTTATATTGAACTAATGAGTTAACTCAGAGTTCTGAGATATTAATTGAAATAACGAGATACTGAGATAAAAATAAGAACTTGTGTTAAAAATAGCATCATTGTCTCCCTGACGATTATCTCCTAACAGCAGAAACATATCACATGCTACGTTCTAGCGTTTGTTAGTGTTGCCCGATGCGATTCCTGACTAAGGCTCGAGTTCACACACTGGAAATACAACCAGTTTCAGTTTCAGTTCTGTATTTGATCTGTTCATTGTGTTCCTCAGATGAGGAAGTGCTTCATAACGAGGACGGGGTGTTGGAGAGGGAAGGGGCGGAGCCTGAGAGTCAGAGCAGGAGTCACTCTGTAGCGGAGGACCTGGAGGAAGACAGTAAGTTTATTTATTTATTTATTTATTTATTTATTTAATGGATCTACGTTACGACAGAAATAACAAATAACATATGACAGCCGTCAGGCAGTAGAATATTTCCGTGGTCAAGGGGCAATATTAGTCCTAAATGTGTGTGTGTGTGTGTGTGTGTGTGTGTAGGGGGCGTGAAGCTAGGATTAGGAGACTTCATCTTCTACAGCGTTCTGGTGGGGAAAGCAGCAGCTACAGGCGGAGACTGGAACACCACGCTCGCCTGCTTCGTAGCCATCCTTATCGTGAGTAACACCTAACACACACACACACACACGTTGTGCTGCGACTGTGTGTGGTCGCTTCCTGAACCCCGTTAAGTTCACCGGTCCCTGAACACGCCGCTCGTCTCTCTGTAGGGTCTGTGCCTGACTCTCCTGCTGCTGGCCATCTTTAAGAAAGCTCTCCCGGCTCTGCCCATCTCCATCGCGTTCGGCCTCATCTTCTACTTCTCCACCGACAACCTGGTGCAGCCGTTCATGGACAGCCTGGCAGCTCATCAGTACTACATCTGATCCCGGAGACTCGCCACCGTCGCCGCCGCCGCCAAGCCATAACAACACAACCAGCGCCCGCCAATGTGAGAATAACTACAAAGTCTTTTATTTACCCTCGTACGTGAGAACACTGGAGGCAGGACGAGCTGGTGATCGCCGTCGCTGGTCGCTCACGAAGACGCGGCCCACGTAACGTCTGCAGCCCTGCGATGATTTTTAGAATAAGCCCTGATCTGGGATCAGATCTCGCCATTCGTATTCATATTAATAGCTGGATATGAGAAGCATCAACTGACCCTAGATCAGATGATGTTCGGGGCGAAGGTGGTTCAGCTCAGAGCATTCTTTCTGGGCTTCCCAGATGCTCTTTGAAGGTTTTTATATGTTTTTTTTTTTTTTTTTTTAAAAAGAATTAGTATTTTATTGCATTCAGATTCAAAGTCAAATGCTGCTTTATTAGCAAACGTTAGCATTTGTCTTGATCCAGACGTTGAGAAAATGCCATAAAAGAAGAGGAACCAATAGATACAAATCAAAACATGACTAGAAAAACAGAACACTATTAATGAATTAAAGTCCCCACCGTACAAGTCCCTGTATACAGCGTTACTATAGAAACGATAACGTATCAGAACGAACGGATTAATATGAACCTGCTGACCAATCAGAATTGAGAATTGAGCTAGCAAAACAGTACACAACCGCCACCGGTTTCTTAAGCTTGTGGTATATTTTTGTTAGATAAAAACCGGTGTTAGCGTAGTGCCAGATTCTGAAAGAATTAAAGAAAAATCCGATGTCGGTTTGATTTGTAACAGAGCTACAAGGATAATGTAGCCAAGAAAGAAAGGAAGAGTATAGCTACACGTTCAGCATCATGATGCAGTAACTGATTAGCACTGGACAAAACAGTAATCGAAAAACTACACGGTTTTCACGTGAAGTGCTTTTGGCTCCATAGGAGTATCGTTATCTTTATAACAATAACTACAATCTACTATTAAAACAACGAACCCATAACCTAAATAGAATTATTATTAAGCCTTGCTAAGCTTAAACGCGTTTAAATATCGATTCAGAAATCATGTGAAAATTCAATACTAATTCCAAAACCTCTACTTATCAAATGAATTGTGCCTGAATACGATTACAGAGAGTCAGAATTATCACGAAGACGTCAGTTTGAGACGCCGAACAGCCGTACAAAGCCGACTGAGGTGACGTAGATTCACGACGATTCCCACTCTTACGATGCTAAACTTCCGTTACTCCTTAGCTACATTAGCCTCGTACCTCAGAAGTAAACGTAGTGAACGTCAGGCACCGGACGCGTCTCAGCTATTCGACTGCGTTTTATTTTACGAGGTTACGTGAAAAGCCGAAGTGTTTACTTCTTTCAATTTTACAGTTAATTCGCAAAGAGCTGTTTTCTTGTGCGTGTTTTTTCACTGCGCTCATTTTAGCTATTTACGTCGCATTTATGTCTCACGGCTTATCTTATGATCTCGGATTGTTTCTTTTTTTTTTTTTTTTTTTTTTTTTTAAATATTATGCGACCAGGAATAATTCCGATTTATCGTTCTCATTAACCAGTTACTACAACGTGACTGTACTCTGATTTAAACGAATAATCTCTCAAGCGCTAGGTTTGCAACAATACCAACCCAGTGGGAAGAAATACGAGATCGAGCTTTATTTCTTTATAAATCGATTTATATGAGAAACAACTCGCTGCCCGCAGGTCGAAACTGACGCTTACAACCTCTGAGCCGTTGAGCTCTGAAAAATCTTAATCCACAATCCTACAAATCCCAAACAGTTTGATTTAGAGCAGAGGAACTGGATTTATTCCTTATCCTGTACACGTTGTGTCATGCTATTACAGGAAAATAATCAACTATGATGGTGGTGATGGTGTGATGAAGCAGAGTTACCACTCTGAAGTAGATCATTTCCCCATAACAGCTCGTCCCCAAGTGGTTTATTTCTCTTATACCACAGCAATTTGCCAACGATTACAATCTTACATTAATTAAAGATGACACATCTTGCTTTTTGTCCATTTACAGTTTACAACAAATTCTCACTTACGTTATGGCAGCTATAAACAGTCGTTCCCTCGCCCACCAGACAAAAAAAAACACACAGCTTGTCATGTGACCCAGACAATTCCTCTGTCCTCAAGATGTCAGAAAACTTAGTTACAGCTTTCCCTCTGACCGTCCCGACGCGCTGACACTGGAGACTCCTTCCAGAAATGTTAAATAAACATCTCTTTACGGAAAAAAAACATCATTCATATCAACAACGCATCTTTTAATCCATTTAATCTACAAGTCCCCGTATACGGCGTTACCATAGAAACGAGAACGTATCAGAACGAGCGCATTAATATAATCCTGCTGACCAATCAGAATCGAGAATCGAGAAGCTCTGTGGTATAAACCAGTGGTTCTCAAAGTGGGATCCAGGGGCCCATGAATATTTTGATTTTGTTACAGTGGTGAAAATCACAACCCACGTTATCGAAGTTATTATTTTTAGGGGTCCAAGCACCAAAGTCAACTCTGACCCAATGTGTTCTGAAGGAGCAGAAGGTTCTGTGGCTCCAGAGAAATATCTTCATGACGTTCATGAAATAAATCCACGAAGAGGCGGGCTGTAGAATTTACTTCACAGCTAAAGGGGCGTCTGGCTACAAAACGTTTGAGAAACACTGGTATAAACTACGTCGGAGTGTGAACGCAATCTGTCCTGACTTTTTTTTCCCCAAATCATAATTCTCCTATTATCTGGGAAATGAAGTTCCTTGGTAACCCGGATTCGGCAGTTTCCTTAAAGACCCGGTGTAGTTACTGAGCTGTAGCATTTCGGACGAAGTTTATCTGACTGAAGTTTTGACCAATCATAAATAAGCTTTTCTTGTTCTTCATTGTTTGTTTGGTTTTTTTTTTTTGGAAGGTTCTTTATTTCTGTTAAATGTTAAGCTTTTCTTCTTTTCTGCAGTTTTTTTTTTTACTGCCTGAAGTAAGTCATGAAATGATTTAGATATAAGAAGGATAAACGAGTACGCATGATCAACGTGACCGGACGATGAAGGCGGCGCTTCGAGACTCGTGTTTTTTTTTTTTTTGTCTACGCTGAGCAGCTTTATATACCGAAGAGGAACACGTACACGTATTTTCTAGATTCCTGTGTAAAACTTTGATTTTTGTATGTTTACATATAACCTGAGGTTTCCTCACCGGCTTTTGTGTGTCGTGTGGAACTGATGTTGTGAGAGTAAAGTGTAAACGACTCAACAAACTGGACAATAAATTATTAAACTGACAAATGAAGCCTGGTGTCGTGTTTCTGCTGTAACATTTTTAATCAAGTGTTTAAAAAAAAAAAAAAACAAAAAAAAAAAACTAACAGTCGGCAAACATTTGAACAAGTGACAAGGTCGCGTTTCGATCGGTCCTTCAGCTTAACTCCGGTCCTCAAACTGCGACTTGTTCTTCAGGAGGAATGTCGCTAAAAACTCGATCGGATTTGGAGGCCTTCGGAAAGAGAAACAGAAACGTGTCGGTTAACAAGCGACTGTTAAACTTAACACATAAATAAGTGCTGTTTGTTTAATTATAAGATGAGCAGCATCTTATAGCTCTCCAGGATTTTACAGCTTATTAATCACACAGTTCATCGTATGTGTAGTATTTCATGTCCTCGTGTATCTGGAAGATGTCCGTACACACAGCAAAGAAGTTCCTAAATACGTTCCGGCTGGAGCTCGTTAATTAACCGCAAATCTTACAATCTCGAGCAGATCGACTGAACCCAAAGGAAGCAACACCCTCTAATATCTTTTGGAACACAAGCGATGGAGTTTATTTTTGTTTAGTTTTCTTGGTGATTTTTTATTATTTTTTTTTAAATAAAGAGCTCAGAGACAAAACGAACGACTTTCTGAGCCTGCACTCGAAGCGGCTCTCCAACGCCGACAACCAATCACTGATCGCCCTTATTCCCGACGACCAATCACTGATCGCCCTTATTCCCGACGACCAATCACTGATCGCCCTTATTCCAGACAACCAATCACTGATCGCCCTTATTCCCGACGACCAATCACTGATCAAAGCTGTTTTTAATGACCAATCAACGATCAAC
>CM075028.1:14851484-14856484 GCA_037576675.1 Pangasius sanitwongsei
ACCAATCACTGATCGCCCTTATTCCCGACGACCAATCACTGATCAAAGCTGTTTTTAATGACCAATCAACGATCAACACTGTTCCTGATGACAACATTTCCTGACTTCTCACTACCACTGCTTCATTTCGCTTTCTTGATGGAAATGATTCGAATTTTGTAAATACACAGTTAGTTAGTTAGTTAGTTAGTTAGTGGTGCTGCGAACAAAGATGCCTTCATTCCATAAGAAATCTGTTATTCTCTATTGTAATAAAACTCTATAACTGTATAAGCGTCTAAAGGAAATCTTCCTTCTTCAAGCAACATGAGTGAATATGCAGATTACTCTGTGATGTCATCTGGACACCGCTAGCATTCATAAGCTATTTTCCCCTGGAAAAACAAACAAACAAACAAACAAACAAACAAAAACACTTGTGACGAGGCGCACCGTTCCTTGGCGAGCACGGAGAGGCCCTGGAGCAGAATGGGCACCACCGTCTGATCCAGATACGCTCGCGTGGGGAGAGTCTGTAGCGTCTGGAGATCCACCTTCTGTTTGGGCACTTTGTCAGCGTTGGCCTTCTCGCTCTCCACTATTCTCTGCACACACACACACACACACACACACACACACAGAGTTAGCATTATTCATACCACATCGCTGTTGAATTCTCAGTTTAACTGTAAATGGATAAAAACTACAGGTTGCTGTGGTATAAGAGGAAGAAAACACTTCAGGAGGTGCCGTTAGACAGAAGTAATCGACTTCACAGTGGTAACGAAACACACGCCGGCGCTTCACAGCGCCGCGTTTCTCCTCGTGTCTGATACCTGGATGTTTTCCGTGAGCCCGTACTCTGCGTGGGGGTTTTCTGTGACCTGAAACAGAAACGATGCCGGTCAAAAAGTGATGGGGGAGAGTGGGAAAAGTTTTGGCACCCCCAATCTCTCTTTCATTTATGTTATAGGAGTGTTAAGAGTAGCTCACAGGAGTGTGTCCTTCCATGCTCTGATCCGCATCTGTGTGATCTGGAAACATGCAAATGAAAAAGAAGGAAAAAAAAAAAAAAATACTTCATGATCCTTCAGGCCTGGATTTTTATTCACAACATTCCCAAAAATCTACTATTTTGAAAATAAAATAGTAAAATAAACACTAGCTTGCTAATATCGATGTATTATGTACAACACTATCATACTGCAGTAATATGAAGTCTAATCTGACACGTCTGATTTCAGCAAATGCTAACTAACTAGCGCTCAATGGCGGGATTCAATGGGCTAAATTAGCACAGTTAGCTAACAAGCTAACTTGGACGTTAGCAAGCTAGCTAGCCATTTTAAAAACAATCGTACAAATCTTTAAATAACTTAAATATAAACTGTATTTATCACTAACTCCAAAATAACCAGAATAACTAACATTTTCTTTGTGTATAAACCCCGAAGATGAGACACTAAGACTCACCGTCTGCCATGTTTGTTGTTAGTTTCTACGCAAACATTTCCTACGCGCCGAATCAACGCGAGAATTTACGTACTTTGCGTAGCGTTGGCCCTCAGGTTACGGCTACAATGTAATCTCGCGAGATTTGCGAAAGCAATCGGAGCGTGGCGTTCGTTTCAACGGCAACTCGGACCTCTCGCGAGATTTGATGCGACACTAAGGTCACCTTCTAGACATGGCCGACATCCCTTGCCAACTTTTTTCCTTTCGCAGGATGTCCATCGCTGATTGGGCTACACGGAAAACGGCGTCATGTACGGAAGCCGAACGTGGACACGGAACGTGCCTATGCACCATACACCATTAAAAAAATCGCAGTAGTAAAAAAAAAAAAAAAAAAAAAAAAAAAAAAAGAGGCGCTGGCGATTGAATAACTAACAATCTCACGAGATTAAGAGATATTTAGGACGGGAGATTAAACACATTTCAGAATTATTAAACTAAACCGTAATCTGATAAAAGCAACACACACACGCACGAAAGAAGAAGAAGAAGAAAAAAAGAGGAATCAGCGTGTTGACAAATCCGCGACATCAGGTAAAAGCGCCTTTGGCGGCACTTTCAACATGTTAGCTAGCTAACTTAGCCGATTTAGCCGCGGCTAGCTAGCTCTCTTCTTCAAGATGGATTTGAAGGCAATCAACGAATGCAATGTTTCTTCTGTGTCTTTTGTCGTTTATATGTTTTATAGTTATGTCACTAACTTGGCGTCGCATATTGGCTGGTTTTTTGACACATTACCCCTACGTAGGTCTCATACCCAGCTAACAAGGTTAGCAAATAGCTAAACAGCGCAAATTGGGCCCCTTCGGCGTCGTGTTTTATTTCGCACCCGTTTTCCCAGAAACCCCGCCTCCGTCCAGAGGAACGCAGGACGACGATTGGACGAAATGAACGCCAGTCACGAGGCGCTAGCCAATCCGCGCAGAGGATGCGGATTTATCGGAATACGGATGGGGAAAAAAAAAATAATGCGTCCCTTTTTTTTTCCGGCCTTGCCAGATTCAAAGCCGGGCAATGTCGTGATTTGCATACATTCAGATGAACTGTGTGGCGATGTAAATACAATTAGGTCGTTACCAAAGCCGATCCTTCATAAAAACGCGCATTTATGCAGATTATTAAGGATAAATACTTGTTGCTGTGATTAATGAGCGGAATTAACAGCTAGCTGTTGATGCTCGCGAGCCGCAACCCGAGCTAACGTTATCTCGCTAAACTAATTCGACTAATCCTAGTTCAGGCGTAGTGACCTGAAACGACGGGTTTATGATTAAAAATGATAACAATCTAAAACGCTACATGTGCCTTAAATACGATATCAATACATATTTATTACTAAATAAAAATCCGTTTACTTTTTAAAGCGAATTATCGCTTAATGATCTGTATACAGACCGAACAGCTTCATAAACAGAGTGCGAATGATGGAGGGGGGTCCAACCTCCTAATTAATGCATTAACCCCCCCAGAGAAAGTAAATTCAACGGTTTGGACATTTCCTAAACATCATATTTAATAAGTAATTTTATAAGATAACAACACAGTGTGTTTCTGTAGCTGGCTTAGAAAAAAACACACCTGAACGACATTTTGAAACACCCCTACAATGGACCGTACCATTTTTTTAACCGTTAATACTTAAGGTGTAGCGATAGAGGATTTTTTTTTTCAAATCACACACATTTTAAAGTTATTCATAAACCACTATTTTTGTATGTTTTATTCGGTTTTTTTGGTCATAATTTGGCTCATAAGATGTAATATTAACGTTTCGTACTTGAACTTGACCTCCGTTTCTTTTATTCGGAGTAAAAACAGCGCGTGAAAACAACAAATAAATAAATAAACAAACAAACAAAAATAATGCCATTGGACCTGTTCCTATCCACACAAGTGTTCACTGTGTAGTGCACTACTTAGGGAGGTTCACCATTTTATAGCCATGTATGAAAGCCTAGTGGATAGATATCCAGGGCACTCCTGGAAATCCCACAATGCACTGCAGGAGGTTGGTGTCCAAATGATGCAGGCTGGAGGATGGAGGACGCTTGCTTTAAACGCTGTGCACTTCGTAGGGATTAAGGAACAGGGGGTCGATTTAGGACACAAGGTCTATAGTGCTAGAATTCGCACTCTGTTTATCCTATAGGTTAGCTAATCTTAATTTATCTTAAAATGATTTAATTAATTATTAACGATCCTGACCTTTCCACCTGCATCCATCGTGTCCCGTCACAAGAAACCGGATCTGATTTGAGTCATTGCGATATGTTTTATTTAATTTATTTCTTTAAATTTATTTTTGTTCTTTTCACCTCACCATTGCACTCAGTCCATTAAGTCTGGAGCATCAGTAGCTGGAGCTGTCAGTGTGTGTGTGTGTGTGTGTGTGTGTGTGTGTGTGTGCCAGGTTTATCTGGAGTGTGTGTGTGTGTTGCATCGCTGATCATTTCGAGTAGAGTTCTCTGTCTAGCGCACTCATTCGTCCTCTGTGTGTGTTTTCCGTGTTTCTGTTTTATTTGCGTGCGTGCATGTGCGTCCTCGTCTTTGTGGGTGTGTGTGTGTGTGTCTGTGGGTGCTGCTGTGTATGTGCGTGTGTGTGAGGGCAGGATGGAGTGGCAGCCGGACGAGCAGAGCCTCCAGCAGGTTCTCCTGCTGCTGAAGGACTCGCAGTCTCCAGACACGGCCACGCAGAGAGCGGTGCAGGAGGTATCCTTTCCACAAAAAAAAGAAAGAAAAAGAATCCGCGTTTTATGTGTGGTTTCTTTTCTAGGTGCGTCTTTTATGTAAACATTGTGAGAATCTGCCTCTTAGATCGTTTTATCGTACATAGTGGAGGCCATGAGACAGTGTCTGCGAACAAAGTCACGAATCGCGTACTTATGCAGCACGCCAGGCTGATATTTAACACTAACACTAACCTTTTTCCTGTTCCAGCTAGTGCGTGAATTAGCGAAACCTACTGAAAGCTCTGTTTTGAGGAGCAGTCTTCAGTATTTTCTAGATTAGTAAATATATCTGAATGTACAGCGAGGGATTCCGACATTTGAGACCTGGATCATGACAGCAGTCACGACAACGGCGGAAACTTTTAAAGAGCAACAGAACCCGATAAACAGTGGGTTTATCGCTGCTGTGCATGAAATGGCTAAAACATTTTACAGCTCGACTTGGAAACCAGGTGGACAGAGATGTTTCGGCTCTGACGTGCCGCCTCGTGGTGGTTTTTCATCCTGCGTGTGTACGTAAGATACGCACGCGAGCGCGTGAACGATGCCGCTTGCGTAGCAGCTGTGTGCGCGCGATGAAAGTGAAGTATTCTTACATCTTTATGTTGCTCTCTGATCCTTCTTGGAAGTACGAGTTCGGATGTCGTGATTACGACGTGGTGCGTTTTCAAGTGGTTTTAGTCGGGTCCTTTTGCGACACGGAGTTTAAGTAAAAGACTGAATAGTTAACGAGAGTTAAATCTTACTGTCTGCTGTATCGTATTGGCGACCCCTGTG
>CM075028.1:14862571-14898386 GCA_037576675.1 Pangasius sanitwongsei
ATGATGGATGGATGGATTACTCAGTGGACACAAGGATAGATAAATGGATAGACACTTGGATGGATGGATGGATGGATATACAGTTGGCCAGATGAAGAGATAATCAGACAGATGAACAGATGGTGATGGTGATTATTATTATACATTTTCGTTGTCCGAGTCCACACACACACTCGCAGTACAGCTGGACTAACGGCGCATGGTAACAGAATTATAACACCAGAGCTGCAGTTGACTGTTTGGCCTGAGGGGGGCGGTGCAGGACAAGTCACACTCTACAGGACGTGTAGACCACAGCTCTGTTTCACAGCTCTCAAACATCTCATGTGTAGGTTTTGTGTTAAGCTTCAGTCTAAACCGGAGTCAGGGAAAGGGAAGTGGCTCAGGGTTGTGGTGTGGGGAAAGCTTCTCCAAGTACCTTTTATTTCATTTTCAGTTCTCTAAATGTGACAGATGCAGGTTATGCAGTCAGATCCACAAGGTCTTATAGAAAGATTTCGCAACTACTAATGTGTGTGTGTGTGTGTGTGTTTTTCCCTTTAGTGTTTGTCATCGGTGGCAACGGCGCTGCAGAGCGGCTTCCTGCCCTACTGTGAGCCTGTGTATCAGCGCTGTGTCACACTGGTGCAGAAAACCCTCGCTCAGGCTATGGTGAGTGTATACACACACACACACACACACACACACACACGGATCAGAAGACAAGCCCACAGATATGACTGGTGATTCCCTGACTTTCTTGACATGCAAAGTGAAGCTGTGTGTGTGTGTGTGTGTGTGTGCAGATGTACAGCCAGCAGCCGGATCAGTACGAGGCTCCCGATAAGGACTTCATGATCGTGGCTCTGGATCTGCTCAGCGGATTGGCCGAGGGTCTCGGAGGTCACGTCGATCAGCTGGTCGCCCGTAGCAACATCATGACCCTCCTCTTCCAGTGCATGCAGGTGTGTGTGTGTGTGTGTTAGTGAATAGCTCCACCACAAACTGTAGTGCAGTAAAGGAAAAACTATGTTGACTTTTTTTTTTTTTTCTAAAAAAAAATAACAGAAATCCCCAATACCAGTTCATTGGACAGTAAAACCGTGTGTGTGTGTGTGTGTGTGTGTGTGTGTGTGTTTGTAGGACACAATGCCGGAGGTGAGACAGAGCTCTTTTGCTCTGCTGGGTGATCTGACCAAAGCCTGCTTTCCTCATGTCAAACCCTGCATTGGTAAGCTATCTCACACACACACACACACACACACACGTACGTTTCCATAACCTAGTGATTCAGTTGCTAATATAGTTTTATCGCGTACCGTCTAGTTTCTTTTCCTTTGTGACTCTCTGGTGGCCTGTCTTGTGCGTGTGTGTGTGTGTGTGTGTGTAGCTGAGTTCATGCCGATTTTGGGGACGAACCTGAACCCCGAGTTCATCTCTGTGTGTAATAACGCCACGTGGGCGATCGGGGAGATCTGCATGCAGATGGGTGAGTCGTCTTTAAACCATCTGATGATCATCTGTTTGTTTTGAGAGATTATATTACACAGCTCTGTGTGTGTGTGTGTGTGTGTGTTTTTATCAGGGGTGGAGATGCAGCCGTATGTGGCTCTGGTTCTTCCTCACCTGGTGGAGATCATTAATAGACCCAACACTCCCAAAACGCTGCTGGAGAACACCGGTACTGCGTCTCTACACACTCCTGAAAATCTCCCTACACACTCCTACACACTCTAAATATTCCTATACACTCCTATACACTATTACACACTCCTAAAAACCTCCCTGCACACTCCTATACACTATTACACACTCCTATACACTCCTGTACACTCCTATACACTCCTATACACTCCTAAATCTCCCTACACACTCCTAAAAACTTCCCTGCACACTCCCACACACTCCTACAGACTCCCACACACTCCCACACACTCCTACAGACTCCCACACACTCCCACACACTCCTACAGACTCCTATACATTCCTACACACTCCTAGAAACTTCCCTGCGCACTCCTATACACTACTACGCTCTTCTACGCACTCCTACACACTCCTGTACGCTCCTATACACTCCTATACACTATTACACACTTCTACACACTCCTAAAAACCTCCCTACACACTCATAAAAACTTGCCTGCACACCACCCTAAACACTCCGACCTCTCAGCTGTCACCTTCCATTCAGTTATTATATGACCATTTGGAAGTTGATTGTGTGTGTGTGTGTGTGTGTCTTTAAGTGTGTGTAAAAGGCGATGTATAATAAACTTGCCACTGTAGTGGTTAACATTGTGACAACGCTGTTGCTAAGCACCTGGGAAATATAGATGGCGTGTGTTAACTATTGAATGATTGAAACTAATGAGCTAGTTTCTTAGAAAATACTGAAGTTACGTGCAGCGACTCAGCTGTAAGGTTTTGACTCCTCCCCTTTTCGTCTCCAGCTATCACGATTGGTCGGCTGGGTTATGTGTGTCCACAGGAAGTGGCTCCGATGCTGCAGCAGTTCATTCGGCCCTGGTGAGTTTCATCTTCCCCGCACACCTGCCGCGTTTACACCAGAGAAGCCTTTCAGGGTTTGTGATGTGTGTGTGTGTGTGTGTGTGTGTGTGTGTGTAGGTGCACGTCGCTGAGGAACATCCGAGATAACGAGGAGAAAGACTCCGCCTTCAGGGGCATCTGTGTGATGATTGGTGTAAATCCTGGAGGTGTGGTGCAGGTGAGGGGGGAAAAAAACAATCTGTCTATCTCTCTTCTCTCTTTCTTTATTTAGTGTTTATTAATTCCTTCTCTCTCTCTCTCTCTCTCTCTCTCTCTCTGTCTGTCACCTGTCTTTCTCTCTTTCTGTCTCGCTCACTCTCCTCTCTCTCTCTCTCTCTCTCTCTCTCTCTGTCAGGATTTTATCTTCTTCTGTGATGCCGTGGCCTCCTGGGTCAATCCCAAAGAAGACCTCAGAGAAATGTTTTACAAGGTTAGGATCTCTCTCTCTCTCTCTCTCTCACACACACACACAGCCTTTATGCTGTATATTTTAGTTTTTTTTATTTTATCGGTTAAAATTAAACAGCAATCGACTGAAAAAAGAATTCCATATAAAAAAACGGCAGTATGTCTGAATGATGTTCATGGAGCCGTGAAAAGGAACTCTTTTCTCCGAGCAGTTAGTTTTATTTTGTGTCGAGTTCAACTTGGTGACGTTTGAAGAAATGTACACCACGTTACTGTCAAGAGAACCCTCCAGATTAGCTGGTCAGCCTCATTAGCTAGTCAGCGTCATTAGCTAGTTAACTTCATGGCTCTCAGCCTTACAGAGTGCCTGATGTCTTTTTTGTGCACTTTTCTGGCCACAAGCTTCAGAATCGTGGGCAGAAGCTTCCAAGGCTGCAGCGGCTCTCTACACTTCAGCGTGCCGCTTTTTTTTCGCAGGAAAACTTTTAAACTTTGTGAAAGACAGAACATTCAGAGCTAAACAGTCACTGGGTTAAAAAATAAAATGACAGAATCACATCGTTAAAAGTTTATAAAGAATTTAGTTTGAAGCGTGTGTGTGTGTGTGTGTGTGTGTGTGTGTGTGTGTGTGTGTGTAGATCCTGCATGGTTTTAAGGACCAGGTCGGGGAGGAGAATTGGCAGCAGTTCTCAGAGCAGTTCCCTCCCATCCTGAAGGAGCGTCTCTCCGCATGCTACGGCGTGTAGAACCCACCCTACACACGCACAGCACGATCACGCGCTGTCAGGTGAAGCTCCGCCCCTCGTTACACATTACAGTGTTTTTACGCTAGACGTCCTACTTCAAGAGTTACGGTAAACTCTGATGTTTATTCCTGTAGGGAGACGTGTCCTAATCCCTCGTCCTTCCTTTCTCTCTCTCTCTCTCTCTCTCTCTCTCTCTCTCTCTCTCTGTGACAGTTGAATCTTTAGGAGGGTTACCGGGGGGAAACTCATCCATCTGTGTATTGCACTGCCCTGATCGTGGGGGAGAGGGACGCGATTGGCCGCTCCGCCTGACGGACAGCCCCCACGACCCTGTGTGTGTCTCCATGAGGGTGGGTGGGAGGGAGGGAGGGGGGAGGGGAACTCCTCTAGTTAACTGCAGAATGCACCCAATCGCAGGGGGGGTAGACCTAAACACAACGTAGGGACGAAAGCACGATAGAGTAAACCGAGGGAGGATGTAACGAGCGAGGGAGGGAGGGAGGTAGTACGTTTAAAAAAAAATAATAATAATAATAATAAATACATAAATAAAGGGAGGCTAACCGATGTATTAATAAGACGAGAGGAGGCTCTAGACAGCGATCTGTGAACATGGTCATTTTTAAAAAGTCATCCCATTACAAATCCCATTACAAGCGAACCCCATCGTGAAAACGGATTCGCAATCAGCAGGAGCGTTTAATCAGACTTCAACACGGAGGCTAGCATTTTACGGTTACGAATAAAAAATTTTAAAAAAAAAACCTGAAAACAAGGCGAGTAGAACAATGCACAATTCTCGGTTTAATTCCGTGTTTTCACTTTTCCACGACGGATCATAGTCGCCGTTTTTTTTTGTTTGTTTGTTTGTTTTTTTTCCCTTCTTCTGCTTGCTGCGTCGCTGGTTTCTCTTCCCACTACTCGATTCGTACGTACGTTGAAATTTTTGGCTTCTCACACTTCTGTAAGTCCAGACAGGCCGTGCACTGACCATTTGTTTTTATTATTATTTTTTTTTCTATCCTGTTCCTTTAAGATCACGACTTTTTTTTTTTTTTTTTTTTTTTTTTTTTTTTTTCTTGACATCTCTGGATATCAAGCTGAAAAGTTTTCCGGATTAAAATTTGTTTTCCGGAGATAAGAACTTTTCTTCTTGAGATCACAAAGGCTGCTAAAGGTGTTGCTTTATAATTCATGTTAGCTAGCTAGCATCGTTTCTCGAGGCGTTTATTACACTATGTTTAGATGACACCCAGTGAAACGACCCAGTATTAAGAAATATAATCTATAATCTTCTGATATCAGTGTCCCGCTAATTAGAATTCAAAAAAAAAAAAATTTACTCACTTCCTAGCCCCTCCCCCTTATACACTGATATGTTACCATTATACGATTGTTGCCACGGCAACATCTCTCCGCTCTTGCCACTTTTAATGAAAACATTTCCGCACAGTAGCCTATAACGCATTCTTTACTCTGTAATTAACTACCATGTAGTGTAATTGCGACGCCGAAGCGTAAATTTTGGCGTACCCAAATTATTATTTGTGATAATTAACAGATCGAGGAGCAACAACTTTTTTGTTTTGTTTTTCTCTCTCTCTCTCTCTCTCTCTCTCTCTCTCTCCATGGCCACGCTGCTGCTATCTCGCTTTTTTCCTGACGATCCACATGTCTTCGGTTTGTTACCTCGGAAAAAAAAAATCTTGAACAGAATGTCGTGATCTCGAGAAAACAGGACAGGGAAAAATAAATAAATAAAATAAAATAAATAAATAATGGCTGGCCTCTGTGGACTTGCTGTAGCTGGTCAGTAATTGTTCCTCGTGCTCATTTTTTTTTTTTTTTTTTTTTTTTAAAAACAATTTTTTTGTTTATTTTATTATTTTTTTTTTTTGGGTGAAACACGTCGCAGTTTGAACATTTAGCAGAAATCCAGTACAGAATGAAATGGAGATGATTTAGGAAACTGATCATGACTTGTGTTTGTGTAACTGTGTTTTTTTTTTTTTTTTTTTTTGGATGGTTGTAAGTGTAAGTTTATTTTGTTTTCGTTACTTTGTGTGTGTGTGTTGCATTAATATGTTTAATGTTTTAAGGTACGTTATTACACTTGATTCCTGGACCCCTATTGACCTGTAAACTGTGACCAATGTGTGTGTGTGTGTGTGTGTGTGTGTGTGTTTGGAGTGTGGGGGCGGAGTTCGCTTGCTTACAAGACTCTGTGTGTGTGTGTGTGTGTGTGTGTGTGTGTGTGTACCCGAGAGAAAGTATTTGTACTGATAACTATTGATGCCATATTGATATTTGATATGTAGTGAGTTAATCCTCATGCAGCACCACACCTATCAAATATACTTCTACAAGACGAGTTTCTTTTTTTTTTTTTTTTTTTTTTTTTTAAATTTTATTTTGCTGCTACTGCTGGTTTTTTGTTCGTTTGTTTTTTTAATTATGAACTTCATATAAATGATTGAAAAGCATATCCTTGAACATATCCATGATAAGAAGAAAAAAAAAAAAACCCCACCACATTCTACATCACGATCTTGTTATGCACTTTCCCCCCCTTTTTTTTATTTTTTTTTTATTTTATTTATTTTTTTTTTTGTATTAGAATCTAATGCCAACAAATTTACTGATTAAATACAGCTGGTGGACTCATCGTTTGTCTCAGTTGTGTCTTGTGAGATGTCTTTTCTTGGGAATTAAATAAAAAAAATTTAAAAAAAAAAAAAAAAAGAAAGGAAGGAAGAAGAAAGTTGTGTGATTTAGTAGCAGGTGGATGTGAACCGTGTGTGTGTGTGTGTGTGTGCGTGAGAGAGAGAGAGATTCTGAAAGACGTCAGCAAGTGATCGTTTTTCCTCTCCTCCTTGACAGAAGAAAAGTTAAAGAATAACTGATTTTCTACCAAAGTGAAATCCACTGTACGTCATATTTTTGTGGTTTCTGTTATAATATCACAATATCCGATCTTTAACAAGTACTTAGCTTAACCCCTGAGCATCAGAAGAAAGAGTGTTAACACTCAAACACCAGTTTGTTTTGGTGGTTAATATTTCACTTTCTTATATTCTGTAGTTTTGGGGTAGCTCCTAGGGCGTAACAGACCTTGAAACCGGAAATGAACTGCTGAACTCATCGATCCGTCTGATTTTAAAAGAGGAAAAAAAAACCAAACACACATTTTTGGGGACATTTTGTGTATTTGGGGATATTTTTTTTAGGGAAAACCTGGGAAACCTACCTACATTCATCCAAATAATATAATATTGTACATAGCAACATTTTTTGTAAGAAGATGTTCGTTTTACATTTACGGAAGGAGTCTCCAGTGTCAGTGCTTTGTAACAGTAAGCTTCCGGGACAGAAATGTTTCCACGACAGAGGAGTTTTTCCATGAGGAAAAAAAAAAAAGTGAGGCTGCTGAGTAACTATAAGTGATTATTTAAAATAAAAAATAAAAAAAAGTATGACATCAATCGTTAATATTAGAACTCGTAATCGCTGGCAAATTGCTGTAACAGTAACTCTGCTTCAGCACACCGCTGTGTCCTTGATTATTTTTCCATAACAGCCGTTATCTTTAGTCTTGCTAGCTAAGATAAAGGCTAAACCACACTGGAGCAAACGTACCGAATAATATTTAGCTTAGGGGAGATAGTTTCCGTTTGAATATTCAGGATGTGTCTCAATCAGCTCCCTAGGCTGTGAATCAGTACATCGTGTTCACGGGCTGAGACGCTGGTCAGGACCCTGACTCACTACACATTAGGCCACTGATGACTCAATTTCCGGTGACATGACTACGTACTCGTGTTGTAAAACGTCACCAGTGGCATTTATCAACAACTGTAGCGTTCTGATATTATAAGTCATATAAATTTGTTAATCACATGGGACGGGCACACGGTGGCTTAGTGGTTACTGTTGCCTCGCACCTCTGGGGTTGGTGGCTCGATTCCCGCCTCTTCCCTGTGTGCGAGGAGTTTGCGTGTTCTCCCCGTGCTTCGGGGGTTTCCTCCGGGTACTCCGGTTTCCTCCCCTAGCCCAAAGACATGCGTTATAGGCTGACTGGCATCTCTAAAGTGTCCAGAGTGTGTGAGTGTGTGTGTCATTGTGCCCTGCGATGGATTGGCACTCCGTCCAGGGTGTCCCCTGCCCTGTGCCCCGAGTCCCCCAGGACAGGCCCCAGGCTCCCCGTGACTTTGTGTAGGATAAGCGGTACACGTGACGGATGGATGGAACTTAATCACACATCTTTCTCTCATGGTACTTCAAGCAGGATCGTAGGCTAGCTAGTGGATTATTTTTTTTTTAATCATTAAACACTTAAAAGTCATTAGACTCAAACAACCCGTATACAGAATGTCAAATAAAGTTAAAACTCGCTAACATAGGTAATCATTTGAGAGCTACAACAACGATAACAAGCTACTTAAATTTGTAGACGACGTTGGCCGAGAGTTCGTCCGGCATTTTTTTTTTTTTTTTCAAGCTGAGAGGCTTCAGAAAACATGACGTCATTTCCAGTAAGGGAACATAGTGAGCATCGATGCGCCCTAGTTTTTGCAGTGCATTGTGGGATTTTTTTAAGGAAGCGAACATTCCAGTGCGCTGGAAGGATTCTGCGATTGAGACAGCCCTTAAAATGGCCGACTCTCTGATCAGCTCCCTGAATACTGAACTAGGGAGCTGACTGAGACACGCCCAGGGTCTTGTGGTAGCAGACTTGCTAAATTCTGGTGTGAGTCAGTCTGTGGACAGAAGTGTGTGTGTGTGTGTGTGTGTGTGTGTGAGAGAGAGAGAGAGAGTGTGTGAGTTCAGTGAACTTGTTTCACTCTCTCTTTCTCAGCTTGGTTTGGTTTTGTTAGCATAGCCACAGTGTGTATCAGGTGCAATGTTGTCTCACTGTTTCTGCTGAGAAAATACACAGGGGTGAAAAACCCGCCATAATAATATGCACTGTAGTCTTCACACCGGAAGTCAGCTTTCACATGAGCTTCCGGTCCTTGTGTTTTTTTCTGTAATCTTTTTTTTTTTTGTCTCTCTGTTCGCCATTCTTTTGAACTGATTAGTGTATTTTTTTCAGTCACTGTGACAAAACCGGAAGTGACGGAAATAAACAAAAATGAAGATGGAGAAGCTTTTTTAAAAAAAAAAAAAAAAAAAACGTAAGCTGTTTATGCGTTCTCAGTCTTTTTTACCAAAAAAAGTAATATTAAAAGTAAAATTAGAACAAAATCCCCAGTGGAAAGCAGTTCATCTGAGCACTGCTCCTGTAACCTTCCCCATAAACACGAAAACAAAATGGCGTCGTGTTTCTTTTTAACCTTCATCTATTTTGTTTCAAATGTCGCCTCTGTGTGAGCTAAAGCCTCAAGCAAAGCCGTGAAATGATGCTGGCGTTTACCCCGCTGTGTCTTTCCGTTTTTACAGTGTGTGCGTGTGTGAAAGAGTGTGAAACAGCGTCTTCTCACTCCCTCTAGCGGCGCAAACCGGAAGTACCCGGCCCTCTAGCGGCGGACACCGGAAGTGCACATCAGCGCGGGAGACCGCCGAGTTGCACCGCGCGAGGCAACCGAGCTCTCTACGGGGGGGGGGAGGTCCTCGTCACGTGACTCAAATACGTCATAAACTTTCCCTACTATTAAAACAGAGCAGGTCACAATAAAGTGAGTTTTATATATATATATATATATAGAGAGAGAGAGAGAGAGAGAGAGAGAGATAGATACAAACTAAAAACTTTATGATTTTTTAAATGTTATTAAAAAAAATCCACCCTGAACTTCTTCAGTCGTTATAATAAACATCTGATCATCAGTGGCCTCCAACATTTACATATTTTCTAATTACATTTTTTTTTGTTCTATTTTCACCACGGTTAACGGTTTCCTACGTTACCCACAATGCCGTTCGACCACCTCCAGATCGTGGTGTAATAGGATTTATCCCTCGCTTCTTCTCTACCCAAAGAGAGCGATGCAGCAGCGCTTTAGTGTTTTAGTCCGTCCAGCTCTCTCACCTCCTCATCTGTACACTCTGCTCAAACAGATCAGCTATTAAAAAACATGTAACTTTCACGCTAATGCTAATTCCATGATCACCTGCGCTACAGCCACTTTACTTACTTCTGTTGTTGCTCAGCATTTCATCTTTATCTGTTTTTATTTATGTTTTTATTTACTCAAGTTTACTGCCGCTTGAGAACTGCTGTCGGTATTTTCTGTACATTGTCTGTGTGCGTGTCATTTTTTCGTTGTTTATTGCACTGCTGCAACAAAACAGTTTCCGTCAGGGATCAATAACATTATCTATCTATCTATCTATCTATCTATCTAATATCGCCAACAACACCATCTCCTAGATCGCTAACTAACCGAGCTGAGTCAGCGTCGTATAGCTGCACTGCTGCATTGCATTCTGGGACTTTGCACCGACGTCTCCACTATGTCTTACGCTGGATTTCTCATTAATATGACTTTGAACATCGCTGGAAAATGGTGAGTGAGAAAAGACGTTTGTTTTTAGGAGCTAACAGCGAAACCTGACTGTTATCACTTATGTTTGAGATCATTCAAAGAATTTTTTTTTTCCCCCAGTTAAAATCCATCGTAACTGTACTAGCAAGACATCAGAGCGACACACAACCGCTAATCTCTCACACAAATAACACAAACACAGCACCAGAATCACCAGACACGTCACAGATATTGTCATATAGACATATTTAATGTGTTTCATGAACTTTAAGAGATGTATTATTGCTAATAACTGTACGAAAGTTGCCAGTATGTTGTTAAAAAAAAAAAGCAGCACTAGTAAAATTATTGAAATTATGTAAACAAAAACGCAATAAAGTCTCAACAAATCTAATGGGATTTCGCCAAAAAGATCCAAAATAGTTGCGGGTTAACATCAGAGTTAGCTAAAGTGACACGGCGACATCATGATCAGCGGCGAGTTCGCTGCTGAAACGTATCCTTGCGCTCAGACAGACTCGCATTACTTTACATGACTGTAGAATGAAAAAAATTGATGCCTAGTAGGGTTTATTTTAATGAGATTTATAAAATGTATAATTCATGCGGAAAATGTTATTGTTCCTGAATAAGCTGGGAGAGTTTTAGGAAGATAATTTGTAGAGTAAAACTAAAATAAACAAGCAAAAAAAAAAAAAAGAAATTCACCCAAGAACTGAAACTGTAATTCTTTGCATCATTTATATGAAGTTGTAACATACATAAATATATAGAAACATATGAATATATATATATATATATATACGTATATAAAAAGTTATATGGAAAACATTCTGTAAATTACATCATAATGAAATATGAAAATATTTTTAGTAAAGCTTGTTTAAAAATGAACGCATACTGCATGTGGCACTGGAAGGATAATATTTCAGAAAGTCTTACTTTTAATTTACGAACTATTTCTGAAATTGATACAGCTGTAAATGGAAAGAAAGACTCATCATAACACAGGATTAAAATTTCTAATACAAAAACAAAAACAATATATTAGTACTAGATTCCTTTACAGTGGTATATATTAGTGTCATAATATTTATTGTGCTAATCTTTGTAATATTCGGATATATTACTGTGCCGCTTGTTAGTTCGCCGTGGTGTTTCCCGGGTCACAGTTCATGCTCTAATCCTGAGAGGTTTCGAAAAGCTCACGGTAAAATCCAAAATGTATGAATCACAGCATATTCCCAAAACAAAGTTAATACTTAATAAATTAGTATCTAATTCATAAAAAAAACAAAACAAACAAATGTTAAAGTATTAGTCATTCCTAAATACATCATATATATTTGAGTATGAGTCAGGTGGTAATAAATCAGGATGATACTGAGCATAAAGGTTCAGTCAGATAAGACGAGGCTGCTGTTACAGCATGCTAAAGCTTTCTCCTGTTCGAGTGGATTTGAAGCGATGGGGCTCGTATGTGAATGTACTTCGAGAGAGCAGCGAAAACACATCCACACGCATTTCAGTGATGCTTGTTTAATGATTAGTTACGAGCGAGCTTTATCTTCGACCGTGTGTATCCTTAGGCAGCCATGTTGTGTCGTCAGGCAGCCATTTTGAAAACATTTTTGTTTCACCCAACACTAATGAACTGTTTAACCCTGGTCATATGCTAGAGTTAGTTTTAAGGACATTTGGTACAAGCTAACATTAATAAAACCCCAACATTGTCCCAAAAAAAACAAACAAAACAAAACAAAAAAAAAACCTTCTTTTAAACTCGCCTAAGAAAACTGTTTAGCGGGAATTTTTTTTTTTCAGATTCTAGCAATATTTGTATGTACCAATATAATTCTGATAAAAAAATAATATTCTTTTTGTTTTTGTTTTTTTGTTGTTGTTTGTTTTTTGTTTTTTTTTTGCAAATTTTACAATTTTAATTTCATTATTATAAGAATTTTTAGCCTGATTATGAATCATTTATGACCATAGACGTAACTTACGCTGAGGATGCTGGGATTGGGGTTGAATATTATATTCAATGTTTTAAACAAACTATACTTGTTATAAATGTAGCCTGTTTAAAACATTGAATATAATATTTAGCAGCAGAAACCGATCCAATGCTTTCTAAACGCATCAGTTTATTCCTATATGTCTGTAATAAAATGTCTCCTCGTGGCTCCTGACAGCTATCAAGGCTCGAGTGAGTTCTTTTCCCACTTTTCATATTTTGACCTAAAACTCTACAAGCACACGTGAACAAGGAAACTAAGAGAAGGACAAGACAATTTTGTTTTGAATTTTAAATTAATACATGCTGGTTAAAACTCTCTCTCTCTCTCTCTCTCTCTCTCTCATATAATGTGATTTTATTTCATTGTCAGTCACGTGACACCAGTAAAGAGTCGGATTTCACTACTACATCCTGGCAGATTTGCGTTTACTCTTTCATTCACATTTCTTCACCTTCACTTCCAACCTCACTTCTTCACCTTCACTCATTCACCTTTTCTCTTACTCTTTCTCAAGCCACCAGCTGGTCATCTATTACTGTGTCTCTTTTTACTTTTCCTGGGCTTTATGTGTGGCGTGACCGCAGTGGCACTGTGGCATGGGGGGGTCTTCATTTTTCCTGAGATGTAGCTATTTTTAGGAAGCATGGAGGCCAGCAGCTGCGAAAACAGAAAGCTGAAAAAGTGGTTTCCCTTTTCCTCGTCCCAGGGTCCAGGTTCTGTTAGATCCTTTTGGACCGAACAGCTCAGAAGTTGCTGAAGATCTCGTATTTCTTGTTCCAGGCCATAGGGGGCGCTCTCTTGTTAGCCTTCTTCAACCTGACCTTCTGCCTGGCCTCGGCCGCTGTGGGGCTCAGGTGCAGGCCGCTCGCCCGCAGCGCGTCCACATCCTTCACCGCCTTTACCTCCTGCACACCGGGGGCGCTGTTACCCTTACGCTGCTCTGACTCCAACACCTGAGAAGGAAAACGAAGCTCTTCACACAACTGTTCTCTTAAATTAATATTTTACACTGGAAAGAAAAAAAACGATATTGTGCATTTAGTCAAGTTTATGAAGAAGATTTCAATAAACCAAGTATATTTTACAAATTTCAAGCTTGAAATTGTCTTGTTTTGCTGCCAGATCATTTTTTCCCCCCCAGATTTTAAGAATTTATTTCTAGAAAGAAGCAACCTTATCTGCCAACAGAAAAAGAAAAGATAAGTAAAAGAATCTAAAAACAGGCTGAATAATATTATCTTTGATTATATTAGATTTAAAATAATCTCATAATAAGAAATACGAGATAAATTCACCCATATTCAAGATATTTTCACTTGCTAAGATATATATATATTTTTTTGCAGTGTAAAAACAGCTTAAAACAATTGCTTTATTGTGGCATAGAAATAAATATATGAAAAATTATAACTAATTTTCTGAGGGAAAAAAAAAAACAGATTATCGTACTGTTTAGTTTTCATGCTTCCTGTGGTTTGCACACACACACACACACACACACACACCTTGTTGCTGGTGTCAGAGCTGCTCAGCTCCACGCTCATCTCTGAAGTGACGGACCTGGAGGAGGCGGAGCTTCCGTGGCTCTGGTGCTTCAGAGAGCCGTTTCTGGTTGGTGGATCCGTCAGACTGAGGTTTGTGATTGGCGGTTGGTCCAGCGAGCCGTTGGGGATTTTGGAAGGAGACCCAGAGCTGTCTGTGATTGGACAGGTTGAGGTTGGACTCTCTATGAGTGGCCCGTCCACACAGTCCTCTGTTAAAGAGAAGAAGAATGAAACGCTGATCAAAAGCTCTTCAGGTTTGTATACATCAGACTTTACATGTCAGTATCAGGGGCCTCTATTTTTAGATACCAAGTTATTTTTCTGATATCATGAGATTTTGGTGGGCGGTATTTAGTTTAGACCACGCCTACTGACCAGAGTTATAGCAAATAGAGGATTTGGAAAAGATTTGCTCATTTATTATAACTGTATTATATGAAAATAGCAGACTAGTTGTCGTTTTATTTAGCTACTTTTATTTAGCTAGGCTCCTCCCCCTTACGGACATCTCAACCAGCTACCATTATACGGATGTTGCTATGGTTATGTATCGTCTTTTAATTATATGAATCATTCCTGTTGTAAATCCGTGCTGGTCACTGTTCTTATTTTAATTAAACATAAACTTATTTTAAACATAAATTCAGACTATGGTTACCATGGTTACGTAGTATAAAGAACATTATTTTGTAATGTTTGAACGTGATTCCAGACCTCTGTTTGAAAGTAAGAATTTAACAAAGCAGTCTTTTTTTTTTTTTTTGGATAAAAAGCTCAAGATCAAAACTACTAAAAGATGTATGAAATACATATTTTGACCTAACCGATGGGTTTGAATTTTGATATGGAGATCATTTCCTGTCTAAAATCATTCCCGTTGAAAGTAACACAAACCTTCTCATTCAATTTAAATGATTTTGTAAATATGTAACTTGGCTTGTAGGACAAATTTTGTGCCAACTGTGTTTCCTGGATACGCGATTCATAAATTTACATCCTTGACAGAAAAACTGACCACAAAATTAAATACGAATTTAAACACTGGGCACTAAAAGGCTGATTACACTGATCAGACACGGACAGGTTGGATTTCAGCTTGTGTAACTGAAGCGTTGATGCTGTACCATACCATTAAGGTGCGCTGTAGTCGGCTTGATGCCGAGTTTCTGAAACAGAGCATCCGTTTCCGGATCCACCACCAGCAGCTTGGTCTGTCCTCCTCCACCTCGGATTATCTCCACCACCTCCGAGTGCCTCAGACCCTCAATGCTTCTGCCGTTCACCTGAACACACACACACACACACACACAGTCTAACCACCAGGTGGCGCACAAAGCCCTGCCATTCCCATTTCCTCTTCCTCTTCAGCGTTCACTTCCTTGTCATGATCATCACACAGGAGAAGCTGGGAAGATAAGTGCTTTAGACCAGCCTGAAATCAGGACACCTTTCTAGTCCTGATCAGATGGTCCTGGGTTCTCCGAGTGACGATGAGAAGATTTAGACATCACCTCATATTTCTTTCCTACCATCCTGAATGTTACGGTCACATGGCCAACGATCAGAAGGATGAACGGATTATGGATTTATTCATTTATTAAACAACACAACGTGTGCAATTGGGCAGAAATAATTCATGTAGATCGTCTTTATATGTTTAGCAAATCCAGAGACTAGCTAGAGACTGTAAATATGATCTTGCTCTGGGTATCCGAGTTTTTCCGAGCCGGAGCGCTGGAACGATTTCGATTTCAGGATACACTTACTATGTTGACACTGCTGACATTTCTACATCTGAGTTTTTTTTTCCCAGAATGGTAGGTTTCCAAAAAAAAAAAGAGAGAGAACTAAAGAAAAACCCTTCCAACCCTTTAAGCCACGCCCACATCGGATACAGATACAGATAGCATCATTCATTGTATTACACCTCTACCCTGTTCCTTATCTCTCTCCGATCCCACACTCCAACCTTCCCTTTCTCTCTCCTGTTTACCCGGGGTTAGTTTGTGCTGATCACCTGGATGAGTCTGTCTCCGGGCTGTAGTCCGGCTCTCTGCGCGGGTGAATCAGGGTCGACCGAGCGGATGAACTGACCCACACGCTGCTTAGCACAGTGCAGGTTAAAGCCGAAACCCTGCTTGTCCTTCACTATGTGACACAGCCGCGGCCTCAGGTCACGCATCTTCATGTCCTCTGTTCCCGACATCTCCTATAACACACACACACGTGCGCACACACACACAGAAGCAAACAATAGGCAGTTATTTCACTCTGCATGTTTCTCATTTTGGAGAATATAGCCAGATATCAGATAACTTTGTTATTTGTGTACAAAATCTATTACTGACACAACTAAGGTGCAGTAAAGGAGGCGTGGCCTCTGTGTGTCAGTCTCTGTAAAGGAGGCGTGGCCTATGTGTGCGTCAGTCTCAGTAAAGGAGGCGTGGCCTCTGTGCGTCAGTCTCAGTAAAGGAGGCGTGGCCTATGTGTGCGTCAGTCTCAGTAAAGGAGGTGTGGCCTATGTGTGTGTCAGTCTCAGTAAAGGAGGCGTGGCCTATGTGTGTGTGTCAGTCTCAGTAAAGGAGGCGTGGCCTATGTGTGCGTCAGTCTCAGTAAAGGAGGCGTGGCCTATGTGTGTGTCAGTCTCTGTAAAGGAGGCGTGGCCTATGTGTGTGTGTCAGTCTCTGTAAAGGAGGCGTGGCCTATGTGTGTGTGTCAGTCTCTGTAAAGGAGGCGTGGCCTCTGTGTGTGTCAGTCTCAGTAAAGGAGGTGTGGCCTATGTATCTGTTATTTGAGTTCAGAGATTTGAGTTTGGGAATTTATGGAATTTATATCCCCTTTAGATACATTCTAATGTCATTTTGAAGTAGAATGGAGTAAAAGCCCCTGAGTGGTTCACATGGATGTGTGTGTGTGTGTGTGTGTGTGTCTGTGGGTGTGTATTCTTATATTCTTTCCCTAAAGAAAGAAGTTAAACACACCCTGTACAGGACATTCTCTAAGACACGATGTCACTTCCTGTCCTCAAACAATACAGGGGTGGGAACAATTTTAATCCCATGGGGCGCACACACACACACACACACACACACACACACACAAACAAAGAAAGGAACAGGAGGACGGTGCCTCAGATGTGTGTGTATGGAGTCATGAGGGCTAAAAAGAGAGTAATCTAATCTCCAAAGGTTTTAAAGCTACAAACGTCCCAATCTTACAAACACACAAAATACTCCTCCTGACACTTCTGGGGAAAAAAAACAGCAAGAAACCAAACACCAGAGCACACACTTGAGAAACACAGAGCAGGAAAATGAATATCAGGAACATGTCATTCACTAATCTGTAGCCCTGAGGCATGTGACACGAGGTTTAACACTCATTAGGCGTTGTTGGAGTTAGTAAAGTTCCTGTAAATGAATAATTTATTAATAAAATACTACTCGGAATGTGCTATCTGATTTTCCATGACACAAAATAATAAACAGGAAGTGGTCGTAGTTTATATTAAAATGTGTTGATATCAAGATAATCAAATTGACCTTAAGCTCCACCCCTCATAGAACGGATATTTTATTTGACAAAAACAGAGAGTTATTCCATTAGTCAGCTTTACATTTCTAAAAAAAAAAAAAAAATCTCTTCTTAAAATATTCTCAATATTTCTCAAAATATATATTTGAAATATATCGTTCTTCCGTGGGTCCAAGAACTGTATTTTTAAAGCTTGTGTGTTGCTATGGGTTCCGGCATTATTTACAATAAAACACAGTTAAAGTAACAACGCTGTAGAGAAAAAGAAGGAGAAAAAGAGAAAAATAACTGGGGCTCCGGACAAAGAGTATACAGTGTGAGAGGCACAGAGAGAGATAAAGATGCAAATAGAGAAATGAGGATGGAGAGAGAAAGAAACAGAGAGAGAAAAAAGAGAGAGGGATAGAGGGAGAGATGCAGAGACAGAGAAACAGAGAGTGAGGTGGAGATCGAGAAAGTGATGCAAAGACAGAGAGATGGAGATGGAGAGAGACAGAGAGAGGCAGAGAGAGACAGAGAGAGACAGACAGCTTGAGATAAAGAGAGAGATGGAGTGAGAGAGAATCAGGATAATTCTTTAGTCCATTCTTTAGATTTATTTCTTTTTCATGTTTGTTAGGAGTACTGAGCTACACGAATGAGTGTGCACTGGTGTGTGTGTGTGTGTTTTGGGGAAATTGCTTCCATTCTTGGCTGCCAGTATTTACTGTAGATGTGAGAAGAACACTTTGGCTGCTGTTTGGGTTTAAAACAATTGAGCAGACTGTGCGACAGCTGGAGAACAGTGTGTGTGTGTGTGTGTGTGTGTACAGCATGGTTTTTACTCTGTGGGTTTGGCATTCTTTTATTTGTTTCGGTATAAATAAGTGTAAAAACCGTGACTGCAGAGCTCCATTTTGGTTCCTGATGAACTGCTCTCAGGTTCATGTTCATGCCACAGCAGGATTGTGCGATTGGAAGGTGCAGGTATTTCTGTCCCCACAAGGCCAAAATGATCACATAACCACATAATCCTATTATTACAGGAACATTCGATCCCCATAAACAGATAACCTTTCCTTTTTCCGTCTCAGTTTGCTCTATAAGCCATGAGGGAAACAACACACAATCACTGCAAGTTCACTTTCAGCAGTGAAATAGGACCATAACCAAGCACACACACACACACACACACACACTCTTTATATTTTCCTTTTTGAGAAGAATTGATGAACTTTGCTGCATGATGAATTGCTATGCCTCCATCACTGAGACTTACAGACACACAGGCCACGCCTCCTTCACTGAGGTATACAGACACAGAGGCCACGCCTCCATCACTGAGACTGACACACACAGAGGCCACGCCTCCTTCACTGAGACTGACACACACAGAGGCCACGCCTCCTTCACTGAGACTGACAGATGCAGAGGCCACGCCTCCTTCACTGAGACTGACAGATGCAGAGGCCACGCCTCCTTCACTGAGACTGACAGATGCAGAGGCCACGCCTCCTTCACTGAGACTGACACACACAGAGGCCACGCCTCCTTCACTGAGACTGACAGACGCAGAGGCCACGCCTCTTTCACTAAGACTGACAGACACAGAGGCCACACCTCCTTTACTGAGACTGAGAGACACAGTGGCCACGCCTCCTTTACTGAGATATATGATGACCAGGAGGTTATGCGTTTAAATCACACAGCTACAGTCTGCTTTAGTGTTTTAAACCCAAACAGCAGCCAAAGTTTTCTTCTCACATCTACAATAAATATTGGAAGCCATGAATGGAAGCGATTACACCAAAACACACACACACACACTCAGGTGTACAGATGTACAGCTGTAGACACATACACACTCGTTCACATGGCTCTACATCCCTGACAAAGTCAAAAGCTGAATTTCAATAAATGTTGATAATGTTGAAAACATAAATAACGGCTCTAAATTTGTCAAAAAATGAGTCATAAAATAGTCATTTTAGATCGTTAATTGGGCAAATATCCAACAATTCACTATTGCTTTAAACGAACTAAGTTAGAAATAGAAACTACATAAATTGGATAAAAACTGAATGAAATACTGAAGAAAATAATTAAAATAAAATAATAACACTATAACGCTATATGTTTTTTCATTTAAACTTGTTTTCATTTTTAGTTTTTATTGCAATTGAAATTTTTAGTGAGTTTTAAGGACTTTTCTGAGTAAATATGTACTCAATGTACTGGCTTTTCCTTTTTTTTTTTTTTTTTTTAATTTCTTCACTAGATTTTTAGTGTCAGTGTTTTCCAAGCCTCTTGTTTTGTATATTATATACAGTAATTATCCAGATTATATATATATATATTAATTCATTGCTAATTTCCCAACAACGATGTGCTTTGTGTTTTAAGGAAAATTAAAGTTAAGGTTTTTAAAGTATAAAGTAAACGTACTGAGCATTTTGCATTTTGCATTTTGACTGAATAAGAAATCTTTCACTGCAGTTCTACTTCACATGTTGTGGCTCACGTTCTCTGAATTGTAAAGGCTAAATTTAGGCGTCTGGGAAGTGGACGCTCTCCAGGGTGGGTCGAGGTCTGCTTCCTGGACTTCCTGTTATACACTCTAGTTCACTGGATTGTTTTGTAATAGAACTAAAAACAATTAAACACTTTCAGAGAGTTAGGATCTCCGTGATGGGGGTCTTTTCTGGTGTTATTGTGACCCGAAATCAATTTTATTTTCATTCCAGCGTCACGTTAACAGATTTAGACTGAATTGACGTAAAGCGACTTCATCCCCACAGTGCTGGTGCTTCCTGAATGCGAACAAGTAGCGTCCTACAAACATATGGGGATTTTCTGCAAACCATGATCCTATGAATATGGATTGTCATGCACAGGCTTGAGTATAAATTTGATTTGCCAGTTTACAGTTGTATGCAAATACTAGAGAGCCCCTGGCCAAATCACATATTTTGTTGATTTTCGAAGTGAAAAGAAGTAAACACAACCTCTGCAGCAAACTTCACAGCACAAACTACCTTGCACAAACATGATCTGCATGGAAGAGTCATCAGAAGGAAAACGTACCTGTGACCTCATCACAAAAGTGAATGTAAAAGTAAATTCAACTCTTGCCACAATCACCAAAGGTACTTTGGGGGGGGGGGGGGGGGGATATTATTTGATTAAAAGAACAGATTAAGTACAGATTAGAGATCCATTGCTTGACATGAACATTTAGTCACCTAACTATACAATTAAACTTAAAGGATTCTGGGAAACGGATGCCACCATTGCTCCAAAACATCAAGAAATGCCCCTACACTCTGAGGAAAGTGGATAATTCTCAGTCCTACTTGGAACCTTCTTTGATGGAGAAACACTCTGTTCTAGGGTTATAATTTAAGGGTTCTTTGTCCCAGAAGGACAAACCAAACTTTTTGCAGCATGAGGACCCCAGTTTATGAACTATTCAAATATTAGGATAATTATTCAAATAAGTAGAATAATGTTATAGCTTTGGAGCTTTTAATCCCGAATGTTTCACAGATGCAACATTGGAGACAATCCATCAGCACCACCAAAAAACTGGTAGATGATCGATGTTTAGGGTCCAGGTACTAAAGGCTGCTACAGTACTCAATTTAGCTTGGGTCCTGGTAAGACTAGAACCCGCACAGCAGCTGCAGAACCTTGTAGAAACACGATAAACACACACACACACACAAAACTACAGACGCAACTACACATGTCCTAGAGAGATTTCCTGTTGTGTTGAAGTAGCTTTAAAGATTCCACTCCTGGAAGCTATTTTTAGAGCCCGATCAGTAATCTCTTCATTGATGGACTTTTTTTGTTGGACTTCATTGTTTGTGTGTGTGTGTGTGTGTGTGTGTAAGAAAGGTACTTTGGTTCTAATTCCATTTTACAAGAATATCACTCAGCCCTTCTGAGAAAAAAAGGCTTACCAGTGATATGTAAACAAGAAGACAAGGCTATTTTCATTTCGTTCTTTTAGTATCTTTTCCTGATTCTTATCTCTTACTTCTATCTTGTCCTTTTGTTCTCTGTGCTAGGTGTGTGTGTCTCTGTGTCTTAGTCCCATGTCTAATTTAGCAAACTAAATTCACCGAACTGCTTTTAGCCTCATGAATTCCATTTGCAATTTTACTTTTTGCCATGTAGGTAAATGGAAAAATGATTAAACGCAAACTCTGAAGTAAAATGGGCCAAAGAAGATTCAATATTGAGTCAGAGCCTGTTAAAGGGCTGATGATTTTGAAGATTTGGTGGATGAGTTTGCATATCATGGAGGCTACTTATAATTGATTATAATTGAACACTCATAATTGATTTTATTTAGCATGTGTTGGTTTGCGGGGCAGTCAGGCCTCTATGCACTGGTTCATGTGTAGTTGGGCGCGGAGTAGGGACCTGCTTAGGTTCCTGCCCAGGATTTACTAATCCGTCCCTGACCCATGGTCTTACCTTGTTGTCGGTGGTGACGATGATGTCCATTACACTGGTCTCGTCTGATTTTTCTCTGCTGAAAGAAGTAGTAATGGAGTTGGATGGTGATTGAATGATGGAGTTGGATGGTGATTGAATAATGGAGTTGGTTGGTGATTGAATAATGGAGTTGGTTGGTGATTGAATAGTGGAGTTGGATGGTGATTGAATAATGGAGTTGGATGGTGATTGAGTATTGGAGTTGGATGGTGATTGAGTAATGGAGTTGGATGGTGATTGAGTAATGGAGTTGGTTGGTGATTGAGTAATGGAGTGGGATGGTGATTGAGTAATGGAGTGGGATGGTGATTGAGTAATGGATTCAGATGGTGATTGAGTAATGGAGTGGGATGGTGATTGATTAATGGAGTTGGACAGTGATGGAGAGACGGAGTCACATGGTGATTGATTAATGGAGTTGCGTGATGACTGAGTGATGGAGTCTTCTGGTGATGGAGTGACAGATTTGCCTGGTGATAGTGGAGTGGAATTTTGTGGTGATGGAATAATGGAGTCACCGGGTAACGGAGCAATGGAGTCAGGTGGTGATGAAGTGGTGGATTTGGGCATCAGTGACGGAGTAATGGAGTCAGAGAGCGAATGAGTGAAGTCTCGTGGTGATAAAATGATGGAGTCTGGTGGCGATGGAGTGGGGGAGTCACGGGACAATGAGGAGAAGCTCAGGGTGGCAGAAGCGAGGGAAGATGAGGAGGTGCGAGGGGAGAGGAGGCAGCTCATCTCCACGGCCAGGTCCTCGGTGCAGGGCAGAGAGTGGAGGAGCAGAAACTCGTCCGTCTCTCGATCCACCACCAAGAGCCTTGTCCTGTTCTCCACCTCCATGATCTTCTGAACCACCTGATGGAGGGACAGAGAGAAATGTGTGAGAGAAATGAAGAGAAGAGACGTCCGTGTGAGAATAGTGTTAAAAATAGTGGAAAAGAAAATAAATAAAAGCAGAGGAAGGTGATGGAAGAAATGGACAGAATGGAAGAAACAGGATTGCAGGGGAAATCAAAAGAGGGGAGTGACAGGAAAATGGGAGAAGATGGAGAAGGAAGAAAGAATGAAGGAAGATCAGGGGAACGGAAAAAGACAAGGTGAATAACTTCAGGCCAGATGTAGTTAGGTTAAGGAACTTTCTTCACATGACACGGCGTCTCTCTGAAAAACTTCATCACACATTAAGCCTCAGCAGCGAGGATAACTGTTAGTTAATAAACAATTTATAACAGTTTATAATATAAAGCCCAGTTTCTAAACAGCCAGGGGGCAGAAAAAAAAGCCATCAGACCGGTTCCTCATGCATAAAACAGACGAGCTGTATGATTATCATAACGTTACAACTGTAACTGCGCCAATGCTAACTTGACTCACTTTCTGAGGTGTTGGTCACTATGGTAACATTTACTCTGAGAAGAGGAGAGATGAGGAGAGAAGAGAAGAGAAGAGAAGAGACAAGAAGACAAGTGATGAGATGAGAAGAGAAAAGATGAGAAGAGACAAGAAGACAAGTGATGAGATGAGAAGAGAAGAGACAAGAAAAGAAGAGATGAGAAGAGCAGAGAAGAGAAGAGATAAGAAGAGAAGAGAAGAAAAGAGAAAGGAAGAGAAGAGAAGACAAGAAAAGAAGAGGAGAGAAGGACATAAGGGAAGAGACATATAATAATAATGATATATATCCATATAAGAAAAGAAAAAGAGAGTCAGTCAGAGCAATGGTGATGGAAGAAACAGAGGATCACAGAGAATAGAAGCTGGGAAGGAAAACATGGACACAACAGAAGAAAAGGAGAGGAGAAGAGAGGAGATTGTGTGTTCAGGTGTGGTTAAAGTCGCTGTACTCGCCTGCTGGTGTGAGTCCTTCTCCACGTTTTCTCCGTTCACCTCCACCACGCGGTCCCCGGAGCGAAGTCCCGCCAGCTCTGCAGGAGATCCCGCCTCGATCCTGCGGATGAACTGTGCGCCGCTGCTGCGCTCTCCGTGCAGGTGGAAGCCGTAACCGCGCTCACCTTTGGTCAGGTAGCACAGGCGGGGGCGCAGATTCCTCTCCTCCATCTCCTTCTGCACACTGTCAGCCTTCGTCATCATCATCGTCGTCGTCGTCGTCATCACCTCCACCTCCGTCTCCACTGCCTCTCCGCTCAGATAATCCACCGGGACATTATTAATCCCAACGTCGCCACGGCGCCTCCCAAAAGACCTTTAACCCTGAACTTTTTTTTTTTTTTTTTTTTTTTTTTTGCAATAAGCTCCTCTCACAAGACTAGGCTATATACCAACTTAAATCAGCAGTACACCAGAAACATTTTAAACCCACCAATGCGCATGGGACAGGTGCTTCACCTCCTCCACCTTCCTCCTCCTCCTCCTCCTCTTCTTCCTCCCTCTGTAACTATTTCAGCTAAAAAAAAAAAAAAGAACTAATCAGCTAGCAGTCACTGATTAATATTCATAAAGTACAACCTTACATTAAAATGACGGCAAGAAATAAAAATGAACTGGCGATTTGTTCACAGAAATCGAACGCAGCGCACACGAAGAGAAAAATATTCCAGAGTCCAGAAGCTGTTGAAGGGAAAGCAGGAAACCCGAGCTCAGTGATCCCTGAGGAAGAGAGAGAGAGAGAGAGAGAGAGAGAGAGAGAGAAAGAGAGACAGGATTGGCCAGCGATCTGTTCCCATGATAAGATCTCATAACACATCCAACCGGAACTCTTCCTCTTCCCACTTTCCAAGTGAACGACTCCGGAATGTTCCTTGTTGGATGCAGTTTAGGATGTAGGCTCTACTCTATAAGATCAAGCCTTGGGTTTATAGTTTTAACCTCTGAACAACTCATAGCATCTTAAAATGTTCTTTGGTTTGTCCTATTGGGAGTCCAAAAGGCTAGAACCATGAACTATCCAAAGAACCCACAAAGAGGTTATAATGAGGTTGTAATGACATGTACACCCTGAAAACAAACAGATTCAGGGGAACCTTTTGGGCTTTTTTTTTTTTTTTTCTCAGGTTTACTCAAAAATATGTAAGAAGTGTTAAAAGTTCAAAGGAACCATATAGCAAACATTCTTTAAACTTTCCACATAAAATAAAAAGATTAATAACGAAAGAATGAACGTAAAAATGGTTTTTGTGCCAGACTCTACTGATCACCTTACATTTTTAAAAACTAGATTTTGTAGATTTTGTGTTGTTTTTCCAAAAATGATTTTTTTTACCCTCCTTGTGTCATGCCACAATCTTAAACTGTATAAATTTGTTATGTTCAGAAATGATATTTTCGAATATTTTTGTCTTTTAGACCTGAATCTTAAAATTTTTTGACATTCATAAGCTTTTTTTTCACTCATGGTCAGTCCGTTTACTTTTTAATATAGGTAATATGTAGACAGAATATTACAAAATTGATATATCATGCGGTTTTAAGAGGAAAAAAGATCTTTAAACGATATATAAAAGAAGCGTTAAGTCTTTGGTTTGTCCTTTAAGGCTAGAACCTTTAACCATCCAAAGAACCCTTAAGGAACTCTTTATTAAGAGAGTGAGGCTCTTTTTGAGATGATTCATGTTTTAAGGGTTCCAACATATTTTCTGAGAAAACGTGAGAAAAAAAAAACCCAAATATCCTCCAGACTCTGTTTGTTTTCAGGGTGTACATATCATTATTTATGATATTTACCTTATGTAGTGACCTAGGGAGTAGGGATCTACTTGGAATTTGGTCAATAAACTGTGCAGAACATACAGAGCTTTCTCTGTGTGTGTTTCGAGTGTGTTATCAGCCATATGTGTATGTGTATGTGTGTGTGTGTGTGTGTGTGTGTGTGCGCATTTGGGTGTTGGTTGAACTTTCATATTGTAGTTCTACCGCCCTCTAGTGAAACTGCTTCATGTGTGTGTTAGCTACGTCTTCAGTCAAAGGATATAATACAGGAGGGTCCAAATATGGCAACATTTTTCTTTCTGGCTTTCTTTTCATTACATTACTTTTGTGGGGTTTTTTGGGAAATGACTGCGACATGGTGCTACAGTCACACCAGCAGGCTTAAGAATAGCTTCCTTCCTTCTGCTGTCGCCCTTCTGAACTCCGCCCTAATGCTCACCCACCCAAAAATAAAACCAAAAAACTTGCTCTATTTGATTGTTTATTACTACTGCATTTTTCTGCATACAGCTGCTGTCCATAACCTTGCACCTTACTTCTACCGTAAATACTTAATATTTAACTCCTCATTGAGTTTGGAGCGCAGAAGAAAGGTTGCAGCACGGATGGAGGTCTTTCAGTGTCCCACAATGGTTCAGTTACAGCGTGGTAGAGCAGATGTTCTCAGACATTTAAAAAAAATCCAATCCTATCAAATCAAATCCTAATTTTTTTACAAACAAATTAAACAAATCTGAGTCAGAGGAGCTCCACACATGGTCATTAGATTCCAGTTGATATAGACACAGTAACATCGATACATCGGTGGGTTATGATTTCCAACCGCGCAAACAAAATGAGAAGAATCACAGACTCTCCGCTTCCCAGCTGTGATTCACGGACTACTCTGCGAGCCCACTTTGAGAACTGTGACCTTAAAGGTTTCTGATCGCTTGTAGAAAACTGTATAAAAGAAAGACATCATCGATGTGTCTGGAATGATGGGAACACTCTCCATCACCAAGGACGAATGAATTAATATCCGGACTGCATCGCAGGTTTGTGATCAAATCTCTAAAATTATTAAATGAGAAATTACTATAAATGTATAATTACAGGTTTCTGCTCATCATTTTATTGAATAACATCTTGTAATACTTAATAACCTAAACATATTGTTATAATATTTAAGCTACAGCTAGCAAATAAATAAATAAACAAACAAACAAAACAGTAAATGTAGTTGATTATCCAAGTATGTTCAAATGGCCGCCATGACAGACAACCACATCCCACAGTTTGGTATGACTCCGCCCCCCTCCGATAAGCCCCGCCTCCCGTAGTTTGACGGGGGAAGCGATTTATTCATTCCTGCATCTTCAGTAACTGTTTTTTTCCTGGTAAGAGTCACGATGGATCCGGAGTCTATCCCCGAAACACTGGCCATGAGGCGGGAATACACCCTGGATGGACACTGTGCGCACACACACGCACACACACACACACACACTCCCATTCCCACCTAGGGGTCAATTCAGAGTAGGCCATAAGTAGAAGTGATGCATATGGTAATAAATTTCCACGTGAGACGTAGATTTGGAAATATGCACCATCATTAGTGTGATTAGAGTTAGTGTGCGTGTCTGTTTATGGAAAAGATTTTGTTACTGATTAGCTAAATTAGTGCAGCACTGGCACAAAGCACTGGCAGTGTGTGTGAGTGAGTGTGTGTGTGTGTGTGTGTGTGTGTGTGTGTGTACAAAATAAAATCAATGCTATCTTAAACAGTTTTTTTTATTAAAAGTAAAAAAACAATGTACAAAAAACAGACATATATATGAGAAAAGACTATTTTATGAAATGCCGTTTGTTTTGAAAAAATTCGAGGATAAAGTCTTCCGTCTTCTCGGATTCGTTCCTGATGATTTTCGGTTTATTATCAGCGTTTACGCGCTGTGGTTCTTCTCTGTACCCGGGGACACGATGCAGTCTTCTCTCCATCTCTCTTCTCTTCTTTTCTCTTTCCCGTACACGGCACTTTTGTCCTCATCTTCACCCCCGTCTTAGCCTCTTGCTGCGATTCGTCTCTTCGCACTTTCCTGCCCTTTCTTGGCTCCGTCACCTTGGCTGGCACGTCCACTCTGCCCCTGTCCCTTTTCTGTTGTGGACGAGACACAGCGAGAGGAACGCTGAAGGGTTCCTCCTTGATCTGTAGCGTCGACGCCTCCGGTTTCATTTCAGGGCTCTTTCGCAGTATAGCAGGCTCCCTGGGAGATAACAGAGAGCCAGGTTTGGGCCTGCGGGTTGGTGAGGCAGCGTGGGCGGAGGGACAGGTGTCCTGGTTCAGGCAGGTGGAGCACAAAGGTGAGACGGGTAAACAGACCTGCTGCCCGAAACCCACCAACAGCCAGTTTATCTCACTCCACAGATCTCTACAGGAGAGAGAGAGAGAGAGATTTTCATTATTTCACAAGACAGCATTACTTTAACAGGCAGTAATATAGAGTTAATAATGACAAAACAGACGTCAGAGTGGATAGCGCAAGTCCAGAAGGAAAACTGGTTGTAATCATGAGCCTGAATTGTACCCCTACATTTCTGGATACCTTGGTAGCCACTCCTCCAGCGCTCGACGGGTCTCCTCTGGGTTCTTGGTGGTGGCACGAGTCCATCCCAGTCTGTTAGAGATCCGGTGAACGTGTGTGTCCACTCCTGAACGCGCGCACACACACCCAGACAAACACATTCATGAAAATGGTTACAACGTCACTGATTACAAAACCCACTTTGAGAAAGTCCTCACTTCCTGCTCACCGATGCCGGAGACCTGTTTCCAGGCGATGGCCATGGCCAGGTGGGCCATCTTGGGGCCGACCCCGGGCAGACGCACCAAACCCTCCAGCGTGTCAGGGATGTCACCTCCAAACTCACGGTGGATCATCTCCGTCGCCTGCTTCAGGTACTTCACCTTCGTCTATGTGTTTGTGTGTATGTGTGTGAGAGACATAACCCCATCAGAAACATTTACAAATACACAGAATGTATACAGAGATATATACGAAATCCCAACTTTTTTTTTTCCAGAAAACATTACCTTCCAGAAGCCCACGGGGTAGATCAGTTTGCCCAGTTTGTCCTCGTCCATTTTGAGGATGGAGGTCACGCTGAGGTCGTGCGCACGCAGTCGCTCCATGGCTGCAGCCGTCACCTGATCCTTCGTCTGACTGGACAACATCAGAGAGACCAACACCTGATAACGCATCACCTGAAAGAGAGAGAGAGAGAGAGAGAGAGAGGAAGATGTTACAGATCCCCAGAATGACTCTTTGCTGATCGACTACATTCGGGGAAACGTGGAACATTTCATAGGTCCATTTCATTTCTCACTCCTTTAAAAGTACCAGCTCAAAGATATCTGGGTTCAATTTTAGCTTAAATTGGGCGCCATTGTGCAACACGTCAATTGTTTCGCGACCACCTCGGGTGGAGCCTGGGGGTCGTAGCACTTCTCCGCCCCCATCTGATCCACCGGAGCGTCCCGTCCACTCCGCATCTCCCTGATGAAGGACAGCTGCCTCCTCCAATCAGGCGGCTCCCAGCGCTCTCTCTTGACGCAGGGTAACGCCTTGTCTTCATACTCCACTTTAACGTGGCCCCTCCTCAAGGTGCGAGATGATCTTGAAGGGGCGTGGCCATCCCCAGGGTCTTCCTTAGGTTCTGCTAAATTACGGACCACACACACACACACACACACACACACACACACACACACACAAATTAAGTCAGCGGTTGTCTCAATGGTGGTGGAAAGTACTGTAAGTTTGACACGTTATACAAAGCAACAGTCAGTAAGTGGAGCTCAAAAAAAAAAAAAAATAGTCAATGAGAGGTACTAATAATAAGGTAATAAAATCCCAACTGTGTATAAATCACTAAATGTTCATTCTTAATAACTGATTTTAAGTCATTTTTAATTCTTAAACATCAGCCCACCTGTGACGTTTGGCTTTACTAAACCACAGTGCCCATGTGGAGACCCCTCTGTTTGAGAAATGGTACATTCCTCGTCCGGTTCTTCTTTAATTCCTGCAGAACCTTCCTCCACCATTCTGCACCTTAATCTCCTCAGTGCTCTTCCCTTCTGGAAAGTTCTGGCTGCTGCACCAGCTTGTGAAAGATCTGCCACGACTTTTCCATCACTGCTGAAATAACGCGAGCTCGTTGTCATTGGTTTTATTATTATTATTATTTTATCCCTCTGAGGTGTGCACGCGCAAACAGCACGAACCGCCCAAAACATCAGGCCACTAAACCGGAAGTGGTCGAGTTACTCATCATGCACCAAGCAGCCATGCCTAAATAAATAAATTAATTAATTAATAAAAATTATTATTATTTACAAAGCAGTCAATCTTGACAAACTGGCTGTGTGGCAGCTTCACATCCTGCTGTGTAAAATTATTTAAAAAATCATTTAAAAAATTTTAAAAATCATAACATAAACACAGGAAGATGTCACACACGTAGTTACTTAGCAACCGAGCAGCAGCTAAACGTGTAAAATTAACCCCACAAAGTCTCCAAGAGTTATATAATAATCCACTCCTATCCGCAAATCTAATCTACTTCAGCGTCTGTTGACTTCCGGAAAGCGACACCTTGGAGAACTACAATTCCCATGACGAATTGCGGAAGTGGAATTGCGGAAGTGGAAATTTTCGTTTATTTTTTTTTTTATTTAGAATTTGCAAGCAATATGGAATATTAGCTCAAAAAAAAAAGAAGATTTAATACAATATAAAATTCCAAAGCACTGACTATGAGGGATTTTTTCAAATTAAAATGATAATAAAAATTATTCAAAAAAAATATATTTCTAATAAATATACAAATCGCATTCGATGGGTCTTCAAAAACTAAAAAAAAAAAACATTTATTTTCCTTTTCATAATTTTGAGTGATTCAAAGTAAATAATAAGTAATTATTTTAAAACTACAGTAACCCAGAGTAGGGACCGGAAGTGCATTTCTTTAGTAAACATGACATCCGGTTGGAGCAGGGGCTGATCGGCTGGTTATTTTTTTGCTGATTTGCACGGCTTGAAGAGACCTAAATGCACAAACTTTGTGCGATTTGCTGCTTTGAGAAGGTCCAACGCGTTCCTGACACAGCCTGATGAACCAGCTGCTTCATTTCACAGCCCTGCGGTGAGAAACCCTCCGTGTGCTGCTGGCTTGTTTTTCTGCATGTTTATTTACTCTGGCTTGTTTATTTGATGCCTGCACCACTGAGACTGTGCGGATCATGAGCCAGGCATGTCTTAGACTGAGATTTAAATGTTGTTGTGGGTAAAAATGTTTAAAAACGTGTATATATCAGACATTCTTGACATTTGAGACCTTTGGCATTAGTGCATTTAATTTGTAATAATAACAATAACATCATACATTTATGACAAACTCAGGATAAAGAGACTGTAATCTCTGTAATCTCTAATTAGATCTTAATAACTCAGTAGTTTTTATCTGTGATTTATGCGCTCTCTACTTGCACACGTGATGAGGCTCAATTGCCTACGTGCATGACGAAGAAGAATAAGCCACGCCCACTCACATAGCTCCTCCCATGGCTCCTCCCCTTTCTTTAAAAAGCTGTTTTATTTGTAGTAATTATACTTAAACCACTCAGCCAGCTGAGTGTATCTGTATCTGTTTCGTACTCCAAATAACTGTTTGTTTATCTTAATTCCTAATTAAGCACAAGTGGGCGTGGCTTAAACTGGAAATTTTATATTTTAATTAAAAATGAGTCCTACCCCTATGCCCTTGGAAACACTGGAAGAAAAGCAGATGTAGAAATGTGAGCAGTGTCAGCATGGTGTGTGAGGTCTGGCTCTGACAGTTCCTCAACCTCAGCTACATCACTCCAGTTCATAATCGCTAATAAACAAGAGATCCGTGTTTGTTTTTTTTTTGTTTGTTTTTTTTTTTTTTTTTTAAATAAAACTCCTCTCACACAGTTATTATTTTAGTAGGGACTTGCCAGTGGTATATTCTAACAAATGTAGTTGGTTCTGTTTCTCAAAATATAAGCGAACTAGTAGCCTAATTATAGCCTAAGTATATAATAGCCTAAGCCACTGCAACCCTGAACAGGCAGAGACTAAGGATGCGGTGAATGTATTGTGCAGCACCACGTGTTTTGGTTAATGAACGTGGTCTTCGTTTGTTCCACGAGCTTCATATCTGACGGCTCGCTCTGTCTCTCGTGCTCACACGAGTGTAAAAAAAAAAAAAAAACTCCCACAATGTTTTTATTGTGTCCCACGGGATCGCAGTCCTGATCCACACCTTGAGTCTCAATCAGATGCCCTGCGAACCTTTCTAAAATAAAAAGTAAATAAATAGTGTGCCTCCTATCTGTGTAGAAAACATTACCTGTTCATTCTGAATAATGTATTTGGTTGTACTACAGCCATGGCACATTTGGTGTCTAAAGTTTACTTCTTTTGTTTTGTACCAAGCTAATATAGCTAACAAGTAATGGAAGCTACCAGTTTAGCATTGTAAAAACTGCATGTGTAAATTATCGCTCAAACAGAAGTGCTGGTTTTTGACGCTGTATGATGCACTGGTATAAAAATGGACAAAAGGACTTTTTTGACAAATCTGAAGGGAAAAAAAAACAGTTGTAGTTTCATATCGATGGCAAATAATTTACTTTCCCAGAGCATACGTTGGTGTCACTGAGTACCAGAATCAGACTCAGGAAGGAGGCGTGTCCTAAAGGCAGCATCGTATTTTAGAAGCGAACATATTTATGAACATAACTACAAAATCCTTTCAGAAATTGTCATATTAGCTAGTTGGCTAGAGCTAGAAGTAAAATTTATGAACATTTCATGAATATAAATGCAAAATCCTCTGAGAAATCCTGTCAGTTAGCTCCTTTTAGCTAGTTGAGTAATGCTAGTAGTAAAAATTATGTAAACTTTATGAATATAGCTACAAAATCCTCTCAGAAATCCTGTCAGGCTAGCTCCTGTTAGCTAGTTTTCTACAGTTAGCAGTAAAAACTATGAACATTTATGAATGTGTCTTAAAAATTCTTTACGAATTGCTGTCAGGTTAGTGCCTGACAGCTAGCAGCCTGGATAGTGTTTTTCTTATAAATCCTTTTTGGTTTGTGTGAATTATGAACATTTATGAATATAACTACAAAATAGTGCTGTGTTAGCTAACATCAGCTCATGCTAGCAGCCTGGATAGTGTTTTTCTTATAAATCCTGTTAGCTTTGTTAATGCAAACTAGCTAGTTGGCTAGTTTTATAAGTAAAACATTTATGAAAGCAATTCTTGTCAGGTTAGTGCACGTTGGATGATTTTAGCTAGCTCGCTAAACCATGACCAGAGATTGTATGAGTAGTAGAGATGTTTAACTTGTTGAAATAGGTTTAAAATTTTTTTTATTTTTTTTTGGTCCTCTCTCAGGAAGTCCACCTGAGCGCTGGGATCATGAATAAGCAGCCCAGTAAGGAGTCTCTGAAGGACAAGCTGAAGGGGGTGTTTGGACTCACGCCGCGGATCCCCACCAAACAGTCCGAGAGCAAGACATCTGAATTCATCATCACCTACGACATCCTGAAGGTCAGAGGAGTGAAGAAGTTTCACCTTTTTTTTTTAATTTTTTTTTTTTATAGGGAATCATTGTGATGGAGAACATTGTGAGGGAGATAGAAAGCTCTGTAATGTGTGTGTGTGTGTGTGTGTGTTTGTGTTTGTGTTTAGGAGCTAGCTCCGGAGTGCGGGCTGAGTAACAGAATCCGGGCCATCAACCATGTGTGTGACCTCGCCAAGTCCAAAAAGTTCGAAGAGGTGAGATTTCGTTACATTATGGACGGTCATGTTGTCAAAAGGGGGCGTGTCTGCTGGTCCTCAGTCCAGTGGGCGTGTCTTTGTGCCCATATATGTCTTCAAAGACACACCCTTTAAACAACTAGCTACCTGGCACTCAAAAATAGCTTAAATATCCTGTCAGGATAGCTCACATTAGCTAAGTGGCTACTTTTAGCTGTGAAAAGTAGGAACGTTTATGAATCTGATTTAAAAAACCCTGTCACGTTGGCTCTTGTTAGCTAGTTGGTTAGGATTAGCATAAATATGAATTAAAATCCTGTCAGGTTAGCTCATGCTAGCTTGTAGGCCTAGCTAGAAAATCCTGTCAGAAAGCCTGGTTTATGAGTTTATGGATATGACTTAAAAATCCTGTCAGGTTAGCTAATGTTAGCATGTTAGCTAGTGTTAGCAGCGAAAAGTATAAATCCGGGTAAATATGACTCAAAAATCCTGTCAGGGTTGCTCATGCTAGATTATTAGCTAGCATTATTAGCTAGCTGTTAGCAGTGAAGCTGTTTATGAATTTATTAATATGCTTAAAAATAATCATCTTGTTATGATGTAAGCTAGTTGGTCAGTGTTAGCATTGAAGTTTAAAAATATCAGTTTAGCTCATACTGGCTGATGTTAGCTACCTGGCTAAAGTATGTACTAAAATTCCTCTCAGGTTTAGCGTGTGTTAGCTAGTAGGCTAACATTTGATGCAAAGATTACGATCATTTATGAATATGGATTAACGATGATTGCATTTTTTTTTTGTAGCGTGTACTCTTGTTTGTTTGTTTTGTTTTTTTTTAATCAGATGTGTAGATTATAGTTTACACACATTTAGCTACTAAATGCATGTGTATTTAAGACTTGCTCATATGTATTGGCACCCACTGGTTGTCAGCATGCTGTGGAGGCGTTATGGAAGGCGGTGGAGGACATGATGCAGCCTGAACAACCACCTGAAGCTCGACACGCTGTGCTACTGCTGCTCAGAGCTATAATACAGGGACAGGTAAAGTACACACACACACACACACACACACACACACTAGCTAGCAGTTGTAACGTATTACTTCTTTGTATTATGTAACAAATGTATTCGGTCTATAACCAGCTTTGTTAAAATGCTTTACAGTTCATGACGTCGTTATCAACATGGTGCTTCTACACATTGCGTGTGTGTGTGTGTGTGTGTGTGTGTGTGTGTGTGTGTAGGGGGAGAGACTGGGTCCCTTGAGAGCGTACTTCTTTAAGATTATTTGGGACTACCAGCCGTGTAACGAGGACCTGCCTGAGAGGCTCGGGGTGTTCAAGGCCCTCACGGAGAATGGGAAAGACGTCACCTACCTGGAGGACGAGATCGGTGAGGTGGTGATGGTGGTGATGGTGGTGTTGGTGGTGATGGTGGTGTTGGTGGTGGTGGTGATGCTGATGATCTTCCCTCCACAAAATGATGCCTCTTGGTGTTTTCCTTATTTTTAGGTTGAGTTTTTAACACAGAACTACCAGATCAGTTTTTTACACAATGTAGGGCCCCTTTCTTTTACACAACACCCTAACAATCACTTGGAACACCATAGCAACTGCCTAGCAACACCGTGGAATACCGTACCAACAGCCAAATAACAACCTAGCAACCACCTAGAATACCCTGGCAACCACCTGCAACACTATAGCAACTGCCTAGCAACACCCTAGCAATCACCTGAAGTAGCATACCAACCACCTGCAACACTATAGCAACTGCCTAGCAACACCCTAGTAATCACCTGGAATACCATACCAACCACCTGTAACACCACAGCAACTGCCTAGCAACAACCTAGCTACCAACTGGAACACACTTTAGTAAAGACCTGAAATACTACAGCAGTTGCCAAGCAACACCCTAGTAATCCCCTGGAATACCATAGCATCCACTTAGCAACCACCTGTAACACCGTAGCAGATGCCTAGCAACACCCTAGCTACCAACTGGAATACCATATCAACAGCCTAACAACACCTTAGTAAACACCTGAAATACCATAACAACTGTCTAGCAACACACTAGCAACCACCTGGAATACCATTCCAACCACTTAGCAATACCATAGCAACCACCTAGCAACACCTCGTAAGGGCAATTTTCTAAGCTGCACAATCACTGCATTTTTTTGTGTATATTAGCTACAGGGTTCAGGGTTTTCCTGTGTGTAATGAGCTTACCTGTGTGTGTGTGTGCGTGTGTACGCGTGCGTGTGTGTGCGTGCGTGTGTACGCGTGCGTGTGTGTGCGTGCGTGTGTGTGCGTGCGTGTGTGCGCGCGCGTGTGTGTGTTTTCTCCACCTCAGCTCGTTTTGTGGTGGGTTGGATGGAAACGGGTTTGACTGCTGATTTCTTGCTCGTGCTGGTCAACCTGGTCAAGTTCAACTCCTGCTACCTGGATCAGAACGTCTCACTGATGGTGCAGTAAGTGACACACACACACACACACACACACACACACACACACACACTCTCTCTCTCTCTCTCTCTCTCTCTCTCTCTCTCTCT
>CM075028.1:14905077-14912577 GCA_037576675.1 Pangasius sanitwongsei
TGACCAGTGAGGTGAAGCCTAACGTCCACTCCATGCTACAGTCCCGACTGTGTTCCTATGTTACGATGAAAGGCCGGTTATGAGGCATTAAATGGGGACATATCGTTTGAATAAGATCTCTCCCCTTCTCCCTCTTAGCGTTTTTCCTTTGTGAGTCGTCTCTTTCTTCCCTCGTTCCTTACTCTTTCTCCTTTCCTGCCATAGCCAATGAAACGGCCGCTTCCCCTTCCCAGCCATGTAGCTATAAAATGTTCCGGATAATAAGTTTAACATGAACCGTCTCCCTCATAGTGTCTCATCTTACATAAGCATCATCTCAATTTCGCAGTAACCATAGCAACCCATACTAATCTAGTCACTGGTAACAGTAACCCTCACAGATCCTGTCATCCTGACATCACCCAGGTTTTCCTCTCCATCACCGTGGTTTATTTTCCGTTGGCCCATTTGTCTGTTGCTGGTGGAGTTGGATCAAGAGGAATGAAAGACCTTTCCAACACTGTGCTTGAGCGGTGGCTCATTACTCCGGAGCTAGCGGTCTGATGTAGAGCTGGGTGATGTGTAAAAAAAAAAAAGCTAGAAATGACCAAATATAGAAAATATTTGGTCAGATTATTTTATATCATATTATTTGTCTTTAATTTGGACAGATAGGTGAACTCGGGGACAGCATTTTGAACTGAATGTTGGGAAGACTGATGGAAAATGGAATTTTTGGTTTGAAAGTTGGGCGGATGGACAGACAGACTTTTGGATTTGATTGTTGGACAGACAGATGGATGAACTGAATTCTGAACTGAATGTTGGATGGAGGGACGAATGAAATTCTGGACTGAATGTTGGATGGAGGGATGAATGAAATTCTTGACTGAATGTTGGATGGAGGGACGAATGAAATTCTTGACTGAATGTTGGATGGACAGATGGACAGACGACACGGAATCACAGACAGATGGATGGGTAGTAGATAACCTGTTTTGTTTTGTTTTTTAATAAATTGCAGTTTGTAATAAAACTATCATCAATATCAATTTTTTTAAGGAAAAAAAATTCTGGAAAAAACAAAAGAAGTTGTAAGAAAAGAAAAGAAACGCCTGAGTGAATCTGTAGCTCTGTCTGGAAGCACGTGAGTCTGCAGGGCCGTGAGCAGGACTCTCCTCCATCGGCTGCTCTTTGGAAGCCGTGTTGCTGCTCTCCGATGTGCTGATGAAAGCGTCTGCAGTGAGAGACACCGTCAGTGCAGTGTTGTGTCTCAGGGCTGGAGAGATGAGCTTTACTTTGTTCCAACTCCACAGCTTACTATCGCACTTCCTGATGATTCATGTGTTGTGTTTTTATTTGCTGCATCTCTGTTTCTTCTTCAAAGACACACACACACACACACACACACACACACACACACACACACACACACACACACACACCCCTTGGCTCTCACTGTGACTTTCTGTTGTGCTGTACTGTTGATTTTCAAAATAATGATCATTGCTGAATCTACCTTCTCTTCCCTTTTAGATTTCTGCATTTCCTTTTTTAATTCCTAAATTTCTTTTCTTTTTTTTTTTTTTAAAGAAACCTACTTTTATGCTCTGTTGTGTATTTTTATCTTTGTGTTCTCTCTCTTTCTAGTTTTCTTTCCCCTTCCTTTCCTATACATGTTCCTGTCTCCTTTGTTTAGTCTGCTCTGCTGACCAAGTTATTTTTTTTTATTGTTTCCCTTTTACTTCCTTGTTTGGCTCCTCCCCCTCCTCTGATTGGGCCGTGTGGTGGGTGTGGTTTCGGGGGTCACCGACGCCACTGGTCCCTGTCCTTTGATTGGCTGCCACCACCTTCTCCACCTTTGACCTTGACCTCGTTGTGGACCGTTCTGACGTGCCCCAAAAAATCGGCCAATCCGATTCAACCTGTCCCTCGCCTGCCCCGCCCCCTCCTGAAAACTGTGGCCACGCCCCTTCTGGCAGTCTCAGAACTGCCAAAGTGGCGAAGCAGAGCCAGAGCGCTAACTCCCCTGTTAAAGAGCTGAAAGATCTGTCAGCCATGGACGCCTTCCGTTCCCGAAGCATCAGCGTTTCCGAGCATGCGGTGCGCAGGTAGAGCATTCTGGGTAATCATCGTAAAACAAACAAACAAACAAACAAACAAAAAGACTAAAATCACTTCCTTTCCACAGAAAATCAGTTCTTTGCTGCCTTACATTCTTTGTGAATGAGTTCTTTATGGGTTGTGGGAGGGGCTTGGAATGGTATGGAATGAAATGGAATGGAATGGAGATCAGGGGTCGTTGCCATGGGATGCGGTTACTATGGTTGAATATCATGGGGTGGGATAGATGCATGTTGGAGGAGGCTTTGTTTCTCATTTCCTTGTCATTTTTTTATTTATTTACTGCATGCGCTAAATACTGATTTACACTGACGTGGCTTCCTGTTGGCTCTAACCCTATGTTTTTTTTTTTATTATTTGTAATGTTTTTTTCCCCCTCTTTGATCTTTGCTTGTTTTGTGTGTCTGTATTAGTTGCGTATGTGTTATTTGCACTGATTTCGTTCTGGCTAACTGACGATCGTACGAACCAGGCCAGCCGCGCACAGGAGGCATGCACAGCGAACAGTGGGCGGGGTATTTCACTGACTGACAGCCACGCAAAAAAAAAAAAACCCAAAAAACAATGACAGGCTTCACACTCTGAGTGATGATTACAGGGTTGAAAAGCCGTGCACTTCCTGCCTGACATGCGAGGGGAAGCTCGTATAATAATCCACCCCGCTATGCCTGCTGCCTGTCTCTGGCTTTTTTTATTTTTTTTTATTTTTCCTCCCTCACTGATTCCATATGAAACCTTTCCACTTCCATAAAACACATCAGTCACATGTTCTGTTCTCTGAGCAAGGTAAAGTACCTGGTGTTCATTTTACCATTTTTAGGGTTTTTTTTTGTTGTTGTTGTTGTTGTTGTTGTTGTTTACTTTTATAATCCAAGCAGACTGAACATCATGACCATCATACGGGTGTTTGATTAAGGGGTGATCTCTGAGTCTAGGGCAGACTTTGCAGGAAATGTTTCACCACCTGCTCCGTTTTAAATGTCATTCTCTCGTCACAGCCGCTTAGTTTTCCATAAAATAAATAGATAAATATGCGTTTAGATCCATAATCAGCCTTCAGGCGCCAAACACGGCGTGGCTGGTGGACTGCGTTTGAGATGAAGCTACAGTTTGTTTAAAATGACCAGAGTGAGCTCAGCATTATACAGTAAGAGTAAGCATGTCAGTATGACTTGTAAACTACAGGGGGCAGTGTGGCATCAGGCCAAAGTCAGAGCATTAATACACACCGAGAGGGGAAATAAAAACGCTAATTCACCCCTTTTTTTTTTTTTTTTTTTTTTTTTTTTTTTCCCTGGAGACCTTCAGTTTAACCACATTTTCCATTTGTTCCATTTGTCAGTTTAAACCCAATATACGAAATATCTGTTTACCTCATTGCAAGGGCACTTAAAAAGGACACATGCCTGAGTATTTATCATATCCGGAGTTCAGTTAGCAGGAAAATTCCCAATTCTGACCAGTGAGGCTCAAACTGGGGGGCAGTTGCCCCTCCTGGTGTCCTCACTGCCAAAAACCCCAGTGTGAAAGTGCCCTAACGGGTGCCCTTCCAGTGAAGAAAACGCGATAAGATCCTCTACATGCGGGAAAATGAGATGAAGTGGCAGCCTGCATCTGCCCCTGAATCATAGCCAGGGGGTAGAAATCACACCTCGCCATAATCATATGTTAACTGGAATCTTATAACGTAAAAAAAAAAAAATCCTCAAATAAATAGCTAAAATAACCTAGTAAATGTAAAAGTACCTATATACACGCTGCCCGGCCAAAAAAAAGTCGTGTTTAGATTTTAATAGGCAAATCCATAAGAGTGTATGAACGGATCATTATTAGAGTGATAATATAATATTTGTAGCATGTTATATGTTTGGCATCAGTTCTTTTAATCTTAAAAGATGAAGCGTGTAGCTTTTTAGTTCTTTAATAACCATGTAGAAAGACGCATCATGGCCATGTTCCAGGACGACACTGCTAAGATTCATCAGGGTTAAAATTGTGAGAGAATGGTTCAGAGAGCATGAAGAATCATTTTCACACATGAATTGGCTCCTCTGAGTCCTGAGCTTAACCTCAGTGAAAGGCTTTGGGATGTTCTGGAGGAGACTTTACACAGTGCTCACCTCTTTCACGGTCAGTACAAGATCTCGACCAAAAACCTGATGCACCGCTTGATGGAATTAACATCACGACAAAAAAAAGTTATTTTTTGTTGCCTTTTTTGGCACTTTTAGTTTGAAGGTTGTGATAACACTGTGTGTGTGTGTGTGTGTGTGGGAACTGGGATTACTGCTCAAACCAGGTATTGTCTGTATTTTTTTCTGTCTCTGAATCTATATTCAGAGGCTGGTCTTTGTGTGTGTGTGTGTGTGTGTGTTTGTCTCTGCATTGCACGAATGGTGTTTTATGCAGCAACAAAAAGTCATAATCATACTCCAGGCACATATGTCGATACGGCTGCCTCTTCTTCCTGCCAAAAGATAAAAATAATTGAATTCACGATCTACGCCTGTGACGGGAGAGATATTACGCTTCCTGTGTGTCTCTCCTAAGCGAACTCTCAGCACAAATTGTTTACACTTTATTCAGAGAGCGGGCGAGTGGTGAAACATTATCTGTTTGTTATTGTGACGAGCGAATGATGGCACTTGGGCAATTCGGAGAGAGGGAGAGAGGACGAGCGCTCGCTAGATTGTTGAGATCCATTAGGGGAGGATCGCAGAGGCCGAGCAGCTATCATGAACTCCCTCGAGCAAACTCTTCTCTGTCGGAAAAGCGCGAGTGCCAGCTGGAGGTCTTGGGCAGGATGAGGAGATGGGATTGTAATTGGAAAACATTTCTTTCTAACATAAAACTCCTGGAGAAACTTTCAGCATTTTGAAGTTTGCTCAGTGGGGTATAAAAAAAGTGATAGCTGCTCGGTTCACACACTGTGGTGTGTATGATTTTAAATGAATAAACGAAAGCTGGGACTTGGTATGTGTTTAGCTGGAGTGTCATGTCTAATTTCATTACGGCTCGCCGGTTTAGTCAGAAATTTCCTCTGGATGTAACTAGGGCTCGTTGATTTGATACTGATATTGTGATATCTTTAGAAATGTTTTTGAGCATATTTTTTTTTTTTTCAAAAAAGCAGTTACAAACTCTGGAAGCAAATTTGATTTAATATTTGTAAAAGGTTGGTGTTTACAGATTTTTAAAAACGTATTCTGCAGACATTAAATAAAAGTATCACCACAGTAATTTTTTTAAAGGTTTATTTCTAAATGCAACTCCACCGGTTTGCTGGCAGTTTGTTAGGAAACCTATGTCATGATACCTATCGTGTATCGTGGAAAAGTCCTGAAATATGAGATTTTTGTCATGTCGCGCACCCTTAGATGTAACTGTACAGTACTCCAGAATTATCAGCAACGGAAGGTTGCATTGGCAAAGTACTACATACAAGGGTGCCTATAATTATAAGTTACTTAATTTATCTGTGCGATTAAGCCAATTAAGACATTTTCCCAGATTTTTACCCAACTTTACTAAGGGTGCCAATAATTTTGGAGCGCCGTCACAACTCCAACTTGATCATCCTCTTTGCAGAGTTTGGTGTCGCTCCACACCATCAGATACAGGGATGAGGCGTGGCCTAAAATTTGAAGGCGGAGCTTTGTGATTGTACATTAGAATTAGAAATAAATTTGAATAAATTTTCTGTAAGATACATGCAATTGATACGTACTTATTATGGTATATCTACAACATTAAATGTAACAGGAAACGGATAAAAATTGCGACATGTTCTTTTCAAGCCTATAATCGTTGGCAAAATTGCCACGGTGTAAGAGGAATAAAACACTTCAGGATGTGTTGTGCGGGGTGGTTACAGTAACTTCACTCCATTGCACCGTTACGTCATTGGTTCGTTTCCTAAAACGTCACACACAGTGTTTTAGTCCGGTTTTGTTTAAGCTGGAGAGCTTCGTAAACAGATAGCACATGCAAAAACGCACGATGAAACGCATGCATTTGTGAAATAAAACAAAATAAAGCTAGCATGATGAGGCTAGTCAGTTATCACTGTGTGGAAATTCTGATACTGATACGTGACGAACGTCAACACTCTTTAAAATGTGCTCTAAAGTGTGTGATTTTTTTTTTTTTTTTTTCTTTTCTTTAGCAAAAGGCTTTGATTTTCAGAAAATTGAAAAAACCGAGCTCCTTCACTTCCTCATAGACCAAGTCCCGGCTTTCGTACGAGTGTACGAAGTATTGTAATATTTGCTAAACTTGTGCGTGGTTGTAGAGAGCATGGAGGATGTGTGTGTGCGCTGTAGTGATGGGTGATATAGAGATGGAAATTTGCTGCAATGTTTTTAAACCAAAAATGCAAACGTAATTAATTTAACGTAAGTGATTTTCTTTATAAAACTCTGAAGCAATGTAACGTGTCTCTGCAGAACAAACGTTGGCGTTTCCCAATTGTTCGATGCGATTGGCTAGAATCTATACCAGGCATTTGTTTATTTTTTTCAAGCTAGCTGTTACTACGATGTGTACATTAGCTAGCTAAATTACTCAAATTACCTAAATATTATTAAAGATGTGGTTGTAACAACAGCAAAGGTCCTTACTGATATATTTTTGGAAAACGTTTTAAATTACCCAAGTGTTGAGCTAGCTATTTTACATGCGTTGTTTGGGAAAACGACAAATGTCTGTCATCGATCATGCTTCAAAATCAAATTATAGATTCCATCTAACACAATTTCGGTCCAAATTACTTTATTATTTAGTGTAATATTTACCAAATTACTGTTGCGTTACCGTGTTTAAAACTGATCGCTGTGATCATTGAGGACGTGGCCACATTTGTTCTACAGAGAGTTTAATAAAAATTTCTTATATAAACATGTTTTATAAAATTATTATCCAAAGTAGTGTATCATGATGTATCACCCATCACGAGTGTGTGGTTTTACTCACTGTGTGTGTGTGTGCGCGTGCATGCATGCGGTCACTGTGTCTTCACTCGCTGATTAAAAGTCCGATTCATTGCTGGCTGAAATCCACAAGAGATTTAAATATATAAATTTTAATTAAAATATAAATCAGATTTCAGATTTCAGCTTGTGTTGAATCAGAGCTTTGGAGTGAATTAACGTTTCACCTTTGACCTGTTTGGACGTGTGTGTGTGTGTGTGTGTGTGTGTGTGTGTGTATATATGTGTGTGTGTGTATGTAGGATGCAAACGTCCACTACGACGTGCAGTCTGGGCTCCGCAGACGAGAACGCCGTGATGCAGGCGGATGACACGCTGAAGACGGTTCACCTGGAGCTCACAGAAACCTGCCTGGACATGATGGCCCGTTATGTCTTCTCTAACTTCTCCGCCCTGCCCAAGAGGTGTG
>CM075028.1:14915077-14953003 GCA_037576675.1 Pangasius sanitwongsei
GCAGTAAATTTAGAATGCCTCCACAGTCTTGTCTCTGTTAAACTTGTTTTATTATTATTATTATTATTATTATTATAGTAACAAGTCAAACTCAAAGTAAAGAAATCTAAAAAGTTAAATACAGAAATCTAAAGTTAAGTTCCAGGTACAGATGGAGAAAGTCCCAGATCAAGCCCCAAGAACAGACAAGTCCAAGATTAACCCCCAAATATAGCCAAACAAGTGCCAGATCAAACCCCAAATACAGAGAAATAAGTCTCAGGCCAAGTTCCAAAGTCTTGAATCAAGCCACAAATACCGCCAGACAAGTCCCAGAATAAAGCCCAAGTACAGCTGGACCAGTCCCAGATCAAGCTCCCAGTACAGACAAGTAAGAACTAGATCAAGCCCCAAATACAGATATACAAAATCCCAGATCAAGCCCAGAGTAATAAAAAATCCCAGATCAAGCCTCAAATACAGAGAAATAAGTCTCAGGCCAAGTCCCAAGTGCAAAGTCTCAGAACAAACCCCAATTACAGCCAGACAAGTCTCAGAATAAACCCCAATTACAGTCAGACAAGTCTCAGATCAAGCCGCCCGTACAAACAAACACATTCCAGATCAAGTCCCCAGAACAGATAAAACAAGTCCCAGATCAAGCCCGAAGTGTAGGCATGTCAAATATCATTAATTTGATCATTTAGATATTTCTACATGTGACAAGCCTTCAGTAGGAGACCCAAAGTGGGTGTATGCGAAGAGGAGGTCAGAAAAGTCTGAATACAGAAGCCACTTATCCTAAAGTGTACAAATGTGGAAAGACAAGAGCTCCTTCTAGATCATTGATCTTATTCACCAGTGTCAGGTGATAAATATAGACTGCAGCCAGTTACATGACATGGTCTTTTTAATTGCAAACTCAAAGCATGGCTGTCAAAAAGAAGAGGCTTTATTTAGCCTGAGGGGCCATCTTAATTAGCCTTAATAAGGGCCAATTAAGCGGTTGGACATGCTCATGCTTCTCTGAAATCAAGTGTGACATCTAAACCTTCAAGCAAAAGTTTTCCCTTTTATCCCAATCATGGTTGATCATAACATCAAGGCATGTTTAGTGTCCAAAGTTTTTATTTATTTATTTTGTTTTGCTTTTGAGCTAAATGGAACTATATTATCATTAGCAATTAATTAATTTTCTGGTAAGTTCTAATTTTCAGTCCCGCCTAAACTTTGGTGGTTGAGGCCTGAAGTTCGCCTAAAAGTGTGCTAAGGAAAGTAATGATTTCAGTTGTCCAAGTTGGCCATCCTTATAGTATTACAGATATAGTGTTTAGATATAGATGAACTTCATGAACGTGTGTTTGTTTGCTTATTTGGCTTCAGTAATATATGGATTTAATCTATTTTACAACAGATACAAAATTTGTGCTTATGTTGAAAAGTTTAATTAGCCTGACCTGCTGCTGCTTTTACATCAACGTTTTATAAAATACTACTATTGGCTTATAAAGCACTGAATGTTCTCACACCGCGGTACCTTAGTGAACTTTTAATCCTTTATGCTCTGCTGCGCCTGCTTCGATCAGAAGGTGCAGGCTCTTTGTTGGTACCTGTAATAATTGTTAGCAGAGTTTTCTCCTACAAAGCCCCACGGTTATGGAACAGCCTTTCAATTAGTGTTAGGGCCTCAGACACAGTCTCAGTGTTTACGCCTAGGCTGAAAACATACTTGTTTAGTCAAGCCTTTTGTTAATAAGCTTTTTTTCTTGCACAGATCTATAGCGGTCGTGCGCGTAGGGTGTTTTGGTAAACTGGGATGTTTGTATGCTGTCTGCTTGGAGCCTCACTCACCTGCTGCTGCTGCTGAAGATGGCTCTGCGTGGATAGCCATCACCATAAAGATAGCTGTGGATGTTCTTTCTTGGATAGCCTAAAGACGGTTTACACTCAAATCCCAATCACTGAACAGTTGCTAACTTCAGTTTGATACGATAGATCTAAAGTAACACTAATAATGCTCATACTCAAGGTCCTTTTAACACACTTAGGACTGCTTGACTCTATAGTATACAGTTGTAGAAGTGGAATGATCGCTTATAATCACGCAATCCGGTGTCACCCGTATGAGAATGGGTTCTCTTGAGTCTGGTTCCTCTCAAGGTTTCTTCCTCGTGTCACCTCAAGGAGATTTTCTTTGCTCGTTCATCAGGGATAAATGTACATTTAAATCTTTATATCCGGATTTCTGTGAAGCTGGTTTGTGACGATGTCCATTGTTAGAAGCACTATATAAATAAAATTTATATTTCGTTTGTACAGCAGGCGTAGAAATCCTATGCAAGAAATCGGCGATTGCACAAATGAGTGTGAAAAGCCTGACTGATAAAAGTGCCTAACGTTTTGTGTGTGTGTGTGTGTGCGTGCAGGAAACACCAGCTGGCTGATGTGTCTGGAGAACCCGCCAAGTCCGTTCTCCTCTGAGCTGGGAAACATGCCCCTGCAGGAGCTTTCCAGTGTGCTCATGGCTATGGATGGGGTAAGAGAACCCCAGAGTGATGCTCCTTCGGCCTCCTCTGCCCCTTCTGTTGCCCCCCAGCGTCATAACAAACCCAGCCTTATCCAGCGCTCCAACACGGGTGAGAGTGCACATCATACACACCTCTCTCACCAACAGGGTTATTAGCATTAGCCAAAAAAAAAAAACGTACAAAAAATATTTTACAAACAGAAATAAAATATTACTTAAAAAAATTAATTGAAGATTAAATTTGTTACGGCTATTTCCTCTAAATCTGACTGCTGTAAATTATGTTCTAGTCAAAAATTAAGCCAGTAGTTTTAGTTAAATAGAGCTTTCCTGAGTTTGAGAAAGCTTAAATTAGGGCATTTAGAAAAATTAAATAACTAAAAAAAAAATTAAATTAAATTATTTAAAAAATAAATAAATAATTGAACATTATGGGGAAAACTCACTAAACCTTAAAAGAAGAAACTCATTGAGAAAGTTTTAAGTCAACAAAGTTGTAAAATAATAAGAACCTCAAAGTTTGAATAGAAGAAACGTTTATAAATATAATAAATATAAATAAATTCAATTTTTTAAATAGAATAAAAAATGATAAACTCACAATAGTCACAAAGTCGCGTGTTAAACTCAACAAACGAGTTAAACTCAAAACTGTAAAATGGAAAGTTTTGCAAAGGAGGAAAAACAGTTTTTTAATAGAAGAAACATACATTACAATTTTTTTTAAGTCGTAAAAGCCGTAAACTCACTAAACTTTAAAAAAAAAAAAACAATGAAAGTTATAAATAATGTAAAAATATGGTTTAAAAAAAGCAAAATAAGTGCATTTTCTTAAATAAATTTCAGTTATATAAAGAAAAAAAGTGTTTTAATCTTGAACACGCAGAACAAGCTTTATGGTTATCGGTTTAACAGCGTGTTGGTCGAAGCGCTATTATCTGTGACATCTTTGCAGTGCCGAACGTTTCACTACGTAAGTGTTCGGAGACGTGTGTACGTTCTGAGACGTGTTTACTCCTGTTAAGGTGTCCTAGGAATTACAAAACGTTTCTTATAGCAGGCGCTTGACATTTCCGCAGTGAAAATGATGGGCCAGTATATAAGGTCACTTCACTCCGTCTGTCAGCTGCTGTCTGTTTTCTCGCTCTCGGTGTCTTGTGTCATTACTTTAAAATTGCGTTCTCACCCCAGTTTCTGCACGCAGCATCGTTTTTTTTTTTTCCTGGATGCTCTGTTTTTTTTGTTTTTTTTAACGTTGACTTGTTCTTGTTGGATGTGTCGCTGCAGTGGGCTCTCTCTGCTCTCTCTGCTCCTCCGATCAGCCAGGCAGGTTACATAGGAGTATATCCTGGGCAGGTATATCTTACCTGTAACTTCATTATGAGTGTTTTATTTGATTTATTTTCATTCTTAGAACTTTTTTGCTATTAACACTACTTAACGAGAGAGCGTCGTTACGGGTAAAAACAATCCGACCAATCAGAATCAGTGTCCAACTAACCAATAGGACTGGAACTGTAATCAGGTGTAATCGGCTGTTTCTCAATACCAGGATGGACTCGGCGTTCATCAGGATAATGTTCTTGTCCACAAAGTAAGGAAATTTAGTGCTTTTCTGCTCAGCCATGTCACATGACGATGCTAACCTTAGCTACGTGAAGTTACCGCAGAAGATCACTGCTAGCTAGATACCTTGACTAACCGTTACATTCTTATAAAATGTTCCTCGAGGGTTCTTTGAATGGTTAATGCTTTTTAGATTTCCAAGCGACACACTCTGAAAGGGAATTCTTTAAGAAATACCTTTTTGGTGTCATTTTTTTTTTTTCCTTACTAAGTGAAAGGCCTACATTTTTGTTTATCGAGTCTTCATTATTGCAATATTGATACTTTTGGTTTGTTTGCTAGATTTGCTAGATGAGTAAAAAAAAAAAAAAAAGTTGACTGAGCAGCATGTAGGGCTGAAAACATCCCTGCAAAACTCATTCATTGGTCAGAAATAACAAACGATCCTTTAGCAAGTGTGTGTGTGTGTGTGTGTGTGTGTGTGTGTGTGTGTGTGTGTGTGTGTGTGTGGAAATCACAAACAGGGCCCAAGCACAGCGAACACAAAGCCGGCGATAAATAAATGACTTGATAATTCTATAAATATTGTTTGTCCTTCCAAATCTCCAGAACACAGCGTTTCTGCAGTGCTACAGCTCGGTGCTTTGGCACAGTTTAGCAGCTCACGTCTATAAAAAATAAAAAAATAAATAAAAAAAATAAATTAAATAAAATAGCACGTGGCATGTTTGCTTCGCTTCCTGCAGTCGTGTCGATTCGATTCGATTCAATTCGGGGCAAATCGCAGTTTTCAGTTCTTGCATTCTTCAGAACTTGAACTGGAAGAAGGGCTTGTGTGTGTGTGTGTGTGTGTGTGTGTGTGTGTGTGTGTGTGTGTGTGTGTGTGTGTGTGTAGACAGGAACAAACAAGAACTTGTATTGAGAAACATCCATGGGATTGGATCCTGATTTCCTCACCTTCTCTTCACCCAACATTCCATCACAGTTGTTGGAGAGCGAGACTTGAAAAGCAACGCTCGAGCTCAGACCTTGTCAGTATAATCCATATCCATACGCTCAGATGTGGCCAATTAAAAAGTGTCCTCTACGGTGTAAACGCAAAATATTCTTCAGACAGCAGACTTCTTTTATTCTGCTGATTTCAGAGCACCGTTTTCTGCCCTTCAGCTATACAGCTCTCCTGACATTTATCTTTCAGATGTATTATGTACAGCGAAAAAAAAAAACAACAAAAATCAAGGTCTGGTCTTGACGCGTGCTGCTTGTAGCACTGAATGGAATAAAAAATATATATGGACACTGCATATATATTTGTAGCATATATGTTGAGTGTTTTAAAGGCATGTTTTGGAAGCAAGAAATCGGTCTCAGACGTCTTGCTCATGTATGACCTGGTGTATGTGTGTGATTTTCTCCGATTAAAAAGTTGTCTAATCTTTGTCTAATTCCCAGCTTGTTTCGCTAGAACTGTTAGTTTCTAGATAGAATTTCTGTGTTCTGTTGAGGAAACTTATAACGCTTGTTTGTGTGTAGCACCGGTGTTTGTTAGTTAATATTTCTGTCTTTTTGATTCTTTGGTTTGGTCTTAACATGAAGACTCATCTTTTCTTAAGCCCACCTTTCTTTGACTCCGCCTTCCTCCACAGACTCGGTGGTAGTGTTGGAAGAAGGTGGGCGGGGCAAGGCACCAGATTCAGATCCTGAGTCGCCGCAGATGGAATTGGAGGCCACGTCGTCGGAGCCTATTTTCATGAGCGCCAATATGTTCAAGCCTTCCAACACCATGCTCAGCAGGGTGAGTGACCACGCAGTGGGCGGGACCTACAAAGCAAGTGGGCGGAGTTTAACAACCAAAAGCGGGGTATGCGTGTTCAGGTGATTTGTTTCTAACTAAAGTTGTAGCATTACTGACCCCATTTTTAGCATTTCTTTTGTATAAAAACTCCCCGAGCTAATCTGATCCCCCCGTAATTCATTAGATCATAACACACATCCAGCCCGCCTGCTTCAAAACTTACTAAAACTTCAGCTAAAGTTCCTGAGTGGTGAGACTGTCAATGCATTTGCTCACTAATCAGGAGTTTAAATCCTGAGTTAGTGTTGTCCTCCGGCTGCGTTCAGCTGCCATGCCATGAGCGACACTTCAAATAAAAGCAAGGTGTGGCTTTACATACCTCGGGAAAAAGTACTTGCAAGCCTTGACCCTCCTAGATAGGTAGCTGTTGACCAATAGAGGAAGACTTAGATAATGGAGTGAGAATTGGCAGTGACTAAATTGGATGAAAATTGGGTTTTTAGAAACCGCTTTGCAATACCATCATCTTTGAAGCGGACAACTAGAAACAAGGAACAGCGCAGGAAATTGGAAGACATTGGTTTGTCAAATGTTGAGATAATTTGCATAATACATGCAGTACAGCAATCAGATCTCAGATACAAGACACCAGGTGTAAATAGGGAAATTGATGGAAAAACGACACTATACATCTCATTTCTCCAAAATTCTCATTTCTCCATCTCATTCTCTCCAAATTCAGAACGATTACTCTCCTGTCAACTTTAATTCATGAAAGTTTTGATGGAGGACACCATAGTTGTCAAGTGGTGTGTTTTTTTTTTTTTGGCTTAGCCAGAGTACCACAGAAGTAACTCCTGACTGCTGCAACCGTTAAACGTTAATTTATTTAGAAAGATTCAAAAGTTTGCTTACACCACAGCGAATGGTCTCCAAATGAAAATGTAAAGTAGGCACTGAATTATTCTAAATTCAGAGCAGATCCTGCTTGGGCCGATGGTATAATGAGACCTTTCTCATTCCTTACTGTTTTTCTGCAGTCCTCCTCCACCTCCAGTCAGGATGATGACAAGTCGACCCTCGAGGAGGTGAGTGAGGGAGGCATCCCAATCGACCAGCCCCCCTTGACCTTCTCCACTCCTGGAGCTCCAGACTCAGACTTGCCTTTTTCTCACTCACAGACTTTGAACAAATCCAGCTCCTCCCCAGAGCTCCAGACCCTGCCTGAGGCCTTTGCCAGAGCCACAGGTTCTGGGGCCGGAGCAGGAGAGCTGCCCAGGTCTAGGAGCCCAGTTGAGGGAAAGAGCGTGCCAGCTCAGGGTTCAGCTGAGAGAGCAACCCTAGGAGAAGAAGAGAGTGTCGGATCAGCAGGACCTCAGAGCTTGGGTACCAGTGTATCCACATCTTCCTCAGCCTCCAAGATGAAGCTGGAGTTCCCGAGCGCCCAGCCAGGCTCCCTGTCACCTAGTGGACATAGACCTCGTGGTCACACCATCTCTGTTTCCGCTCCTTCATCACGGAGAGAGAGGAAGTCTGACCGAGACTCCTACCACAACCGAGGAGGCGTGTCTAATGCTGAGAAGAGCTCCGGGCTGAGTCCAAGGTAAGACGCACCTGGAGAGTGTGACTGATGAAAAACGGTTCTGAAATCAAATTCAGGTGGGTATCGATGTTGAAATCTGCGTATGCAAAAAAAAATTTAGTACCAGAACCTTTGGCACCAGAACACGAGAACTGTGCTTTTTTTTTTTTTTTTTTTTCCATTTAACATACATTCCACTTTTATGGTTTTTGATATTTTATTTTGTGACCTAAGCATTTCTCCAATTTCTCCAAAACACACTCCAAAACAAAAACTGAATAAAAAATAGCTTAGAAAATGAAAACAAGATGGACTGCCACTTGCTGGAGGTATTTAGTGCCCTGATACTGTCCTTGCACTGTTTTTTTTTTTTTGTTGCATCATATTTTTGTCAATGTGGAAAAATATCATTTATATCACTGATGATTCTTTCCGTGAGTAATTCTGTTGCTTCTTCTGAACCAAACTAGTTCTGATCCAACAGAGGAACGATGTTAAATCAAGCACTTCTTCCATGATCCAGTCTCTTTTACTGTTATCGCCGAAATCATATCCGAATTCGGCGGAAAAAAATGAACTAGACCCCCAAGTTCTGCTGATTCCCTAAAAGGTCCTTAAATGACATGTTTACAGTGAGGTCTGGTTTGAGATCTCTGACCATAAAGACTTTAGAAATGTAGTCTTAATTAGAGACCCAAGGCAAGCAGCTTTGGTTAATGATGCAATTTCCTGTTAATGATAATATTTAGCAAATGTTATTTAACTAATTTGATGTATAACAAAGATGCAGATATTACATCCTGAAAGCTTCATTTTTATCCTCATTACCAGCGTCAACACACCATTTCTGCCATTTCCTCTAATATCACCAAGCCTTTTCCTGCTAGACAGATTTTCTAGAATTGCCCTCATACATCAGCATTACTTTCACGAAAACAGCTCTATAAATCCTCATTTATATTCCAGCCGACCCGTTCTGAGAACCGTTCTTAACGCGCATCAGAGCGGCGGCGTGATATTAATATACAAGGCAAATCCTGCATCGGCGCCGCGCTGACACTTGAAATCAGAGTTCGCTCCGTGCGTCTATTTGCCGTCTCGCTTAATCAAAACGCAGAGCAGTGACATCACAGAGGCTGTGCACCGATCACGGGCTCTGACGTACGCCGTCGTGGCAGAAAAAAAACCCACTTTTCTCTAAAATAACCTCCCGAATGTTTTAGAGGGGTTGAAAGAAACGAAAGAAAGATGAAAGAAATTCAACAAAGCAGGTTTTTACTCTCATCAGCCGCCGCTTCTGATCTCAGATTAAAGCCAATAAAGGTAATGATGGCCGTGTCACTCGAGTCGCCTCTCACAAACAGCTTCAGAGACAATGTCACATTACACACACACACACACACACACACACACACACACAAAAAAAACAAAAACGCCAACCTTTCGTGCTACTAAAACCGTTGCCTTTAAGTCTCAGGGTTTTTGTCATCTGCTTGGCTCTGTTATAAAGCCATTACAGAATTTATTACTGTGTAAGCACTAGACATGCACTCCGCTAATTAAGCTCCGTCTTATCAATCGAGAGTTCTATGAAAGAGGACTGGTATTTTTTTTTTTTTTTCCATGGACTACAATTAATACCTAGCACAGTAATGACGTTAGATGAGCAGCCGTGTCCTGTGTTTGTGTAAATCAACCCAGTTTGAAGGTTAGATTTCTGAAATTCTAGACCTTTCACTGCTCGTTTACACGTTTAAGAGGCTGCATGTGCTAGAAAGTTCCTTCTGATTCCAGTGGAAATTGTTTACCTGCCGTTTATAAAAGTGACAAATGGTTAAATGTTTTTTTCCTCCGAGATGCAGCGTGTTCGATTTAGTAACATGGTGGGTTTTTTTTCCCCTTTGTGACTCATCATAATGTACAAAAATACGGTTTAGTAAAAAAAAATTTTTCCCCGTGTTCAGCATTGTATCCTGTTTTTTTAACTCCTGGAACATATCGAGTTAGTTGACATATTGAGGAAAGCAGGTGGTCAAATATTAAAAGAAAGAAAGGAAATTATTATTAACGAGGCAGCGTCAGGTGTGAAATGAGTTTTACGCGTTCATACAGCTTCGGTTTGAATCTTGTGCTTTGAATTTTGTTTATATTACGGGAAACAAAACCGACTACCGGAATATTGCGGGCAGGTGCAAATGCAAACAACTACGGCAGCCGGTTCTCTTGGGAATCCAACATTCAAACTTCCAACATTCAAATTGGACCAAGCGAGAGGAAGTGGATGAGTGCACGTTGTCCACGTTGACTCCGTAGTCTTGGTGTTGATGTGAATCGCCTCTAAGCTCCTTCTATTTCCTGTCTGTCTCTCCAGCTTTGTGTTCCTCCAGCTCTACCATTCGCCCTTTTTTGGCAACGAAGCCAACAAACCCCTCCTCCTGCCCAAATCAGAGGTGAGCTCAGCATCGCACTCTACCTGTCTACTGTATCTGTCATACTGTAAATATAAATATAAATATACAATGCAGAGAACTCTCTTCGCTTCAGCTGTATAAGTGTGAGAGGTTAACGAAAGCTTCTCCACCGACAGCTGATTGAGCGAGCGCTTAAAGTGCTGGATCAGATGCCGCCGTACGACACTCATAAGATCGGAGTGGTGTTTGTGGGGCCTGGACAGGTAAGATCACAAACCTCAGGATGATGAGGATGATGATGATGATGCTAATTCATGCTAACACAGCTGTGGAATATTGTTTGTGATGAGCCGAACGTAATTTCTGGAGTAGCACGGCTACCGTAAAACTCCTACTAAATCCAAAAGCTGTACCATGTATCTTGTAGCACCTGTTAGCGGGCGAAATGTCTTTTTACTCTTACAAGCACGACAGAAATAAACCGATTTTAACCGTCTGTAGGATGCCGTAAATACGGCAAGCCAACAAATGGTCATGGGGAATTTTTCTTTTCATTGTAGGCGAATAACGAGGTGGCGATCCTGTCGAACGAGTACGGTTCGAACCGTTACGCTCGTTTCCTGACTGGTCTCGGGAAGCTCATCCACCTAAAGGACTGCGATCCGGACCAGATCTTCCTGGGAGGACTGGATCACGGGCGCTACGCCGACGACGGCGAGTTCACCTACTGCTGGCACGATGACATCATGCAAGGTTTGGACGAGGGGAGGTGGAAGTTGTGCGCGAGAGTGTGTACTTGGATAAGAGGGTTCGTGGGTACCTGAATTAAATCACCGACTCTTCTCCTAGAGGTCGGCCATGTTGATTATGAGTGAGGAGATGGACTCTTGTAGCACACCTCTGGAGATCTGGGTATTAGAATCAGGTTTGTGAAATAAACGTGTGATTTTTCCCATAAGGCTGTGTGTGCTTCTCCTTCAGCTATTTTCCACATCGCCACGCTGATGCCCAACAGAGAGAGCGATAAGAGCTGCTGCAACAAGAAACGCCACATCGGCAACGACTTTGTGGTGGTGGTTTATAACGACTCGGGCGAGGAATACAAGCTCGGTACTATTAAGGTGAGCGACGTCATACACACTTCCTGATTCTCACACCCTCGCACGGGTTTCTATTGATACGCACAAAAGCAGCGTGTGTTTATTTATTAAAGAACAACACCTCATTCTTTTTATCCATTTATAGTTACGTTTAACATTGTTTAACGTCCGCGAAACAAGGTCGTTCCTGTTCTCACTTACGTCATAGCAGCTATAAACAGTCGTTCACTCACCAGCCTCTCTTTATTCTCTCTCTTTGTCTCTCGAAGTTAATAAGACAACAACAAAAAAATGCAGCCTGAAACCAGAAAGCACGAAGTCTTTGAATTTCCTGAAGACTTTTCCACCTCGGAGAACTTACTGTTACAAAGCGCAGACACTGGAGACTCCTTCCTAAAAATGTTCAATAAAAGTATATTGACCATGTCGACAATATTATTAGGCTGCTGCACTATTGTCAGCGCTGCTGTTATGGAAAATTAATCAACACCTTTGGACCAATCAGAATCCAGAACTCAGCAACGCCATGGTGTAAACTGATTTCATTGTGCAGATATTTAATTTTGACCATCAACCATCCAATCGTTTAACATGAGCTACCAATTGGAGAAAAGCTTCCTTTTTTTAGCACAAGTGCTCAATTTTGTTTAGAAACGAACTTACTAAGCTCATGGGAAGCATTTTGCTTTATGGCTCTCACCTCTGATGCCTCTTCTAAGGTATAAATGCTGATAAAGTGAGATCTTTCAACCAAAGAGTCAAAACCGGAGACGTCATTCGATTGTCGTTACAAGAATCGTGACTGTGCTTTGCCCAAGGGAATCATTCAGATGGCTATTTGATGATGTGTGTGTGTGTGTGTGTGTGTGTGTTTCCAGGGCCAGTTTAACTTCGTCGAGGTGGTCATAAAGCCGCTGGACTACGAGAGTAACCTGGTCACGCTGCAGTGTCGGCGAGGTGAGTGCATTTCAGCGCACGCGTCCATCTGAAACGCCGCGCAGAAGCTTTTAGGGAGAATGAAAGAGGCTGTAGCTGACGTTTTGTTCTTCTGAAGAGCAAAATGACACAAATTACAGCGAGTCAGGACGGTTTGCAGGCGGTCAGTTACGAGCCGGCTTTTTCAAAAGAACCTGGATTTTATACTGTGGCAGGAAACAAACACATTTAAACACATTTATTCTGGAGCTGTCGGTTATTCATAGGCGCGTGATTAGCTTTTAGCGGTGATTAATTTGGTTTTGAATTTGCAGTTTAACAAAAAAAAAAAAAAAAAAAAGCCCCGAGCACTGGCGCAAGCAGAAACCTACTGAGCTTAAGCTTTTAAATAATGTTCCACCAGGTAGAGAGATGCGGCAACATCTTTCCGTTTACCGGAGAAGAGTTAACAATAAAACTGGCTAATAAAATCAGTGAAGAAAAACAAAAAACACAGTAATTATAAAAATCTGCACCATGAGGAAATTATTATTATTGTTTTTATTTAAACTGGTTGTGTATTAAACGAAACACAACGACAAAGGAGAATAACGTCGTTATGACCGCTGTAAAGTCTGTGTCATCGGTAAACAATAAATATTTGTTATTTATTTCTATTTTCTGATCAAATGAGCTCACACGCTGCTTGTTCTGGCACTTTTATTTATTTTATTTTTGAGAATTTAAAAATATTTAATGTTGCACACAAGCAAGTTTATCTGTCTATCTATTAAATTGTCCTTGTATTTTATTGTGTTTTGCGGTTTGTATGATGTTACATTTTGTGTGGTGCAATATGGATGCTGCTAGCCCCGCCCCCGACTCACGTTTAGCACAAGAACGCAAAAAAACACGCAGCCAGAACCTTTGGTACTGGTCCAGCGTCCAATAGACAAAGCACCACAGGTCCAGTTTTTAGTTCTGGTACATGCTACATGTTGTGTGTGTGTGTGTGTGTGTGTGTGTGTCAGTGTCACTTTAAATAACGTTTCCGCTTCACCTCCTTCCTCCTTATCCGTCAGACCTCGAGGGTTTGGTCGACACCACGGTAGCGAAGATCGTATCGGACCGGAACCTTCCTCTGCTGGTGCGACAGATGGCTCTGCACGCTAATGTGAGTTCTTCCTTCATTCCTGCACTAAAATGCACAATCTTAACATTTAAATGTGTTAATAATAATAATAATAATAATAATGATTTTCTTTCATAATCCCTGTCTATATAATTCTAATAACTGACAAGACAAGAGTCTAACAAAGACACTTTATAAACTGGATTGTAAATCAGCCAAAAGAAGAAATCCGATGGCCAGATTTTTGGCAGGGATTCAGCTCTAGGATGTGTCCAGAATGGCTTCCTGCCTTCTAATTGCACTTCATAGGGTCTAAAATGGCAGATTGCACACCCTAATAATTGCACTTTCCGCTAACTTGTGGTTGGTCCTCATAAAGATGGCTGACGTCAGACTCTTTAGCTGACTTAAAACTTTTTTTTCCCCTCAAGTGCCTCAACTTTTTGAAATCACAAAATGGCCACCAAGCTACAATACACACACATTAGACTGTATTTGTTATTAGTGTGTTGTCTATTTACCAGACTATCTCTAGCTAGTTATCTAATGTTTACATGCTAGCCTGGCTCATCCAATCTAATTGTTCACTATGTGCCGAGAACACTGTTGCTAGGCAACTGGGAAGCGTAGCTGCCAAGCATAAGCTAGCTAATGACTTAAAGAAACAAGTTAGCGAGCTAGTGTGTAGCTGTTAAGTGTAAAATTGCAGTCTTGGTGAAAACAAGACAAAACTGTTAAGGACATGAGCTGATTATTTTTGTTTCTTTCTGGCCTGAAGATGGCGTCTCTAGTGCACCAGTACAGAGCGAATCCGTCTGATGCCTACGCTTCAAAATGGCTCGCTCGACTCAGACACATCAAGAGGATCAGAATTCGGGTATGACTCGGACCATTCCGACTTTTTCCATTTCTGATTTCTTTCATGCATCTTTATGGGAAAATTTGTGCAAACTGATTTCAGGCTCAAGAGGAGATCCAGTCTCGGCCCACGCCTGGAATCTCGCTCACTCAGAGCCACGCCCCCATGCAGAACAAACCCGCCCACCAGCCTTCAGGCTCCGCCCCCAACACGGACTCCGGCCAGAGGAAGCGGCTGGTTTCCACGGTCGACGACTTCACCGATTTTGTTTAGGCTTTTTGACCTTTTCCCTTACGCCCAAACCCAAATTAGTATTATTTATCATTTCTAATTGTCATGAAATTTTACATTTCACCTACAGGGAGTAATTCCGTTCAGACAGCCACCATGCACTCCCCTGTATGGATGATGGTTTGATTTACTTCACTTTTTGGATAAATTAAAACAAACAAAAAAAAAAACACTATTCATTTTAACATTCAAAAAAAAAATTTCTTCTGAGCACATCCACAAATTCACGTTTTCACGTCGTTCTGCTTTCTTGCTGCTTGACGAAAGGTTTTTCTAACTTACCTTGACGCACGTTCGCCATATTTCTGTCGCAGTATTTCCCCTTTTTTTTTTTTTTTTTTTTCCAGAACACACTCGTACTTTATTATTAGATGTGTTACTTTATGATTTCCAGTTCTGTTTCTGCATGTTTTAGTCTTCTTCCTGTTCTTACAAACCCACGTGGACTCTGTTAACAAAATTTTCATGGCAGAGGTTTGAAGATCAGGGCCTCAGCTTGAAGTGATTTGTGCACCGCTGTAATAATGGATGCCTTGTATATGTGGGTGCACAGGTACGTGTGTGTGTGTGTGTGTGTGTGTGTGTGTGTGTGTGTGTGAGAGAGAAACAGCTCAGCTAACCCCCTGCACATGCTTAGCATTAAATGCAGACAGCGTGCAAGCTAAAGTTCATGACCTGAAGATCTCAGCCTCTACTACATGAACCTCAGTTAATGTGAAAAACAATATTGTGATTTCAGGTGCAATGAGAGCCTGTTTTAGGACTTAATTAAAACAACACTCATAATAATGCATGATCTTAGTGCTGAACTTTACCCAAGACACTCAACACCAGTCAGTAGAGTTGATATTAAAATCCATGATAGAATTATTTATTCTATTTATTTGTCCACTTATTGAAGGTGTGTGTGTGTGTGTGTGTGTGTGTGTGTGCGTGTGCGTGCACGTGTATGGGCTTAAACGTGTTGAATAAAAATATACTGCGACACAAGGACTTTTTGGTTAATAATTTTATTAAACTAAAGTTTGATGCTGCATGTCAACACGCTTGTACGCATCATCACTCGAAAAATCTGCAGAAGAGCAGAGTTTTAGTCACCAATAAAATGACGTCTGAGCCAATCGACACGTGAATCTGTAATAATCTGCGCAGACAACTTCCTGTCAGCCCCGCCCCCTCCCTCCACCTCACGCGTGCCCGCTCACTTTGTTTTCGAGGCAAATGGAGAATGGTGTGAGTTCTTTAATGTGAAATCAAATCTATCAGTATATGTTCAACTTAGCTAACATTAGACATGTATATATTTAGCATCAGTTAATTATATTTAATAAGGAAAATTTTCAGCTGAAATGCGTCAAAAGAGGAAAAAAACGTCGAGGGTCCTGGTTAAAATGATTTAATAGACCTACATCAAAGTGTTAGATTTAACACGTTACAAATAGTGTGAATGGTTATGATGATTAGAAAGCGATTACTTTCTGACCAGCTCTCTGTTGTGAACGATATCCACAGAGAAAATGTGGGGCATTATATATCAAAATGTGCTGCTATGTATTTTTATTTATTTATTTTTTTTGAACTGTTTACTCCACATTACTGCAGAATCACTTAAAAATCCACCCTGCTGAGTTTCTGGGATTGCCACAGCTCCTGACTGCACAGCTTGTCATATTATTACGCACTCCTCTACTCTCCTTTACTGAAGGCCAGAAAGGCCATGAGTTGTTTGTTTCATTATCTTGATATCATAACTTATTTTTCTTCTGATTTAGAGAGGGCAAAAGTTGTGTTCTCGAGATAAGCAACTTATTTTTCCTCATGTCAAAATGCATGATTAGGGTATACGTGCTATAGAGTTGCTGCCTTATGGCTCCAAGGTCCAGGGTTCGATCCTGAGCTTGGGTCACTGCATGGACTTTATTTTTCCCCAAATTTCCCCTTCGATCTATAAAGTACGGCTATCTAGCTATATGTTTTGTCAGTGCTAGACAAATTCCAAATTAGCGTCCATCACTTGAGAAGACAACGCAGAAATGGACACTATAGCGATCCTGAACAGAACAGAGGGTCTGTTTGACTGTCAGCCAGCTTGAGGGACCGGGATGTCTCCATGGTTATCGCATGATGTTGAGCTACACGTCCTAAATGGTTTGAAGCTCACAAGATAATTTTTACCGTCATCGAAATCCTCAGAATTAGGATGCAATTACTGCAGAATCACCGTAACACCAAAATATGACCGTGTGCCATTTGCCACAATGATACAACGCTAGTATGGTACTGCTAAGTGACCTGTAAAATAATTTTTATTATCATGAGATCGCAAGAAAAAAATATGCTGTGATCTCGAGAAAAAAACTCATAGTCTTTCTGGACTAACAGTCCTGAGTGGTTAAGTAGTTTATCACGATATTTTAAAATGGAAAGAATCATGATCAGGGATGACTCAGGATCACACAAGCCTTGTGATTGCTTTGTAACTGCGAGTAAGTTTTCTGCCACAGGAAAGTCTTCAGGAAAGAGGAGTAACAGGCTAAACCACACATCTGCTAGTCTTATTAACTTCAAGAGAGAAGAAGGAGAGGCTGGTGAGGGAACGACTGTTTAGAGCTGCTATAACGTAAGTGAGAATAGGAACTAACTTGTTTAGCAGGTGTGAATTAAATAAACTATAAATGGATAAAAAGCATGACATTCATTAATACATTAAAATACATTGTAATTGTTGATGAATCACAGGCATATAAGAGCAAGAAAACACTTTGTGTGGTAACGGTATCGCACTATTGTAGACATTATCACCTTATTTATAGACAAACTTGGTTTTTGAGTTACTGATTAAACCCACTACCTTTAAGTGACCAGTCAAACAAGCAAACAGCTACAAGAACTCAAAAATAAATATAACTTTAATATTGAGTTGTGATTTGTACCACTGTACCAAAAAAAAATAAATAAATAAATCCCCAGACCCCACTGGATCTAAATAAATAAATAAATAAAGGACCAAGTTAAGCTGTCAAACTCTTTATTTGACTTTGTCAAGTGCAAAAGCATTTTAGCCGAAGTGCTACAGACAGAATACAATTGGAATGATAAAATATTTAAAAAAAAAAAAAAAAAGCCAGAAGTATTGCCATGAGCAAAATTCATTTAACATGAACACACACACACACACACACACACACACAAAAAAAAACATTTTAGCATGCAAACTGACTTTGGCACTTCAAACATGTGAATGGAAATCATTTTAATCTTAAATATTTACTGCTCCAAACTATAAAGCACCGGATGATTTCATAAACACGACTTAAGACGCTGAAGCTACTAAACTTCATTAGTGTCAAACTGTTTAAAAAAAATTATATATATAGTATATTTCATCAGAGTGATTTGGACCAAAGTGTGTGTGTGTGTGTGTGTGTGTGTGTGTGTGTGTGGGAGGGGCATTAGAAATGATCCACTGGGTAAAAATAAAGCCTCAGTGCAGGTTATCTTGTAGAAGAAGGAAAAAAAGCTGGGAATGGAGGTTTCTTAATCAGGATTTACATCAGGGCACGTCGATATGTACAAACACACACTATCTGAAGACTGGAAGGAAGTGAAAAGCATGAAATCAGCGGTGTCTACGTCTAAACTCTGCTAAACTGTTCTGCTCTGCTTGTAAAAAAAAAAATGGTTATGGCTTTAGGATTTCAGTCTAAATGCTTTATTAAATCTTCACATGTCCAACAGGAAACAAACAAGAACATGACATACAAAAAAAAAAAAAAAATCAAGAGGAAAAAACAAAACTGAGCATTATACTGGTTTGGGTTGTTTAAAGGGTCCCTGAGCATCACCATGGTAAACAACACATTTATGGGTAAAATATTAGTATGTTCTAGAAAACGTAGCAAGAACACCAAGCAGATCTGTTTCCTGATGTAAAAGAACTTGAGGATGGTTTTGGAAAGAGACGGGTGAAAAACACTACAACGTTACAAATGAATTATTAAATACGCCATAGCATGAAAGGCCTTACATATGAAATAAAGTGCTAGGTATAAAAGTACTTTTTTTTTTTTTAATCAAAATAAATCTCTCGACGTTTAAATGTGTAGCAAGCAAAACAATATGCAGAGTAATGTTCTCGAAGCTATCTCTTATTCAATTTCGTACCAAGCTTATTTATTTCAAATACAAACAAACAAACAAACAAAAAAACACTCACATTCACTTTCCGAAGCAATCATGTACATACAACAATACAAAGTGCTTTTTAAATAAAATTTAAGACATGGTTCAAAAGCAACAATAAAACAACAACAACAACAAAATAAGCAAAACAGTAACAAACATTACAATTAATAACACATTAGTGTGTCTCCTTTTTTTTTTTTTTTGTTCTCGCTATTTACAATGTGAAGGATGTTTGGACCGGTTTCCCTCTTTTATCACTTCTTATTCTCATCAGTTTTCTTTCTATTTTTCTTTTTTTTTCCCCATTTATAAAAACCATCTTCTAAAATCTATCTTCTGTCTTTCATTCCTCACTATTCTTTAATGTTCATTCATATTCTTTCTTACTCTCAACTCCTTTCCTTTAGAGTTCCTTCCAATTGCTTGTTACATTTAAACTCAAATAAGAGCCTTTTTTTTTTTTTTTTTAAGAACGAGGCTTGCTAGTATGCTAGCATGCTAGCAGCCTCACAACATGTATAGAAGTGTGCTTGAGTTCAAGAATTGTTTGACTGATTTAATGCCGTTTGCCTGTGTGTGACTTACGTGTGTAAAATAAGACGTGCATTATGCATAAGTACCTGCAAGCATAACTCTATGTGCTTAATGCTGATATGTTAGTGTGTGTGTGTAGCTTCCTTCTTTGATACATCAAAAATTATTACTCAAACATTACTTATACAAAACATTATATAATACATGGCACCAAACGTAACTCAAAGACTCACTACATATCCGCCATTTTGAGACAGACTTACACTATGTCACTTCCTGCGAGTTTGTTGCTAAGACAGCACAAGGTGTGCTCTTGTCAAGTCAACCCTTTGTGACCACCGGGGCCATGGGCTTGTTGAGGTCATTCAAGGTGAAGGAAGGGTGGGGACTTGTGAGGCAAAATCTAAAGGGCGACCAGCACCTTATTGCTAATGCATGCTAAATGTGTACCATTCTGGCTTGGCCAAACTGCACTGCTCTGGGAAAAATTCATAATGAAGTTGCAATACATTTCTGATTCTCTTCTTTCCACAAAGCTGCTCTTTTTTTTCTAATTTTCTTGAGGGACTGGCAACAAAACCTGCTGTCACCAAGGCCCTCGCTTACCATGACAAATAACTGTGAACCCTCAACTTGTTGAATAGTCACCATTTATTGTCTCTTTACCTGACTTCAATTTAACAGTCTTCCTTCCAAAAGACCAGCAAGTGGAAACCTCGGGTCCTTAAGGTTTCGCATGTCCTGAGATAGGCCTGTCTGTGTTGGGGTGGATCTTGTTTTTCAGAGGTGGGGGTTTGTGCTTACGTTTGCGTGTGGGCATGGTGGTGGTGTGCGCTGGATGTTGGAAAAGGCTGGATGGGAGGTCCTCAGTATAACTAGGTGGATTCCATTCAAGGGCTCGTGGGATCGGGACTGGGGTTGTAATAACGGAACTTGGGGCAGTGGAAGGGGCAGTGGATGGGGCAGTGGTTGGAGTTGGTGTCTGAGAAAGAACTGGTTTGCTGGCACAGCCGACAGTCTCAGCATCTCTTGGAATGACTGGATTAACCTTCTTCCGGCTTGAGGCAGCCTTATGAGAACCTTTGGCAGTCTTGTGGGACCTCGCTTCCACCAAACCTGCACTTGCATCCACCACACTAGCACTTGCTTCTATCTTAACTACACTTTCCTCTACCTTGATGGGACTTGAATCCACCTTGGGAGGATTCATTTCAGCCTTACCGACATGTGCTTCCACCTTATCAGAAGTTACTAGTGGATCTATATCCATCCTTTGAAGACTTGAATCCTTTGCTAACAAGTCCTCTTGAGGACTTATCTGGTGTGCACTGATATCTCTCTTGCGGGATCCTCTGTCAGTTTTGTGAGAACTTTTCTCACTCTTTGGGCGAGCCTTGTCCAAATTTCCATCTTTTTCAACCTTGCGGGGACACTCCTCTACCGAGTGGGAGCGTCTGTGTGACCCATTATGTCTCCTCTGTCCTGCAGAGTCCTGACCACCACTGCGGCGCACTCCACGGCTCCTTTTCCGACTCTTCCGCTGGACTTTCTCCAGCCGGCACTCAGTGCGGTACAGTTCCTCTGTGGCCTGGTTGACCCTGTCCAGCTGCAGCAGCAATGCGTCGAAAGCCGGCAAGACCCTTCGAAGAGTGGCCTCGGTTTCTGCTCTTTCTCTCCAGGCTTGACCTCCTGCTACCACCCCCAAGCTTAAGGTTAGGCCTAAACTAAGACCTGGAGTCTCAGCTAGACTGCATGGGCTGCTGGACATGGGATGCCAAGAAGCCTCTGAACCACAGTCGACACTGTCAGGAGTAGGGGGTGCTTCAGGGGCATCCAGAGGAGGGAGACAAAGGGATTTGCAGTCGCTTGTAGATGAAGAACGGGATGGTGGGAGTTCCATACCTTCAAAACGCACCTTGTGACGGAACTGTATGGAAGAAGGAACAAAGCAAAGAACAGAGCTAAGATATGCTGGATTGTTCATACTGTTGTGGTCAAACTCCTGATTCAATATATCCATTACTGTATTTATTGCAAATATTTTATATAAGATTTCTGGGTCAGTAGTGCAAACTGGCCTTGTGGCCTTCCATACCTCATCTTGCACCTTTTGTACGAGGCCATAACATAAGGTAACATGATTAAACATGTCCCAAACTGTTCATTTATCCACATTCTTGCACACCTTTTTACCTTCAAGGTCAGGAGTTTCGGCTGAGCTTCCAGAAACTATGCTAACCATGAACCCACCTCCTTAGTACGGCTCAGGCCCATCCACATCTTGAGGCGTCGTAGGAAGAGTTCCACCATCTCATAGTCCTGGAGGTCTACTGCCGGCCGGTAGAGCTCTGCCCGGACCCTGCGATAGTTCCTTAGTAACACAGAGGTCACCAGCCACAGCAGGACAAGACGCAGTGCCGCAAAGCTGACATGAAACACGTAGCAGGAAGTGGAGCAGGGATAGGAGCCTTGGTCTGCTCGCCATGACCACAGACCACGCCCCCCCAAGCCTAGCAATGACAAGCAAGCAGACCCGATCGTCTCATATCCCTGTATAATGAAGTGAAAAAGCTGGGAAGAGAAAGGAAGACATTTTATATGTCAATACTCCTATAGAAACACATTCTAAAGTCAATAGAAAAACACAAATGGCAGAGTGAAAGAGTGGGCGAAAGTACTAAAGTAATTGCCTGGGCTCATTAGACCTGTTTATTTCTGATGCAAGCAGTAATTCACATCCATCAAGGCTATTTGATGAGTCAGAGAGAAAGAGATTGAATGAAAGGTGGCAATTTGGAAAGAGATTTTACAAGATATTGACTTTGTTTATTGTAATGCACACAAGCACAATCATGGATCATGTATTCACTCTTGTTCTCTTACAAAAACATTAAAAGCCCACCCACTAAGGGCACTTTCATATACACTGTACAAAAAAACAAACTATTCTAACAGCACATGTGACTGTGTGCGCATTAGTGAACCTGCATTTCATTGTATTTCCGTTGCAGTGTGTGTGAATGGTACAGTTCCTGTGTTTTGTGTATGTATGTGTATGTTTGTCTTTAGGTATGTGTGCATGTGTGTGTGCTCATGCTCACAAGGTATCCCGCGTGTGAGTAAGCCAGCAGCAGCAAGAGTAAAACGAATGCAATGCTAACAATCTCCCACACTGATCTCCTCAGAGTCCTGCCAAACACGGCCCACTCCCTCAGAAACCGTAGCTGATGAGCTGCCTGTAGAAAAAAGGACGTGGGAATGGGAAGGACAAAATAAAATTAAATGTTCGTACCACTCTGGTGGTACCTACATAGTAGCTGAACATTTATAGATCAGCGTGTAGTGTAGTGTCTGAGTTCTCACCTTCAGCACCAAAAGGAAGAGCAGCATGGCGTTGAGCTGAATCAGAACCTGGCTTTGTTGCCCCAGGGGAAAGAAGTTAATAAATGATTCCCGCTGGTGAAGTAGTGAGGCCCAGAGGTGAGACGCAAGGGCAGAGCGACTGAGATGGAGGGCAGAGACACAGACCGCCAGCAGAAGAGTGACAATGCCCACCAGATTCCACACTCGCAGGAAGTAGCCCCACCCCTGCCTGAGGGTGGACACACCTTCCCGCACGGAGAAGTAAATAATCAAGATCATCAGGATGAGCTAAGAGAGGGAAAGAAATTGAGGAATGGAACATTAGTTTGTTTATGTGAAGGAGGCTTAGAGGCAGTGACTGATGGCTACCGTGACAACAGAGGGAAATTGTGATTGATGGTTACTGTGAGGAACAGTTGTAATGAACAATAGAAGAACGCGACTGGATGAAAGCCAGAAATTGAGGGTTACTTGGTGGAACAGAAGAGAGTTGGCAATTAACAGTTAATGTGAGGAACCTAGGGACAGACAGCGATTGACGGCTACAGTGAGGAACAGAGGGGAGACAGAGATTGACTGTTACTGCGAGGAACTGAAGGGAGACAGAGATAGATGATTACAATAAGGAAGAGAGAGAGAGAGAGAGAGAGAGAGATGCAGATTGGCAATTACTGCGAGGAACTAAAGGAAGAAGGCAATTGATGGTTACCGGGAGGACCAGAAGGGAGGCACAGATTGACAGTTAACATGAGGAACACAGGGGAGATGGCGATTGGCAGTTAGGATAAGGAATAGAAGAGAGACGGGAGCAGATGGGAGACTGCGATTGGCGGTTACAGTGAAGAACCGAGGGGAAGACAGTAACTGACAGTTACCACAAGGAAGAGAAGTGAGATGGGGACTGATGGATCCGTGAGGAGCAGAGAGGAGATGGCAACTGACTGTTAGTATGAGGAACAGAGGAGAGAAGGCCATTGAGGGGTCTGTGTAAACACAGACCATAAACTTGGGAGCAGACCAAAACGGCCAGTCCAAGACGACCCTCGAAAGCAAGTAAGAAGACGATTCGAACCAATAGGAATTGATCAATGACTGAAAGACTGGATGAAAGTTGTTTGTTATTCTCATCTGCTTACATTTGTGCATTCTAAAACTGAATCATATCAAACAGCAATCAATCCAAAAAGATTCAGACCCAAAAACTGTAGGTCATGTGGAATAATGGATAAATTTGCACTTAATGAGGATGTTGCTTTTTGTTTATAGACTTGTTCTGAGCAACCAATCAGATTCCACAACAATTTAGTTTCAGTTTTTTGAGGTTGGTTCCAAAGGATGTTTACCGTGAGGAACAGCGGGAGGTCCATGCCATGTTGGAGGGTCTGTAGGCTGCAGGTCTTCAGGTCAATGCTGGACTGAGTGCGTTCAGAGACGGGGAACTCCAACAAGAAGGAGAAGATGGCCAGCAGGTCTGTGTTTGTGTTATAGAGAGAGAACTCCACGAAAAGAGCCCTCGTCCTGAAAAACCACACACACACACACACACACACACACGGCTACACTGAAAAAAGTAGCTCTGTATGTACTTTTAAAGGAGTTTGTGTGATTTTCCACATGATTACTGCAATAAATTTTACAGTGATGAGATTTAAATTGCTTTTTCTGTTTAAACGACATTAAAATGTGATTGTGCGTGTATTTTAATGGCGCCTAAAGACGTTTGCACTCAACATTCTCTCTGTTTTCATTTGGGTTAAAGTATTGGTACCTCTGGCTCTGTGTGTGTGTGTGTGTGTGTGTGTGCATGTATACACTTACAGTGGATCCAGCCACTGGTGTTTATGTAGTTGTTCTATGAGGGCTCTAGATTCTTCCATCTTCCTGCTGAGCTCCTGTACAAACCCACCACTGTTGTACACAGACACCTGACCCCAGTGCCACGCTCTGTACACACACAAGACAAAAACATTAGGTATACACCAGAGCTGAAGACTGTGTGTGTGTGTCTCCGTGTGTACGCTCTTACCTGTTGCTCTGAGACACACTGTGGCTCCAGTTCATTGCCAGTCCTGAACCTGATTCTGCCCATCCTGCTGGTCCACACCCAAACCAGGAAGCTGCTGGAAAATAGCCACTTGTAGGGCAGGCTGAAGGTGAGAGGGGATACAGAGAGATCGACAAGTCATGCAATGTCACACTTGGTACTGGACACACGCACGCGCGCACACGCACACGCTTGCTTATCTATTCAGAAGCAAAACTCGATTTCGGCTCCTAAATCTCGCTCAGTGAAGTTGACAATAACCATCACTTCTGCCTCACACACACACACACTACATCCATAAAGGCAAAATAAGATTTTCAGCTCCCTGTGTGTACACTCTCAATGAAGAGAACACGCGCACGCGCACGCACACACACACACACACACACACACACACACACACACACGTGCGAATGCAATATGAGAGTTTCATTCCTGTTATAGTGATTGAGTTATTTACTATTTACTCCTTCCATATATCTGTGTGTGGGTACGTTTTTATATCTTGGTAGGGACCAAATAGGAATATCTGAGACTTCTGACCTTGTGGGGACGTTAGTCTGGTCCCCAGAAGGAAAACAGCTTTATTACAAAACCTGCAGCTTTTATTTAAAGAACAAAAAGAGCCAAAGGATTTACTTTTAATTACTGAGCTTAAGGTTACGTTTGGGTGTAGCATAACATTAACTAGCTACATTAATAATTGTCAATGAAAGGTCCTCACAAGAATAGTATGACAAACGTGTGTGTGTGTGTGTGTTTGTGTGTAGTGTTAGCCAAAAACAAACTCTCCCCCAATTATTGGTTAAATGAAACAATTAACAAGCTCCAATCAAGCAGCTGTTCTGACGCATTTTACATAATAAAAGCCTCCAGTCTAACACTTGATCTCATCACTGTGAGGCATGTTTGATTTTGAAGTTCCAGTAAGTAAATAAATAAATAAACAAACCTTACATTTCTCTCTCTCTTACCTGGTTGGGATCTCTGCTGTCGGAGGCGGGGCTTCCCCAGCAGCAGGCTACCCGTCCCCTCCATAAGGGCGGCGCCATCTAGCAACCGTGGCAACAGGAAATCGGACAGCCACACCCAAACGTCCTCTCGTCTAGACACAAAAGTATGATAGTGCGGTCAGTTGGAAGAGGAAAATAGAGACTGTCTGCGTTTTATATTTTGGTTTTGTTTTTAGGTACGTTGATAAATACTTTTCGAACGGTGCGCAATTTTTTTCGTCACGTTTGCTGAAGGTGAAATTTTTGCAAAATGAACAAAATCTTTTACATCCCTTTAGTGTTCATATTGTTTAAGATTTTAATGTATTTTTTTCTTTAATTTTTTAGTTTGTCATCTAGAAGGTGCTACATTTTTATCAGAAGACCACAAAATGCATTCACATTCGCCTTTATGCCGCTATGAAACAGGAAGTACCATAACAATTTGAACCAATCAGGTTACTCGCTGCTCGTCCCAGGAGTGTTACTATTTTTACGTATTTTGCAGTCGTACCCGAGTTCGCTGGAGCTCCTGAGACCTGAGACAGAAAATTCTAAATAAAATGTGTTATTGTGTGTGTGTGTGTGTGTATAAATACCTGCTGATGTTGTTGAAGTGCCGTGTGTGTAGGTGGTTCTCTAGCTGAGTGTGCAGTCTCAGTTGGTGAGCATCTTTGGTTGAGTCGGCGTAGTTCAGCAGCAGGACGACGAGCAGGAAGAGCATGTAGAGGAGAAAACCCTACACACACACACACACACACACACCATCACTGAGCACAACATACTGTACTCACACAACAATAATGTACCACTACATGATTACTGAATGCATATTTAAATAGTTATACAATGCAAAGGCAATCAAAATATACAGCTTAAAGCGGCAGTATGTAAATTTTTGGTGAAATATTAATGAGTAGCGTTGCTGAGTCCGTTTCTTTGCTCACTCTGAGTAACAATATTGTGCTTATTTATTTATGGTTTAATTATAATTTTTAATATACTGAATTAATATCAGCGCATAGATTCTGTATAACGTCGAGTTATTTGTCAACGCTTTAATGTATAGCTTTTTTTCTGCGGAAACCGAGTTGTAATGTATTTAAGCTCATATAGTTTTGGATCTAGAAAATAGAGCTTAATGGCTTTAATTACATTTTCAACTGGTGAAACACGTTTAGTAAAATGACAAGTCTTTTGTTTCAAGGTCATTTTTTTTCTTGTACAATTATGCATTTAATGTCATAGAAGTTGTACATTATAAATGCATATTAACCTGCTACTGGCAAGTATCATATCCTGAAATCTCCCAAAGTTACATACTGCTGCTTTAAACTGATTGGGTAGGTGATTGTAGCTATTATTAATCCAAACTGTTGTGAGGGAAAACTTTATGTGGAGATAAACTGATACTAGTTTTTTTTTTTGGTGGTTTGTAATTATTAAATATTAAATATTAAATATTTATTTGCATAAATATTTGTCATCCCATTTAACATTGTTGAATTCAGAAGTTTTATATTTTGGAAAATAAAGTAAATTATAAAGTAAATAATCATCATCATCATCATCAAGAACAGTAATAATAATAATAATAATAATTATTATTATTATTATTAATATTTAGGGGGTATTTGTTTTTTTATTCAGTTTTTTGTAAATCTATGTTCTGAAAGCACTTTTTGTTTTTGACCTGTAAGAAAGTACGTGTGTGTGTGTTCACACCTTGAGCATGCGGTGCAGCAGGCGGACTTTGCGTGCCTCCTCTCGGGCCTGTGACAGGGCAAAGCCTTGAGGAGGCCGGACTCTGGGCACACGCTGGATCACTCGCTCCACCCGAGGGCAATCCACCAACACATCATCCTCCTCCGGTCTCAGACGGGCCACCAGCAGCCCAAAATACACACCCTCTACCAGCACCTACACCCACATTCACACAAGAGCTGTTTATAATCTGTTCTGTGTGTTTACTGTTATTGAGCCACTGACTGAAGATGTTTGAGCCTGTCTTTGTGTGTGTGTGTGTGTGCGTGTGTGTGTGTGTGACCTTTAGAGGCTCCAGGATGCAGAACGACATCAGAAAGCTGATGATACAGGAAATGAGCCACATCAAAGCCACGCCTTCGCTGAAGCTCCGCCCCAGCCATATCGACAGGCTACTGGACAGGATTAGCCCCGCCCAGCTCCCCCAGAGAGCGACCAATCCACAGAGTGGAGGAAATGGCCTTGGCTTACACACGTCTGTCACTACTGAGAGAGAGAGGGAGAGAAAGAGAGAAAAATAATGTTTCTTCACTCAGTCACCCAGCAGAGAAGGTGGAGTCAAGCAGAAATCGATAATATATGCTTTAAATGTAAAATATGCAAATGATATGCAAATGATTTCTGACCTTGTAGCTCAGCAAACTGTACTTTACATAAACAGGTGTGTGTGTGTGTGTGTGTGTGCGCGCACCTGTTCGTGAGGTGAACGCAGTTTTAGGTGGATCCCGGCGCACGGCTGCAGGAACAGGTTCACTCATCTTCTGGAGCAGAATCACCTCTGTCTTATCCCCAAATATACTGGAGCTGCAACACACACACACACACACAGGTGGAATGATGAGATAAGAGAGATGAGGTGATTAGGGGTGACATGTTACAGGTCATGAGTGAGGAATGACACTCACAGGTCGCCCATGTCGCTGTCAGTCTGAGAGAGCAGCTGTCCGTCAGCCAGGATCCGCTTCAGGAGATCCTCATCTGTCAATCACATCCAGGAACCAATCAGGAAAAAGGGCAGGAGATTTGATCAGCCCACTCACAATCCTCCAAATATCACATTCCTTTAAAGTCTTATATACACATCCTGGTGAAGATAGACTATAGACAGCGCAGCTTTATTCAGTAAATGTGTTGATAAAGAGATAAACAGTCTTGATTCATATGATGTGAGACATTAATCTTCTGAAATCTGTGAACAAATGCTAAATCCGCTATAATCATGAGGTGAGAACTCATGAGCCTTTTTAGAAATGCAGGAACCGTCTCGATAAGCCCGGAACTCTTTCAAGAGCTCACAAACTTTTTTATAAGGAAACAGGAACACTTTCAGAAACACAGGAACGGTTTCAGAAATTCAGGAGCTCTTTCACAAACCATTTGAGGAACTTAGGAATACTTCTACTCAGGATTACTCAGGAACTATTGTCAGCAATCCATTTAGGAAGTAAGTGACAAGTGGCAAGAGACCCTTAAAAAAATCTCAGAGACCCTTAAAAAAGAGTTTTAGGAACACAAGAACATTTTCAGGAACTCAGGACACCTTTCAGAAATATAGGAACGTTTTCAGGAACTCAGGAACCCTTTGGGATCTCAGACCCCTATTCAAGACCTTATTCCTGAACTCAGGAACTCTTTCAAGAACACAGGAACACAGCAGCACTTTTAAGATCCCCTTTAGGACCTTCACTCAGCGACCCTTCTACAACTACAGCAACCTTTTCAAGACTTCAAAAACCCTTTCAGGAACTCTTTTACATTACCAGGCTACACCTTGAGCGTTAGCTAAAACATCGGTTTTATCGAAAAGGAAGTTACATCATCAATGACATCATCCTCACCAGGTTCTCAGCAGACCTAAAGTAAACAAGCAGCTTATCCACGTGCTGAAGTACCTGAAGACGTGAAGTATTTGTTCCCGTAGTCGTGTCCCACCACCGTCTCGTCCTCCTCCGGGTTAAAGCTCATGTCCACCCCAAGGTGCCTGCTGCCCTGACCTCGCTTCAGACGAGGAGGAAGTCCCGCCCCCATCTCGATTGATGGCTCGGTCATCACATCCGGCCAATCGGCATCCGGAACGCTCCACCTTCACCGAGAGAGAAAAACGGGTGAAAAGTCAGAACAGCTTCTCTCTTACACTTTTACTTGCAGTCATTTCTGACTCTGAACAGCTAATAGTGTGTGCACATTCTCTCTCTCTCTCTCTCTCACACACACACACACACACACACACACACAACACCAATCAGACATAATCAGGCACTCATTCCATCACATAATAACCTGACTCAGCTTCACACTTCAATTCTCTGTGATGGCAATAATGATGATGATGATGATAATGATAATGATGATGATGTTGATGATGATGATGATGAATATGTGTCTGAATACCTTTCATTCAGCACTAAAATCTGCCAATCATCACGACTGTCGCCATGGAAACAAACGGCTTACCTTTTGGAGGAAGGAGTAGGGAGGTCGACGTTGGTCTCCTCTGAGTACGTCTGCAGAAGAAACAAAGTGAATGAAGTGAAAAGTCACTGCAGCAGCACAACAAAACCAACTCACGTCACATCACATCAACAACATTTTTCACACTTCAATATGTTGGTTCTGGCCCAAGGGCTCAGAAGTGCCGTGAAACCCAGATTACATTTCCTCCATCAGCTTTGGTGAGTGCTTTATTTATATATATATATATATATATTTATTATACTCATATGATGATGAGTTGATGTAACACAAAACTCATGAATATACTTAAAGACAGGTGTAGTGTGAAGTTCAGTGACTTTAATACTTGGGCTGAATCTTGATGCATGAACAACCGGATGCATTTAAAGCAGCCGGTTATTCAATACAATACAAATAGGCCACGCCTCCTTCCCTAAGACTGACAGACACAGAGGCCACGCCTCCTTCACTGAGACAGAGGCCACACCTCCTTCACTGAGACTGACAGGTACAGAGGCCACACCTCCTTCACTGAGACTGAGACACACAGAGGCCACACCTCCTTCACCGAGACTGAGACACACAGAGGCCACGCCTCCTTCACTAACACTGACAATCGCATGCAGAAGCCACGCCTCCTTCCATCTCACCTCTGTGATTCCATTGAAAATGAGGAAGGAGCTTCCAGTGAGAGAGTTATCAAGGAAGTCATCGATTTCCAGAGACTCCTGGTCTACCTGAGAAGGGAGCTGCTCCACTAAGACCTGACACACACACACACACAATTTTAATTAGTAAATGTGCCTCCTTTTTGGAGCAAGTTTAGGTGTTTGCATATATATGTGTGTGTGAGAGAGATAGAGTGAGAGAGAGAGAGAGAAAGAGACTTACCTTGCTGCGACTGAGTCTGAAGAGACAGAAGATGAGCAGGTAAATAGGATACACCACCAGACAGCTGACCACTCCCACTCCCACGACCTCTGCGTTCAGAGACACCTGCTCTGATACGGGAACAAAGCTGGAGCACACACACACACACACACAGTTATTATTGCTTTATATTCACTTATATCAACCTCACTGATTCTCCACTACATTCTTATGAATTCAAATACTTAAATCTTAATTAAATCTTATAATCAGTTCCACCTTTAAATTCACAATAACTGTATTACACATCATAATCCCTCATAAACACCATAGTAATGCCAGTTTTAATTTTTCAACATTACTGTATTATAGTGCTTATAACATTTCAATAAGTCTACGTTTATATTCCTAATAAACCTTATATTGTTTTATAATTATATCATCATATATATTATGATTATATCATTATATCTTATAACACCACAATAATAAAGCAACAGTTATAGAAACCTACCATATTTATGTAACATAAATGTCCTATTAGAATCAACACTATAAAGTTTAGAGTGACTAAGTGTAAGATTGCTGTGTGTGTGTGTGTGTGTGTGTGTGTGTGAGAGAGAGAGATAAGGGCGTGGCTGTACCTCTTGCCGTAGGTGACTGTGGCATACCAGACGGTGTTTGCAAGCATGACGAGGTGAAGCAGAGCAGAGCAGCACGTCGCCCTCTGCAGGCGGGTGAAGGGACTGCGTGGGGGTCGTTCCCATAGTGACAGCCACATGTGACTATCACACACCGCCCTCTGGAGCTCCCAGGTGAGGAGGCGGGGCCAGCGTCGAAGCTCCACCTCCTCTGTAAGGGCAAAAGATGAAGGAAGAAAAAGTCATATGTAATATCAATCCAAAGATTATTAACTTATGCAAACAATGGATGAGAGTGAATAACATTCATTATGCAAATCAATTATGCAAATCACATCATGTTTATTCATATTATCTACAAATTAGTGTAATTAGTCAGCGTGATATGTACGGTCGAGCCAATCATTTGGAAAACTGTTCAATTAAAAAAGGCTCTCAGATGGGCGTGGCTTCACCTGAAGGCTCTGCCTCTATCTCCACCCTGCCGTCTGTCTTCTCATTGTCCACCGAGAGCCACTCCTCCACCAGGAAGAAATACGAGCTTCCTGTCTGCAAATCCTTCACCAGCACATACTGCAGCAACCAGGCCGGAGCGAGACCTGACAAAGACAGCGAGAGAGATAGAGAGAGAGAGAGAGACAGAGAGAGTGAGAGAGAGACAGAAAGAGAGGAGAGAGACAGTGAATGAGAGAACAACAGAGAGACAGAGAGAGAGTGAAAGAGAGAGTGAGTGAATGAGAGAAAGACAGAGAGACAGAGGGAGTGAGAGAGAGAGAGAGAGAGAGAGACAGAGGAAGTGAGAGACAGAGAGAGAGACAGACAGGGAGTGAGAGAGAGAGACAGAGAGAAAGAGAGGAGAAAGACAGTGAATGAGAGAACAACAGAGAGACAGAGAGAGAGAGAGAGTGAGTGAATGAGAGAAAGACAGAGAGACAGACAGTACGTATATATAAGTATATGTAACATGTATAATATATACAGCTGGAGTCAGACTCGTACCTTTGTTGTCATGCCATACTCGGATTTTGAGCAGGTTTCCGAGGCTGGAGTCAGTAGCAAGGTGGAAAATATCCAAACTGTTGCGTGTAAACGCTCCAACTCGGTCCAGGTGACGGTGTCCGCTGCGGCCCTCGCTGCCATGGAGACTGACGCCAACGTGGGCGGTGGTGCCTGAAATGGAGCTCTTATTACTGTCAGAGGTCAAGGTGTAAAAACAGAGCAGGGATCCACGAGTTTTCCGCTGATGGACGTAGCTATGCAAAAATCAAGCTATGCAGAGTAAACCCTCATGTACCAGTAAGTAGCAGAACGACCTGACCTTTGAGCCCCGCCCCCTCACCTGCTCCTCGCGCCCAGCCGGTCTTGACCTGGATCTCGTATTTGTAGAGTCCGTCTTTCCCACACAGCGGGACCACGGAGGCCCGTCTCAGATCCAACTGGTCCAGTTTCCTGAGCACGGCGGCGGCTACAGCGTAGCACAGCAAACACACCACACACACCAGCAGCACCACCAGACTGCGGCTGATCGGCGCATCCTGCGACAGATTACACACAGCAATGCCGAAAGATCTACATGTGAAGGGTTAAGATTTTATGTTTTCCAAACCCTTTGGCCAAAAGACTTTCACACTGACAGAGGAAAAAAATATCTACAGTAACAAGTTAACACACTTTATTATTATTATTATTATTATTTTTTAATAAAAGTAATATTACAGGTAAGTAATTCATTTCCAGCAGTCTCTTATTGGAGTTGCTCTTCTACGGCTGAATCCCAAATCATGTTCTACTGGGCATCTAGTGCACTACGAAGGTTCTTCCTTATGTTACACCCAATGTAATGAGCATACTGTATATACACTCCTAGCAAATTTACAATGGTTCTTCAGCTGTGTCTCTGAAGGAACCCTTCAAGGTTCTAGGTAGAACCCTACAACAGATTGCTTCCTTATCAGCCAGGGTTCCAAGCTGAGAACCTTTAATAATCCAATAAATATATAAAGAACGAACCCTTAAAGAATCCCTTATTGTAGGGACTATGAAGCCTTTTGGAATTTGTCTTAAACAAAAATAAATAAGTAAGTAAGAAAATAAATAAATAAATAAAATACATTTAAACAAAAAATAAGAAGGTATTAAACAAACAAATAAAATATCTCTGTAATATTCCTTAAACCGAAATATCTCTGTAATATTTTTTTTAAAACATGGATTTCAGATAGCATAAGAAACGCAAAATTTACCTTAATGGACATTTTTTTTAAAAAAACATTATGATTTTTACGATCAAATAATTTTGCCTAATTTTCTTACTTAAGAAAGTGACACAATTTCCATCTTATGTGATCTATGTGATAATGCGAACATTTATTACAGTCGTGAATATTCATACGCATCTCAGTCTCAGCGTCACTCACGTGCACGGTGAAGCTGATGGCATGCAGCGGGACGAACAGGCTGGCGCCGAACACCGTGAGGTGGCGTGTGCTGCACACGGCTTGTCCTGCACTGGTCTCCGGCAGAGGAACCATCCCGTCCGTTTTCCACACGTTCCCCAGTTCACTGAAGTACTGACAGAGCACCATGAACACGCCCACCTCCACGCGGATCCGAACCGGCCAATCAGGAGTGCAGCCTGCTGACACGTTGATGAAATGATCCTGTGTGGTGTCGTACAATCTACAAAGACATGACATGGTGATTGCATCGAGCCAGTGCGACACGCAAATTGACAAAAGAAGGATTTGTGTCATCGATTTATGTTTATGTCATGTAGAAATAACATCTGAGTCAGGCGACGAAGATCACACATCAAACATTAAAACCAAACTCGCATTAGTGTAGCGTCACACTGAATATGCATAACTATACTAAGTACTATAGACTTGTCATAAATGTTCATGACAATAACGGAGATGACGTTAGTCATAGTCTGATGTACGTCAGTCCGGAAAGTGTCGTAACAACTTTGTCAACAAAAATCTATGTCACTTATGTCAACTTTTTCAAAGTAGTCCTTGTGACAGATAACACCTTTTTGTCAGTGGTCATGGACTTAAGTAGGTGTCATATAGCCTTACGAACACTTTATGAACACTATCTGTAAGTAAAGTGTTACCAAGTCTTGCTATTTTAAAGCAGGGCTCATGTAGGTGTAATGAAGCTCTATAAGCACTGCCTTTAAGTAGTGTTACAAAATTTTGCCACTATAAAAGCAGAGCTTATGTGTGTTATATAGCCTTATGAACACAGTATATACCAAATCCTGTTACTTTAAAGGCAGGACTTATGCAGGTGAGATGTAGGTTTATGAACACCCCATTTAAATAAAGCTTGTGCAGCATAGTTATAGGCTGTATTATGTGTTCTCTTACAGCGGAGACAGGAAGAAGGTGTAGAGCTGGTGGTCGAGGCCCTGTCCCTCCACCATGCTGAGTGTGATGCGCTTCCTGTCTGTGCTGGTGTACTCATTAGGCTTATTAGAGGTGTGCAGGTAAGCCATGATTGATGGGTCTGACTCTTTTGCATCTGGAGAACCTGGAAATAAAGAGGAACACACACACACACACACACACACAAACAAATGTAACACATTTTAAAGGAAATAATCAGCATGAGCAGAAACGCTTGGAAATGTAATTGAGGGAAAAGTGCATCTAATTTTTAACCAGATATGGAGAAAAAAACAACCTGACAGAAACAAAGGACATTAAAGCTAAATCTCCATTATCATTTTACACACACACACACACACACACACACACACACACACACAGGGTCCACTGACATGCTAGATAATTTAAAAAGGCCAAAAATAAAAGCTCAGAAGCTGCAAAGTGGAAACTCATATAAAAAAACTGCTGTTATTACCAACGCACTTCACAGCTCAGCATGGATTTTCCTCAGTGAAAGCTGATTTACTCTGTGTCATGCTGTTATAGGAAAATAATCAACAACAGGGTGGTGTGTTGAAGCTGAGTTACTGTTACCACCATGAAGTGAATCATTTTCAGATAACAGCCAAGCGTTTTATTCCTCTTATACCACAGCATAAGAGGAATTTAAGATTTGCCAACGATTACAAATTTTAATTTACTGAAGAATGACATCATACTTTTTTTTAACCATTTATAGTTACAATTAATGTAGTGGAAGGTCCACAAAAACAAGTTAGTTCCTGTTCTCGCTTATGTTATAGCAGCTATAAACAGTCGTTAAGAGGGAGTGAACTTCTGCACCCTGGGGTGTAAAATTACCTTCCAATATGGTAAAGTTGAGTTGGACGTAGACTCCAGCTTGTCGGTTGTTGTTCCCTGTGCTCACTTTGACGATCACCGAACCACACCTGCTCACATTCACCGCCCCAGCTGGATCCAGCCTCACCCCGGTGCTGTTTCTGTCCAGTCCCGCTGTGGTGCCATTGTTCAGCGCAACTCTGATGGCCTGGTTCTCGTCTAAGTCAGCGATAGGGATCTGGGAGCCGTTGACAGTGCGGAACTCCATGGACGCCACCTCAGTGGATACGGTGTAGTTGGGGACGTAGTTAAATGGGAACGGGTTGGGCTCCACCTGGAAGAGCAGCTGCACGATGCCCTCGCTGGTGCCCCCGCTGGTGCTCAGGCTGCTGCCCAGGCTGGAGTTGAACGCGGGTGGGATGGAGAAGCGGCGGCACTCGGGGGCGTCACTCGACCCGTAGCACAGCAGGCTGAGCGGGTCGGCGCGTTTCCCTGCGGCAGCTATCTCGGCTCCACGCACGATCAGCGGCTCCTCGTTCAGCACGCGAGACAGCATCAGGATACGCATGAGCTCTGAGGACAGGGTGTAGGCTTTAGCGGCAACGCGCAAGGGGTGGGGCTGATCCATCAGCGGTGACTGCAGAGACTGCACGGAGATCGTACCACGTTCCTCAGACTCCTCCTGCGGTGATGACGCTGCCTCGCTCACCTGGTGGATCAGATCCCCTGCAGAACAAATTCATACTATTTCACTTTCTCACTTACGTTTCTTTTTACCCCAATTTGGTCACCTGCCATTTCCCACCCTCCAGCCAGCTGCGCCATCATACCCTAGCATAGTTTGAGAGAGGTGCTGTTGCACATGCTCAAGTATTTAATGAATTAACTGCACCTGAAAATGGATGCAAATCACAACGGCTGTCCCTGTGTCTTAAGACATTTTGTGTCACCATTTTAATGACAGTCATAATGTGCACCACTTTGTAAAAAATGAAGCAGATGGTGTGTTTAAAGAGATTTGGATTTCTCCGTGTCACCCGCGTAACTCACCCATTATGTCGAGGATGTTGTCTGCGATCTCTGTGGGAGTCACGGTGCCCTGCTTAGTGTCCGTCTGTAGGATCTCCAGCATCGACTCCAGTTTATTCAGCGTGCTGTTCTGACACTCCTCACACACAAATTCCCGGCTAACAGCCTACACACACGCACACATGGTTCTAAGTAATTAAAGGACCTCACGTTTCTTTATTTCATGGGCAATCCAGTCATTCCTTTCATAATTAGGGGGCCAAGCGCCAAAGGTGCATAGGAACCCTATTATTATTCTACCTTTTCTTCTTCTTCTTCTGGCTAGGGTGTCTATGGCAGCCCATAGAACTGTCTGTTACAAAGTGGTGAAATTTGGCACACTGATTGGGGAGGGTCTAAGGAACATTATAACATTCTACATTCCCATGATTCCCTAGGGTAAGCTGAAGTGAATGCTCATCAGCGTCTGAATTTCAAGAGCACTTCCTGTTTGCCAATTGAAAATTCATTGAAACTTGTTTCATACCTTACAAAGTTATCAAATGATTTTTGATATTTTATATAGTTTTCCATATTTTATATACTTGAATCCCTTTGCCTAAAGTTATGGTTCTTCTTTCCTGTGATTGTAATTTTAGTGCATCTGTGAATGTGCGGCTCACCGAGACTGAGTGCTTGGCCCCCGAAAATGCTGCTTGCAGCTTTAATTCCTCATTACTTCTTTTTTTAAATTTAACTGATATGTATGATGCTGACAGTCCACTAATTTGTTCTCACATTCTATCTCATTGTGAGTGTGTGTGTGTGTGTGTAAAATAATTCAACATAAATGCAAGAAATGACATCGCAATTTCATGATTGTCAAATTCATGAGCAGATTCATAAATAATACATAAATTGTGTGTGTGTGTGTGTGTCTCACCGTGCACTGGGCGAGGGCAGCCGAGGTCTGTTGGATGTCACTGACGGTATTGAGGTCCAATGATGTCAGAGCTCGGGTGATGTTTCCTCTCACATTCACTCTGTACTGCCTCTCCTGCTTCGACACACTGCTCCCGTGCTGCACACCCTGCTCGTACTGCACACACACACACATTTATCTAAATATACATATACACCAAATATACACACATACATAAAAACATGCATATGCAAACTGAACACACAAAGCAAAATAAACTGCTATAAAAAATTGAAACCATCACAAAACTGGGAAAAATTTTATCTTACAAAATCTCACACACACACAGAGAGAGAAGACTTTTGAGACAAGACTTTTGATGTTTCCCTGCACTAAGAAACATACAGAAAACCTGTTTTCTCCAAACTCAACTACATTAAACATCTAAATATCCATCAATATACTTAGACTGGAACAATAAAGGTATGAAAACGAGTTAAACATGAGAGAAAGCATTTCAAAGCTGATAGCTATTACAAATCTACTTACAAAAGGTTTCATCCAATTTTTCAACACTGGAGCAATTCAGTAACCTGACCATTACGCTCATATGTGGTTCTTCCCCAGACTAATACAACACAAGCGCACAGTTGTATAGAACGTCTCTGTGTGCTGTAGCATTGCAGTTTCCCTTCACTGGAACTAAGAGGCCCAAACCTGTTCCAGCATGACGATGCCCCTGTGCACAAAGCGAGCT
>CM075028.1:14953103-14996161 GCA_037576675.1 Pangasius sanitwongsei
AGTGAATTTTTTTGATGTATGTTTCACAAAGCCAGAATGTTAAGCTATTGAACAAAACCTTTTTTGTGTCATATCTGCGATTTGTTTGTTTGCTATAAAGTTAAAAAAGCTGGGTGAACATCCTCTAAGTGTGGCTATTCCATAATTTTTGCCAGGGGTTGTATTTGGAAGAAAAAATAGCCTAGTTGTCCTCTCTTCTTATTTCTAACAGAGTCACTCTTGTTCTTGTTATTAGGGACATGAATGTGAGTGAAGTAAAGCAAGGCATTGGTTGATTTCTGACGGGTTTGTCAGGCTATACTCCCATGCTGATTGGTACAGTGCAGGTTGGTGCTGTGGGTTGGATCAGAATTTTACTCAGACTTTGGTTGAGTTTGAGGCCTGCTCCATTTATGCTCCATTTTAGGTCTATATTTTATTATCAATGGATTTTTAAAATGAACTTAGGAACAACTAACACTGAAAGAAGCTATATCAACAGATTTTAGGGCTGAAGTGTTTTTTTTTTTTTTTTTTTTTTTTTTTTTGCCGCCATGAGCATATACAGTAAAGTGGATGAGAGACGGCTGTTTGTAAGCTTTTGCCTTTAGGGTACACAAAGGGGTCAAATATTAAGCTTAGCTTAGTTGGCATGAACATACCAAAATACAGTAATGACCAACCAGTCAAAACATCTGACATTATATACGAGTATCACAATATGTAGATTTCTATAAATGTACATTACAGACCACAAGCTAGTGTAATGACTAGTACTGTAATCATAAAATACAGAGGTGTTCATAAAATACAGAGGTGTAATAACCTTTATGAACAGAAGCGTTCACAATTTCACCAAATTATCACGTGTATTACTAACTGTCGTGCCTTAAGAGTGTGTGTGTGTGTGTGTGTTTGTAAGTTTGTGTTCTTTTTTACTGTGCTGTTCCATTCTGATGTTACTGATGATTGTTTATTATCATATTACACTACTGTTTAAGATTGTATAATTTATTTTTACAGTTTGACTGCTGTGAATTCTGTTTGTACCACTGCTGAGTATTACACACACACACACACACACACACACACACTTACAGTGGAAGCCAAGCAGAAGCTTTTTCACCAGTGCTCTCAGCCTTTTTCACTACAGTGACCATCAGCTCAGTTCCTCACTCCCTCAGTCTTCTGTCTATTTCTCCTCTAAATGGAATACTGTTTTAAAATGTACTTTTGGGGAAATCATTAACAGTTAAGCACTTTTAGTCCAGTTCATGTCTGAAAAGATTAAATTCAGCCATTGTTTTATCTCTTTATGGTTAGTGTTTATTTTAATAAGTATCAAACCTGTAGGATTACCAGCTGTCCGGAATGATGTAGTCTCTCTACATTAACTGTAGATCAGTAATAGATTTCCTGATAACGTTAGCGTTTATGGTGGTTTGTGTGTTCTCACTACTGTAGATGTTGCACACGCACACGGTGATCAGACTTTCAGATACTTCAAGCAGAAATATTCGGATTAGATTGACATGTGCTCCTGGCCAATAGAGTGCGTCTGAGGGCAGGCCACGAGACATTTCCGACTAATTGGAGACGTCGGGGGGCGGGGCGATGGAGAGGTTGCGTGACGCCAGCGCAACAGGTTGTCGAGAGGCTTTTATTTTATTCCCGACGCTGGGCTGTGTGAACTCTCCATCCTTATTTTGAAAGCAGCATTTGCAGAACCACATGGTGAGCAGTGAGCGTGAAGCGGACCTGCCTCTGACTGTACAGGTGTGTTGAAGATTGGCGCAGCTTTGTTTAGTCTGGTAGGAGAACAGGACACTAATGTTTCCTCTCCACACTGCAGCAGTCTCAGCTCCACTCAGCGCCACACTCACTCCAGCTGGAGCTCAGCCCGAGCTTCCTCCTCACGGCTGTGTGTTCCGGTGAGTGAGATGAGATAAAGAGAGATGAGATAAAGTGAGATGAGGTGAGAGATGACCTGTTGCTTCCAGGTTGTCTTGTTTCTGCTTGTTTTCTAACGGCATGGAAATGTGCTGCTCAGGGCTTCAGTGTGTTAGAGGAGGCTCGATACCGCTCGATACTGAAACCTTGAGCATCAGCCGATACCCGGACTAAGCTTTAAAATGTTTCTCTTTTTAAACTGAATACTTCACAATTAAACTCTTTAACACAAAAATCACTTCCACTATTAATACACTAAAAATAATAAAGTATAAATCAATCTTAAGAGAAAAATAAGACAAGTATCTTTATATGTAAACATTTCCAGTTTCAAAAAATACATTTCTCTTCCAAATCCAATTCCAGTCTTTGTCATTCATTACAGCATCCAATGTCTGATATGTTTTCATGATATTTGACCCACCATTTATTTATTGATTGATTTTTTTGCTGGTATTGGTTCAGTACTGGTGCTGGATACCAGGCCGCTGCCATCTCTGCTGTATTTACTCCTAATTTGTACCTGACATGATTTTCCTTTTACAGAGAAAACATACAACTTTTGTGTAACCTAATGCATTTAACTAATGTAAATATATACTGTATATTCCAGCTATTCCATGGTTGAATAGGGAGAGAGTCAGGGTAATACAAATATATTTATTTAAATATAATGTAATTTAATTGTATATGTAATATAAATATATATTTATTTCACTTTTTTTTTTACATAGTGAAGAGATATAGCCTGTACACAATCAAGTCTTTTTAAATGTGGACACAACAGATGGCTACTGCTCTGACATTCTCATTAACTCTAATGTTGTATTGAATTAAAAAATAAATTAGAACACTGCTATTAAATAAGTGCAGAGCTAATGACTCCCCAGTCCCATATCAGCGTGTATCAGCTACAGCGTGCCAGCGACTAAAACCTGCTGACGTTTACACTGACTGCAACAAGACACTTTCTGTCTGTTAATGAGAAATTGTTTAATAACTTGGAACAGATTTTGTTCAGCTACTTGCCTCCAGTTACGTACATTACAGTGCCTGATCGATTCACACGTATACGCTGATGTGCACATGTACAGTACAGTATGCATCGGTGTGCACCGTGCACGTTCTGCAAGATAATCCAGAAACGAAAAACATCTGACATACAGATAAAGATAATACACACAGATACACTGATTTTGTGAGTGAGTCGGGACGAATACAGCAAAGCTAAAGTATTGGCCTGGTGAAAAACAACACATTTCCTCTCCCTAAATAAATATCTGTTGTTGTTTGTTTAAATGTAATGTGTAAGAAAGTGTTTGGTTAAGTGGTATGATTAATCTTCAGCGAGTGTAAGGTCTGACAGATTGAACTTTTATAGCTTTTATCAGTTCCATTGAAACTTGTTTTCTGTTTAACTGTTGTAGTGGATCATAACATTTTAAAAAGCTGAGTTTCAGTGTTTGGTCAAGGCTCAAGCACTCTATCTGACTGAAACTCACCAACCTGCTGGATTAGTATGATGCAATTAAAATGTGGAGTGAGTGAGTGTGTGTGTGAGAGAGAGAGCGTGACTGAGTGAGTGAGTATAGTATGTATGTTAATTAGGGCTACAACAAATTAAACAATCAGCTATTTTCTGGATAATTGACAAATTGAATAATTATTCAATTCACTCTGACTAATTCATACACAGTGTTTTGAGGTTAGGAATCATTTTAGAAATAAAATGTGATCCCTGCTGTTTGGACTAACATAAATAACTGTGTTGTTTAACGCATGATTACAGGTGATGATGTTTCTGTTGGTTTCGTGTCAGCTCGGAGGAGAATGGATGACAAAAGTACAAATGACCCCCTAAGGGCACTAATACATTTTTTTGGATAAAGTAAAAACTTCCTATGAATTGTTGTAGATGAGATATGCTAGGTGTGACTGGTAACAATGGTCTTTGGTATGGTCATTTATCTCCTATACATTTTCACACACAGTTTCCACTTGTTTACACTAAACTGTGCACATACAGCTGAGCTTGATGCATATTTCAGGGCAGAGTGATTAAACTGCAGGAGGAATCAAACAGAGTTTCTGTATGTTTGTAGTCCCACATTCACAGTTCATTACTCTGGTATACATTTAAATGATAAATACAGCCTAGGGTGGAATAGTAGGCCCTCTGGTTTTGACACATTATAGGGGTATAATGGCACGCAAATGCATTTTGGATACAGCAAAAATAAGCATTACCTGAATATCTTCCTTAAGTTTCCATTTTCAGTTTATTAAAACGTTCAACATTAGAAAAGGACAGTAATTGATACTCAGTAATGACAGTGTTTATGTGATTTATTCAGACTCTTCACAGTGGGTAATGAAAGCTGTGCATTAGAAGGGCAGTAGTAGCTCAGTGGTTAAGATGTTGGACTACTGGACTACTGAAGGTAGTGAGTTCAAATCCTGGCACTGCCAAGCTGCCACTGCTGGGCCCTTGAGCAAGGCCCTTAACCCTCAACTGCTCGGTTATATATGTATGTGTGTATGTATGTATATATATGTATGTATATATGTATGTGTATATGTGTGTGTGTATGTGTGTGTGTGTGTGTATATATATATATATATATATATATATAAAAAGACATGTGTAAGAAATGAGAAATGTAAGTTGCTCTGGATAAGGGCATCTGCCAAATGCCATAAAAATGCAATGAATTTTGCTCAGAGCTTTGTCCGTTGTGCTGTTTGGTAGTTGTGCTCTCAGATTCACGCAGCTCTCTGATGCGTTTTTGAATCCTGCGTGAATCCGCTCTTGAATATAATCTTCACAATCACTGCAGTGATTTCTTTAGCCTGGATTGAATGATTGGAAAGGGTATTAGGGCAGAGGTATTGGACAGATATTTGGTGTACACTGTAACTTTTCAGTCCAGCACTAACTGGCCCTCAGCGTCATAACTTACCAGGAAGCCGGAGTGCTCCCTTACACCAGACCTTAAAGATTTTGGGGAATCTTTCAGCTCCTACTTGCTGCTGACTGTAGCCATTGCTGTTTTTTTTTCACCCAAGCTAGTACGCTAGTGTGTTTGCATATTTGCTCTTGAAAAACAGAGTGCTTAGGAGAGGGGGGCTCGATTAAGTTTAAAGTTTATTACACCTCATGTAATATAAGTGGTATTTTATGAAGAATAGCCTACTTCATTATACAGTCTGTTGAGTGTATTGTGCGATATGCAAATGTATTGAATCCTTGTATTGAACAACATGATTCAATGCACCGTATCATCTAACACTTTATAATATTTGGCATGAAAGGCACCGTTTTTGAAAATCAAACAGTGAGAGAACCAAATTAGACAAACTAAGTATAGTTGAGGGAACAGACATGGCTTTAAAACGGTAGAAGGAAAATGGCAGGAACAAAATTTGGAAAAAAAAAAGTGTGTGCGCGTGTGCTTGTGCATGTGTGTGTGTGTGTAGAGACCAGATGATCCTGTCTGGTCACATTCCCTCTGACAATGACGCAGCGGTTTCTGGGGCAGGCGAGGTGAAAGCAGATCGAAGCTGCAGTTTCAGATGATTTTGTAATGTTAGCAAGGAAGTAAAACACTACAAACAAAAAGAAGTAAATCATGACCTGAAGTTTACCAAGCTTCATATGAATAGAAGTGCAGGAACTAGTGACACTTTGCCTTACACAAAGACTATGAGACACAGCGAGTCTGTTCAAAACAAACAGCAAATTCAGCCACTGAAAAGAATAAATCTAATGTAACTATACATTTGGTGCCACCTGTTACATTCTTGGGGAACAAGGCCGTGCCTTCCCTGTATTTTGAGATATGGAAAGTAATGTATCACAACTTGAAGAAGTTTGTTTCTTGTGTTTTTTGAAACTAGTCTGTGCAATCACGTGGAGCAGGACGTGTGTAGTGAGAATGTGTGGAATTCTGACTATGTGCGCATGACAATGGCTGATCAGCGGTGGGCCTCACAGAGGTGCTGCCTGTTACAGTGTAACCCAGCCCTCCATTACAGCCAGTTATTTATTATAGCCAAGCAGTTACTGATCGATTAGTAAAACCCATTAGGTGTTTTAGTGAATGCTTAACATCTTTGGATATCAGTGGCTGCTGGTGGTTTTTAAAATAGGGGAAGCACAGGCCTGTTATTGAAGCACATATCTGTGTGTGTTGTTTTTGGCTGTTGCACTGGTCTCCTGTTAATTCTCTCCTCATAAGAGCATCAAAAGATTTCATCAAGCATCTAACATCAGCTCAAGAAAATAAATGTCTGCCAGCTAAGCTGCTAATACACTATGTGACCAAAAGTATGTGCACCCCTGACCCTCACACCCATATTCTGTTTTCCTTCAAACTGTTGCCACAAAGTTGGAAGCACAAAATTGTATAGAATGTCTCTGTAGCATTACAGTTTCCCTTCACTGGATCTAAGAGGCCCAAACCTGTTCCAGCATGACGATGCCCCTGTGCACAAAGCGAGCTCCATGAAGACATGGTGTGTGAAGAACTCGAGTGTCCTGCACAGAGCCCTGACCTCAACCCCACTGAACACCTTTGGGATGAACTGGAACACCGACTGCACCCCAGACCTCCTCACCAACATCAGCACCTGACCTCACTAATGCTCTTGTAGCTGAATGATCACAAATCCCCACAGACATGCTCCAACATCTAGAGGAAAGCCTTCCCAGAAGAGTGGAGCTCATTATAACAGCAAAGGGGGAACAAACCAATATTAATGCCCATGGGTTTGGAATGGCATGCTCAATACTCAGGTGTACACATACTTTTGGCCATATAGTGTAGCTCCAGTTATTTTATGCTTTCCTGATAAAACACATAAACTCAAACTCCACTCTCTGAAATGACCAATTTGTGCAGATTACACAGATGTCCAGCCATTATAAGTCAGTTTGGAGTACATTTGCTTTTTTCAGTGCAGAGAAACATCAAGGATATTGTCTGTAGTAGGAGTGTTATGGTTTGAAATTTTCCGAATGTTCACTTGTCTAAAACTATCATGGTATTAATCAAACCATTTAAAAACACATAAGCTGGCAGTGGAAATTAAAGAAAAAAATGTATTACAAAAGTTTTTTTCAGCTTTTCTGTAATTTGCCTCTGGATTCTGGCCTTTTCAGTGACTGTTCCACTGTTAGATAACACAGAAGTGAGTCAAAATAACTTTCACTTCTACCTCTGAGAAAGTTTTTTTTTTTTTTTTGCCATTTACTTGTCATTTCAGTTCTATAACCCTTGCCTTTTATGGAGTTTTGTGGGTATCACCAAAATGTAAATCAGCTGTGCTGTGCAAGCACCTGATAATTTACACCTGATTGTCATTCATGAACATGCGCATGCAAGTATGAAGAAAATCAGCGTTTCCGAAACTTCAGCAGAAATTTTTCGCAAACATTTACACACAACTTTACTAAAAGATTGCTAAAAGAGGCCCATTGTCTTTGTCATGAGTATTTGTCATGTTCAATCTGATCCTACATCATGACTAACTGTGACACCATAACAAACCTAGTAATCACACATACCCTGCAGATGTGATGGATAGAGACCAGGGTAAAAACACTACGCTTGTCTTTAATATATGGTTGTATGGAAAGATGGACAGATTATCGGAAGAGTCTGACCCCATTGAGCACAGTGATGAGGGCGAGGGAGAGCTCGCGGACGCGCTGAGAGTCGCCCTGTTTCAGCAGCTCGTTCAGAGTGGTGTCCGTCAACACACTCAACCAGTGAGCCAGACTGCTGAATCCACCAGGGACCTGCGGCAACATCACCGTCATTGGCCTAATACACAAAACACACACAAACACAGGTATTACTGCACATGTGGAGTTTCAGACTAGGGATTTGGAACACAGCCCAGCATCAGTGGTGAACCAAACTATACTAACACAAATAAAAAATAACGAGGGCTGGAAAGAGAAAGCAGGTGAATTGGGACACAGCCTAAATACATGACTTACAGGACCCACAGGGGGATCATCCACCTGCTGAAGCAGAGTTTTTTTTTTTTTTGGCATAGGTTTTCGAAGGAGACGGTTGGTGAAAGGAGAAGACATCAACATCAAAGCTTGTCAAAGTTTTCACTGTGATTGCAGTTGAACTCTCAGCCAGCAGGGAGCTCTGAAAATTACAAACTGCTCCTTTAAAATAAAGTCCTGACTTGCAGGGATGGATTTCATCACCAGACATTTAAGATTCTACACACTGATGAATAAAGTAGAGCAAGATCAGGGTTATGTGAGGTCACGTGAAGGATCTCAGATTCAATAGCCATGAGCAAAAGGCCCAAGAGAATTTTGAAGAGAAAAACAAGGGCATGAAAATTTGATTAAATAAACAATTTGATAAAAAAAACTTGATTAAATAAACAAGATTTGCCAATAAAAAGTGGCTGTATTTAATAAGTAGCTACATTAGTCTCAAAAATTTTGAAACTTAGTCTCGAAAACATAGATTGACAAAGCATGTGAATTGGGATGCCGTCCAAAGCAATGACTCACTTGTTGAGGGCGATGATGGCCGCCCCCTGGTGGTCCTCCACCGTGATGGTGACTGAGACCCTGTACTGGGCGGGGTGTAATCCAGGTGGAAGGAAAGTGGAATGTTCTGGACTGGTTCCTTTATACACGCAAAAATCGTCGCAGTAGGATTTAAAGCAACGCATCACCAGCAGACTGTAGACCAGCGGAGACTCGGTCTCGTCCATATCAGTGTAGCCTAAAGGACACCAGAGACCAGAACAGGACAAACATGATGATATGCATCTCTGCAAAATGTCCTCTAAATGTCCTTATGGACTTATTCGTCACTAGTCATACCTGGGAGTCTCTCCATCTGATTCACCCCTACATTTACCTGTCTTCAGTCCACATGTTCTTGCTCCACCTGTCTTCCCTGTCCATCAATCTGTCTTCAGTCCATGTTTCACCTGATATGCCATCACACATTCTTGCTCCATCTGTCTCACCTACCCATCTATCTGTCTTCACACATTCGTGCTTCACCTGTCCATCTACCCGTCTTCGGTTCACAAATTCTTGCTCCATCTGTCTCATCTGTCCAGCTACCTGTCTACAGTCTTACCTATCATTGTGTCACAAGTGACACCTCTCTTACCTGTCCATCTACCTGTCTTCAGTCCACGACTCACCTGATATGACATCACACTTTCTTGCTTTACCTGTCTCACCTGTCCACCTACCTGTGTTCAATCCATGTCTTACCTGTCACTGTGTCACGTCTTACCTGTCCATTTACCTGTCTTCAGTCCACATGTTCTTACTCCACCTCTCTCACCTGTGCATTTGAAGTGTACTCTCTCCAGCAGTGTGTACACCTCTGGCCCCTCGCCGTCTGACCACAGCGAACATGACCCCCCGGCCGGTGGCAGGTTGGGGTGGAGCTCGATGTTGGCCACGCCCTCCTGCTCCATGCTGTCATCGGTGACATGCAAACTGAAGACGTATGATTCCCTATCCCGCAGTGCCCCCTTCCTCAGCACCAGGTTCTTGCTGTCCTGACCTGTTGTTGTGGTGATCAGGTCCAGAACCAGTGGCTCATTGTGACGGTTTACTGCCGTCCAGTGCTAACAAAAACACACAGAAAGCACACGTGGCATCGGGTTTAGATTGCGCTAACAGACATGTCAGTCAGTTGCGGTCCTGACAGTGTGTCGGCGAGAGCAAAGATGCCCAAAGTTGATTAATTTTCTATAACGGCAACTCTGACAGTAGCGCAGCTGCAAATCACAGGTTTAATGAATTTTTAAAAATGTGTTATTATTTAACAAAGAAAAATGTCTGATCATCAAAATACCAAGGTTTTCTGTAAGTTGACATTTATTTAGGGACAGAGTCTCCAGTGTCATCACTTTCTAACAGTCTTTTCAGTTTTTCAGCATCATGACAAGCAGCTCTTTTGTCATATTTTTAAATGTTGACAGAACATGATATAGACAGAACATGACAGAACAAGTGATAACAGGAGCTACTTTTGCCGACAATCCACAACATTAAATGTAACTATAAATGGATAAAAAGAATGCTCTTTATTGAATAAAAATTACAATTGTTGGCAAATTGCTTTTAAAACACATTGGGGCATGCTGTTATAGGAAAATAATCAACTTCAGGTTGGTAATAATAACTCTGCTCCTTCACACCATACCACAGTTGATTAGTTTCCTCTATCAGCACATCACTGAAGGTTTTATTCCTTATATAACACCTTCTGTGTCCTTGCGTAGACGGCTAACCTCTGTGCCATGTGGAATATATCACATCATAACAATGACATCACTCCCTGCTCTGTCTCGGGTTTTCCTTGCCGGTTTCATTCCAGAGCCATGATGTAACTTGCTAAAGTAAACATTTGGAGAAGCAGGAGAAGTAGAAGAATGTTCCAAAGGGGCGAAACATGACTGATCTCCTTCTCCCATGACCTAATCTCTGTGTCTCTGTCTTTTTAAGAATCTTTTTCATCAGTGTGAGGCTTAAAGGTGACTCACAGAGACCAAATACAGACTTCACACCTGTCACTGGACTGGTGAGGTCATAGCACTATTCCCAGCATTCCCTTGGGATATCTGCTATAAGGTTCAGAGTTACATGAGGTCATTGTAATGAACGTTAGAGCCCGGAGGTTCCTTAAGGCAAGGCCGCTAGAAACAGATTTGAGCCGTGTGACTTATAAACTATGTATAAACTTCTCTGATAAGATTTGGCATCGCTGTAACTGGATAATAATTCACTCTGAAAGATGATCAAACCTTGCAATTTGCTGTATAAGACTCTTTTTGTATTTGTTGATCCACTACAGTGCCAATTTCTGCTAGCTATGGGAAGTTGTGTTAGCAATACTTATTATAACATTACCGTAAGTACCAGAATAGAAAGCGTACCAAAAAAACACAAACAAATATTTACTACAATCAGGTTATAGTCTATAATATAGAGTATTCTTTGCTAGGCTAGTAAGATTGAGAACATTCTAGCGGGGGAAAAAAAGCATTTCTTATAATCCGAAAAATACAGTAATAGGTTTGTGGACTAAGAGGTGGACGACTGTCACACGTTCTTGCTCCACCTGTCCATCTACCTGTCTTCAGTCCACGTCTCAACTGTTGTTGTGTTGTGATGTCACATCTAAGTATGTATAAACTTCTATAGCAAACTGTGTTAGCTGTGTTAGCAATACGTCCCATAACATTACCGTAAGTACTGCAGTAGATAGCCTACCGTAAAAACATTAACAAATGTGTTTATTACAATTAGGCTACTGAGAAAATTGTAATATAACTTATATACATTGCAGAACATGCTAGCTGGTGAAAAGCATGTCTTATAGTCCAAAAAATACGGTAATTGGTGTTTGGACTCAGAGTTGGAATAGAATAGAATGATGATACTTCTACTAAACCAATCATTACAAAATCTTGATTTGTTTTTAAGTTTTTAAGAGGTAACTGCACTTGTATTTAACAATGTTATGATTATTGACAAGATCATTTACGCTTGTGGGTTTGTGAGATGAATTTAATTTAGCAGACTGTTTTAATGAGTGCAAAAGTATACACCCCCTCTATTTTCCATGTTTAATTGTCTTTCTGTACTGCAAACCTGTTATAATATACAGCCTAAGTATTATATGAACTGACGCAGCATCTAAAACTAAAATGACTTAAAATGGCTGGATGTGTTTACATTGATAATTCTAAGGCATGAAACTCCCGAGGATGTTTGCTATGAGCAGTCACGTTAATAGTCAGAATGAATCAGTAAGACAGAAAATATTGATCTTTCACAGAGCTGGAGAAGGAAAAAAAGACTGCCAGTGAGATTCACAAAAATGCCAAACAAACAGTGGGAGATTAGAGGCGAGTGGAATAAAAGCCCATTTTATGTCGCGTTCAAAAAATAATCACTGATTTTTCATTGAAACTTTTTGACTTTTTGACCAAGTAAAAAGAAAACAGCCCACTTTAAAGTTTGTGTGATTCATCCTGTTAAAGAAAAGGGGATATAAACCTTTGCATTTAAGTGTATGTGTGTTTAACTTCCACAGTCCACAGTACTGGTGTCACTGTTGGAGTTAATGAGGTGCCCCTTACCCCTCTGTAAGAACCCTGACAGTTGCTGCAGGTCCCCGCCAGGTAGACATAGGAGTTCTGGCTGATCTCATAACCAGACTGAGCTTTACACGACACACACTCCAGAGAGACGATGGGGATGCGACCACTCTTCACCAACACCTGGGCAAAAAAAAGTAACAGATATAGTCGTTTACATCACTATAATTGGCTTCGCATTCTTTAATTTCTACCTCATTGAAGTTGCTATGGCATTAGTGCTGCAAGAACAGCAAATAAAAGAAAAACCAGATTGAACCAGATGGACAGAAACAGAAGGCAGATGTAACTAAATGTCAAAGAGCACTTAAGACAGATAAAGGAAACGTAGAGTGCGTCAGTGCAGCATACAATGCTACATCACCTCTAAAACCAAGAATAAGAATAGAAATAATACACAATAATACGGGCAGACAAAAACGACAGGTTCTTCAAGGGTTCTTTATGGGTTCACTAGATAATTGATCTCCTAAAATGTTTTTCTTGGAACACTTTCTGATCAGGAACGCAGAAACAATGTGCTGATAAAGGGCTCTCTTTTATACAGACAGCAATGGCTCCTGGAAGATGAATTTTAGGCCCTTCTCTGATTACACCCTCACCCCGCTCTCTGATTGCATTTCACTCTAGCACGACTGCAACGCGGTGATGAAAGTGACATCCACATTAGATTCACTTCAGCCATAAAGTCGGGTTAATTCTCAAAAAAAGCAAATCCCTTACAGATCGTTTTTCACTCACGGGTTCAAGCAATGTAAGAGCAAAGCAATGAAGGTTTTGCTTTTCAGTATAGAACGTTTCCTGCAAGTCACTAATGAAAAGCAGAATCGCGTATCTGCAGTATTTCGTGTCTTTCTCAACGGCATGACTGCATTTCACTCTGCCACTGAATCTTCTCCATAAACATGAGAGACATAAATACTTTAATGTTTAGTGAAAATTAAGAAAGGAGTACATTCTCACTTAATGGCTGCTACCAGAAAACATTACTTTGGGGAAGTAAAATAAAACTAAATCTGGACCATTCATGTGCTGCCTCTTATATTTGAAAGAAAAAGGACTTTTGAGAAGAGTGAGAAATATTGGCAGACGCTACACAAGAACACCACTGAAGAGACTTGTGCCAGTCGGAGAGTCAGAGACTTTAATCAGGATGTCTATGTGACTGTTTGGCCAACTGAAGGTCTGCACTATTTCTTACAGAGCCCTGCTGGGGACATCCCTTCTTAATAAAAAAAAAAAATAATGCGCGGGCACAACTTATTAACCACGAGATCATTAAGTCATAAATAATAAAGATAATAAAGCCATAGCCACAGCTTAGTAACATAAGGCATAGCGACCCCAAAATATCAGCATAATTCATTAGAAATCAATTCACTCTCCATTACTGCAGAAAAGCGATCTCTTTCATGTGGGCACAACATGATGATTACACCTTATTAAGCTGTGGCCATGACATAATTATCTTGTTCCCTGTGCTAATAAGTTGTGGCCGTGCATTACACAAATGTTTCTTCTTAATAAAGGATATGACAAGTGGGGCGCCATAATTTTCATTCTCCATCCACTTGTGTTGGCTCAGCTCACAAGAAGTGGAACCAAAATCAGCACGGGTACTAAAGTAGGGTGCAGCTTACACGGCATTGGAAATAGCTACAACGTAAAGGATTATGGGTAACCTGAGTTGAGCTGTTTGGTGGGAAAAGTGCTACTTGGTGAAAAACTGTCAGATGGACAGAGCAAAATATAACAAGGGAAAGGGAAAAAACAACTGAAGCTGCTGAAAAAGAGAGTTTTCAAATTGCACTTAGTAATGCTAATTTATTACTAATTCAGAAATACCTTTAGATACCTTTAATTTTCACATATAGACCTTCTGTTTCCCATGATGACTCTCTTTCCTAAAAGTGACCCACCTGAACTCCAAACATTTCATTTCAGTGACAAACAGCAGATAAGAAGCGTTTTCATCATGAACAGACAGTGGAAGAGGAGAGCGGAAAGGTAATATTATTAAAAAAAAAAGTTTATCCACCTCCTCTTGAGGAACAGCAGTAACCACTTCTCACCCTCAACAAATATATTTTACATAACATCATCACGTGATCACTGTTGCCCGCTCGTGGCCTGGCTTTCACATCTGCCTTGCAGAAAGATCCAAGGAGATGAGACTTTTTTCCCCCCTCACCAGACCTTTTTTTTTTTTTTTTAAAGTCTCTTTATTTTTTCTTTCTCCCCCTTTTTCTTGCTGAATCATCAACACGATGAAAAATAATTATGGGTTCCAGGCATCATAGCCTTTTTCAAACTCCGTAGGAAGGTGACATGACAGAAAGCTCATTCATTGAGTTTCGAGTACATTTTTTAGAAAAAAAAAAATAGGGCGAAAAAAATTGAGTCTGTCGCCTGCTCGGGTCTCAAAATGCAGACGTATTGTGTATATTTTTTTGTCTTCTCTGTAAAGAAATGGATAAATAGAGATGAAAAATTTGGAGATTCAAAGAACGAATTTCTCACTGACTGTAAGCTTTTGATACAAAGTGTGTGTGTGTCTGTGTGTGTGTAAGAAACTCATTTTAGCCTTGACCTCCAACGCAATTAGCGACATCCTATGAAAAGGTATCATTAGAGTTTCTTAACTACTAGCCGGCATTTTCCGCATTTTTGATGGATGCTAATGGACTACTAAAAGGAGGTGGTGCCACTGGTCAAGGCTTCTATTTGTTTCTATAAACGAGGCCACTGAATCATGACGCACCTGTTCTGCACCACAGGTTCTATTAAGTCTCCAGTGAGTGACACTGATGACTCATATGCAGTGAACGTTTACTGCGAGGGAATAGAATTAAACTTGCAAACCCACAGCGTACGTGACAAATTACAGTCCATCATGTTAAATCAATGAGCACTAACCTTCTGTGTGGTGGATTCTGGAGACATGCCGTCTTTGCTGACAGTCAAACGGAAGGTGTACTCCACGTCCACCTCCAGCTCTGATCCGGAGATGACCAGATCTTTTGGACCCAGTCTGAAGTTCAGAGTAGAGCAGTGAGAGGCTCCCTAAAAGAAATTTAAATAAAAGGGCAGGGTTGTTTTTAATGCTGCTAAAATTGAGAATTATTTAAAAAACAAACAAACAAAAAAAAATGAATCATATAATCAAATACTTTTTTAAAACCACTCCCTTTCTGTATAATTCCAGATATTACTACTTGGCTTTATTGACTTTATCATTTATAAATTTTTGTATCTATGTAGTCATAGTTGTTATTTTATTATATTATTTTTATTATATTTTTTGTTATATTAATTCTATGATCAGTCTATTTTGCTTGAACAGGAAATCACTAAAAGAATATAAGGTAAGCCTGGACTATTGCCTCGACCTAAAGACTGCCTCAGAAACTCCTCCTGATGCACTTCTACCTAAGAAATCTCTCTTCTTTAAACTGTTTGCTGAACTTCCTCGCCGTAGCACTGATGTATCTGCCATTTCCTGTTTTGTCTCTGTGGCTTCCAGACATCCATCTCATTTATCTGTCTAATCGGAGAAGCTATAGTGAGCTCTGAATGTCTCAGATAAAAATCAAAATCATTTCCTTTCTTTATTTTTCTTCTGCTTTTCACTTTTATGGGCTATTTCATTTCAAAGCTCTTCTCTGAAATATAAGATTAAGGTTGATACTGTTGACATTGCATATTATCCGGAGGTTTGTTCAGTTATCTAAAGCTAATTTCATTTGACTAAAGGTGGTGAGTCTAATTTTTTTTTTTAGTTCATTGCCATTTTCCTTTAAAATAAGTCCTCAGTAAAGATATGGTCGAAAGGAAGAAACTTTCATTTGTTCTGTATAGATTTTGCTTGCTGCCTTGCATTCTTAATGATTAATTGATAAGTTTAGCTGTTAACATTAGTTGCAATCAATCAAGGAAATTCCTTAAACTTTGCAACCCTAGTTTACACTAATAGTCCATTTAGTAAGAATAAACACACTTTCTCCATCTGACTGGCATTTTCCAGCATTCCAAAATGTTTAGACTTTAAACTGGAACATCCAAAAAAAAAAAAAAAAAAACCCACTGCCTGAGTCTCTGCCAGGAAAGGAGAGCGCACGCCACAGTAATCTTCATTTTTTTTTTACAGAGAAGGCAAAGGTTGGGAAAAAGACAAGCCAAGCAGGAGCAGACAATCTCTCTGTGGCCATATAAGAGGCGAAGAGAAAGAGGAAAATGAAAATAAATCAGCTTTAATTATCTTTTCCAGTGATTTTACTGGGCAAGTATCTGCGCTCTTTATCCTCTGGTGGGTAATGCTTACCAACTAAGCTGTGCTCTGAGTTTTTGACTTTTAAAGAGGCTCTATTCAACCATACGTTAGCTAGAAAGAGAAAATAAATAAATAGCTGAAAGTTTAATTATGTAAGTAATAAAAGTCTTGGGGACCCGCTGACGGGGTGCAGTGATGTGGCCCGATGTAAAGCAGAGTTAATGTAACCAGCCCATACTTGATTATTTTCCAATAACCGCATGTCCCTAAGTGTTTTATTCCTCTTTCACCACACCAAATTGCAAACAAACAGCAGTAGCATGTAGAATTTGTATTATTAACCCCAAAAAAGAGAGAAAAAAAGGAGAGTTTAATTCCACTTGGTTCATAGCTTTTTTTTTAACGTCTTACAAATATTAATGTAGAGTAGGGGATAATTCTTACCTTAGAAGTGTTGACACATTCCCAGTGGTAATTGAGTAGGGTCTGACTTTCCAGGTTGGGATCATAGGATTGGTTTGCACTCAGTTGTAGGTCCTGTGTTTTGGACCACACACGATATGTTCCACCCTCAATGATGGGTACCAACTTGGCAGACATCACCGAGAGCTGAAGACAGGCAGCCTTTTTCAGGGGAATTCCTTTGTACGACAGGGAAAAAATCAGGGTGTAGTTTTTGGCAGGAAGTGTCATCTTGGGTATCGACAATTGCAGCCTCCGGACATCGACTTCTGCAGGAAGATGGACTTTAAATGGTGGCGTCAAGTGGTTTTCAAATTCCTGGCAGTGAGAAGCCAAGAAGATCTCCCAGAGGTATTCAGCACCATAGCGAACACAGCCTTTGAGATCCACCTTTGCCTCGACTGACGCTGGTTTGGAACGCCAGATGGCTATCCTCGGAGCTTGAACGACCTGGACTTCTGGTTCGCTGCACTCTAGCACACGTATGTTTACCTCAAACAAAGCAGTAACCCAGCTAACCAGGTTGCTGATGTTGACTTTAGCAATGTAGTGGCCAGGTAAAGAATATACATGACTGACAACAGAAGTATCGGAAAGGAAGTCAGGACTTCCATCCCCAAAGTCCCACTGGTATCTGAGAGAGCTGGACTGTGGGGAAACTCGTGCTTGAAATATTACTGTCTTGTTAATAAAAGTGTCCTGAGGTTGAGCCTCTAAGATGGCTGATTTAAGGATATTCTGGACGAGCACATTCTTGGTCTCATTTTGAATGTTAAGTGCATTAAAGGCACTCACGCTGATGGTCAGAAAACCTGGCTCCTCAGGTACATATGTGGCTTTTGAATCAAATATAGTTGTCTTGGCTCCATGATGAAGATCAAAGGTCCATAGGTATGTCACAGGGTTGCCAGTCTGTATGTGAGCCTCAAAGGTCTTGGGCACACCCACAGGTATAGCTTCTTCACAGCAGTCCAAGATAGTAAGTTTGGTGATGGGTTCCAAGACACAGATATGCAGGTTCCTCCGTTCTGAGCTTATTTGATTCCAGGCAGTCAGATTGACGTAGTAGTTGTCTACTCTGCTGAACTGGTGTACGTAGGTAAGGTTGGGGTAGACGGTTGCATCACCGCTGATGCTCAAGGTGTAGCTAACTGAGGTACCAGATGCGACAGAGATGGTGAACTCCACATTCTCGCCAACTGCAACATTCTTCTTGCTGGCCTTGAACTCAAGCCCCTGAATTCTGTCTTGCACAGTGAAGTCTTGAGCTATCACCTCACTACTGATGTCATTTGAGACATTCAAAGTGACTGTGAAAATTCCAGGGGATGAAAATATGTAGTGTGTGGCCTGCTGACTTGATTTTGCATGATTTGGCAAGAGCCACATCCATGAGACATTAGATCCAGTTTGGACATGGCCAGAGAGAGACACATTGACTCCAGAGGCTATAAAGTTCTGCTCTGTGACATTGGTTGTGGTGAAGGTAACCCCAGAAATTGGTTCTTGGACGCTGATCTGTACTGAAGCCACCTCCTTGCTAACCCGGTTTGAAACTTCCACACTTACTGACTTCAGCCCTGGACTGTGAAATGCATTCCAGGTGGAAGGCACATTAAATTGCAATGGATCCCCATCTATCCACCATCTATACTGCAGATCACTGCCTGTATTCACAGACACCGTCAGGTTGGTGATGGTGTTGACGGCTGTAGGGTTTGGGGAAGCCTCCAGAACCACTTTTCCAACCGGATCAAGAAACTCAATAGTGCGGTTAACAGCTAGCTGGCCAAGCAAATTGGTGGCCTTCAGGAAGACTTCGCAGGGTCCAGGTGTGGAATAATTGAGGTCTATGTTCTTGCCTGTGAGATTGAGGGCAACAGTATTTTCGTGTTCCCTCAGAAGGTTCCAGCTAAAAGACATGTTAGTGCCGTCTTTTAGCACAGCCTGCAAGTGCAAGATGCGGTTGGTGGCAAAACAGCAACTTTCCCCAAGCTCATCGGATACTATCTGTAAGCCTTCTAGCTCCCGTTGTACAAATATGTAAATGCTAGCCTGAGCATTGCTGATGTCATTTTCAGCAGTTACAATTACGTTAAAAGTCCCAACTGAGCGAAAGGTGTAGAACATAGGGTGTGTGCCTGGAATGGAGGTACATCGATCACAAAGGATCCATGAGTAACGCACATCATCTCCTTGGTCAAGATGGGTCTCAAAGTGGACTGTAGCATTCAAAGGAACATTGACAAGGCTGGCATTGACTGAAAGTCCTTGAATGGGGGCTAAAACCATAACAGGAATTTGGCTTTTATTTTCACTCACGTCATTCTTACCCGTAACACAGATGTCAAAGGTCCCTGAGGAATTGTAGGCATGTGTCACATTGTGCCCTGTAAGAACTGTCCCATCTCCAAAGTCCCAACTGTAAGCAACATTATCTGAGTCAGAATATGACATGAATGTGTAGTCCTGCCTCAAAGCCAGGTTGTTACCCTTTTTTCCATTATGCTGTATCAACAGATAGCCCACAGGTTGCTGCACTTCAACTTGCACTGTGCTGATGCTGTAGGAAATGTTGTTAAGGACTGTTACAGTTATTAAATACAGGCCTGGGCTTTTGTAAGTAAAAACCATCCTGTCACCACCTGTAATAGGACTTTTTGAATCGCTGATCCCAAAATCCCACAAGTAGGTGTAGTCAAACTCCGGAAGGGCAGTTACGGTAAACAAGCTTTCCTCTCCGAGCCTGATAAATCTGCTGGACGGTTTGAGAGTCACGTTGGAAACTTCAGGTTGGACGCAGATCCAATTGAAAAAATTTGCTTTGTTCACAGTGCTCGACATGAGGAGAGAAAGATGGTAATTCCCACTACCTTGGTAAGAGTGTGTTATAGTAGGGGTTCCATATCGAGTTTCATTGGCAGTCCCATCCCCGAAACTCCACATATATTGATGAGAAGAGGCATTTCCTGATACAAGAACATGGAAGTTGATATCTGTTTTTTCCTGAACGCACCCAACAGGCTCCAACCACAACACCTGCAGCACAAACACTTGCACATGTATGGATTCCCATTTTGAGCTGATGGCATTAGTTGCAGTTACATTGACTGTGTAGTTTCCGTCTTTGATGTAAATGTGTTCCACCCGTGGTTCTGCACGCATGAGCACAGTCCCATCGCCCATGGAAAAAATCCAGCTGACATTGTTGCCTACTTCCAGAGTAGCCTCAACGATTGTAGGGGTGTTGAACTCTGTAGGAGCAGATGTCCTAACCTCCAAACCGTCAATGTCTTCATACACCATTACTACTTTACAGGTGTCTTTATTACTAACGGTGTTGTTAACATTCACACAGACTGTGTAGGTGCCACTTTGTGCATAGGCATGATGGACCCTGCGTTCACGTCCTTGCTGAAGGCTGGAGTTGTCACCAAAATCCCAAGTGTAGATGATTCCATAGGGGGATGGTAAAGGACGAGCCTCAAATGCAGCAGGCTTTTCAGCTTGCAGAAGCTCTGGTTCAGTGTTGATCTCCACCGATGTTAAAATGCTGAAGACGTACACATCGAGTTTGTGGGTTTTGTTCTCATAGCGGTTGGAGACAGACACCCTTAGATTATACTCTCCTGCAAAAAAAGAATGGGTTGATGCATTTTCAATATCGGCAATACAAAATAAGAAGATGATTTTTTAAAATGTGCTCAGTCGACTCATCTATTCCATTTCACTTGTTTCTGTGATTTATCTACCTGGCTGTGTGTACGTGTATTTGACTTCATGCTGCAGGACAATTCGTTTGTCTGACTGGTCAGGGCTCTGATGTGGGGCAATGTAAGGTGGTTTAAAGTGATTCTCCATTTTATCCCCATCTCTGAACAACCACCTGAGACACAGTAAATCATCACAAACAATGACCACACATGAAAGATACAGAAGAACACAAAACATGCTTCATTTGGCAAATTATCTAGGCTTCAGACTTCAGTCAGTTCACAAAAGCATAAATCTGTGAAGTTAATTTAACCAGTGTTCTCTTTGATCATCTCTGTCTCTTACATTAACCTACTACTGAGGTCTGAATCTCTAAATCTAGAACTTAATCCCTCTCTCTCTGTCTGCCATTGGGGAAACAGTGAGAAGCCTGACAGAAAGATGAAAAAGTTACACAATACATCAGAAAAAAATAAAAGAACATGTTTACAGTCACAGATGTGTCTCAGAGTAGCGAGGGAGAGAAAGTGAAAAACCAGAAGGAGAAGATAGAAAGTTTGAAAGCTGTACTATTCACAGTGACAGAACTTTTCTTTTAAATGTACCTCACATGCATTAAAGGTCTATATAACAACTTTTAATTTGACCATATGGTTACAGAACTAACAGGAAAGTGGCGTCCACCGAAATGTCGACCGCTACCGAGGCAGACAGGGTCAGCTGGTCACCCTGAGTCACAATCTCAGGGACGCCCCGGACGGTGATCTCGCTCATGGGGTTCATTTTGTCCACAGTCACATTGAAATCCTCTGTTAGGTTGCTCACATGGTTGGTAGCCGTTACCTAAGAAGCCAAACAAACTTTAGCTAAACTTGACAGGCAAAAAAGAAAAAAAAAAACCTTTCTGAAGCTGCAGATCAGTAAATATGACCAAAACCCACTAAAATAGGAAAAATAGAAAAGTTGAACCTATTTGAGTTTAATGTGCCTGTTAAAACTGTCCTTCAAAATGTTATTAATGTTATTAGTCAGGCATACTCTCACCGTGAGTTTATAGACAGCAGCATTCTGGTAGATGATGTTGAGTACAGTGTTGTAATAGGTGAAGTATGGTTTATCATCTACTGTCCATCGGAATGAGGGGTCAGTTCCTCCTTCTACAGATGCTGTGTAACTCTGAAAGAGAATAACTTAATATAAGACAAGAACAAAGACAGACCTTTTCATGTAGCAAGACATAGCACAAATGGCAATGCAGAGAGAGAACAGATGATTAGAGACCTGAACCTCACCACCAATACAGAAATGCCAAAAGGAGAAAAGTAATGATTACAGAAGAAGAATGAAAAAACAAAGGGCAACAAGCATTTAATCCAATGATGAAGGTAGATGAGATGAAGAAAACACTATGAGTAACAACTATGAGAATAATAATATGCATGAAGATTAAGTAGATAGGTAATGATCGCTTGAGGAGAGCTTCACCATTATACAAATCTGACAACACAGAATTTACAAACGTGCTCTATCCATCATGCTATCATCATACTATCTTTTTCATTGATTTAAGTTCTGATAAGATTCACAGTGTGCTTACTACTACAGTTTCCATCAGGACCCTGTGGGCGGGATGGGGCTGAATCTGTAAGCCTCGCAATGGCTCCTCCACCCTCGCCTGAATCTCCAGATCAGCCTCAGTTACCTCACTTTGGGCATGTAGGACCACCTTGGTTTGCCCTGGTGTGGAGCCCAGTTGAAGGTCCAGCCAGGCAAACAGGGTATCGTTGTTTGATTTGACTGTCTTGCATTCGACCACTCTGGACTCCAGTTCCTGTGGGCAAAAACTTTGGAAAGGGACAGTTTTGTTGCTTCCTTGCCACCCAATTACAGCACTGTGCTCGGAACGAACCTTGACCAGGATCGACGTATGATTTGGAAGGAAGTAGACCGTTCCATTATGATTGGTGGGATATACCAAGGTGAGGCTCAGCGGTGGGATGACGTGGATTGGACAGGAGGCAATGACGGGGAAGTCGAGATCATCTGTTGTCACTTCCAGGCTATAGTCACCCGTTTGGGGTAGGCCAGCTTTGAGGAAGGGACCTCGCAGTTTGGTTTCATTCTGCCCAACATACAGCACCCTAATCGGGCATATAATCTCATCCACCCACTTTCCATCTCCAATCATCTCCAGGGTTTCGTTAGAGTCCAGCCAATCAGACCGATTCTGGACTAGAATGCTCTGTTTCCATGGTGAAGATGGATCAGGAGGGCACTCGAGTAGGCCAGAGGGTCCGGCATCATGCTGAAGGGCGATGAAGTCACCTGGGACAACTAAAAGGTCTTCAATTTCCTCCTGGACCTGAGGAAAAACCACAGTTAAGCAAGCGCGTTAAGTAGTTGTACCCTGTTAGCCTTTTTTAAAATAGTAAAAAAATAATAATAAAAAAGAAAATATGGACTTTTTGAAAACAGTTAACTCACCAGAGTGTGTGTGGAGGCTCCAGATGGCAGGGTAAACAAGACCTCTCCCACCAAGCTGTAGTGCGGGCGCAGGGTGCCAGGAGGCAGGGGCTCCACCCCAGAGCAATTTGGGCACGACCCTGGCTGGCATGGGCGACTCAGGGGCAGGCAGGAACCCACATATGGACACCACTGATGCCACACAGGGCATGGTGGAGCTTGAGATGGCGATGAGGACGTAGTGGTGGAGGTGGTGTCATTGGGCCAGGAGTCCAGGGATCGGCACATAGCAATGGGGCCACAGAGATCACCACAGCCTAGAAAAGAAAATCAAGGGTAGAAATGTGATGAAGTTGACTGAATGTCTATAACATTTTATTGATACATGTTTGCCCATTTATATGCCTCCATGCAACTTCTTGTCCTTCTGGTTACCCAGTAATACAACCTACCATGAAGTAAATGGTAGGCACATAGGGATGGACCTCGGTTTTCAGAGCTCAATGGTTTGGGCCATTACCAGATGGAATGAAGCAACTGGCCTAACTTTGGTTTCACTTAAGTACATGATGATTTTATTTGCTGTACTGTATTTTTTTTCCAAGCTGTTCAAACAACAAATCAAGCCATCACACAGGGGTGTTTAGGCTGGCACTTTGTGCTGGAGAAGAAGTATGTTGAGCAAACAAGTGTAGTTAAGACTCTTTCCACAGAGGTATGATTTAATGTTTTGATGTTGGAGTTGGAGATGTCGGGTTATAAACTGAATGGCAGTAACTACAGTTAAACGTGGATAGGAGTGTAAGGTTTGAATTTATAGCACGGTGCTCTTGAATTCTGGATTCTGAATGGTAAGAAGGTGTTGATAATTTTTCTATAACTGCAGCTCTGACAGAAGTGCAGCTGCAATTCACAGGTTTATATTAATGCACTGGTTGTAATATGTAATTGTTTCTATAGTAACAGCTCACTGACAGGCACTTGTATGGCAGATGTGCCACATAATCTAACAGTAATAATAAAGGGATTATTGTTATTTCACAAAGAAAAACAGACAATCATTGATATGGTGAAGTTTCATTTGAGCACATTTATGTAACATTTATGGAAGGAGTCTCTAGTGTCAGTGCTTTGTAACAGTCAGAAGTTTTCTGACATAGGTACGTCTAAGGACAGAGATCTTTGTGTTTTTGCAGTTTCCTGGTAACAAGCTGCATTTCTTTTCTAATAAACTTCATGAGAAAGTGAGGGAACGGCCATTGCAGGTGAGAACTAACGTGTTTTGTGGGTGCTGCACAACAGCTAAAAATTTTGTCATTCTTAATTAATAAAAAAATTAATTGTTGGCAAATTGCTGTGGAATAAGAGGAATAAAACACTTCAGAACTTGCTGGTATAGGAAAATACTATAGGGTGGTAATGAAGTGGTAGCTCAGTGGTGAAGACGTTGGACTACTGATCAGAAGGTTGTGAGTTCACATCTCAGCACTGCCAAGCTGCCACTGCTGGGCCCTTGGGCAAAGCCCTTAATCCTCAACTGCTCAGTTGTATAAAAGAGATAAATGTAAGTTGCTCTGGATAACGGCATCTGCCAAATGCCATAAATGTGAGTAATGACCCCATTATAAACAGTATGGTACAGTGTAGCTTTTTAGCTTTTGAATTTGGCTTTCCATCTTAAAACACACCAGTGAAAGACAGATAATACATGCAATAAACACAGTAATGTATGAAAGGTAGAAAAGCAGAAGATGAGGAAGAGAAGAGATCGTAATGAAGTGATCAAGAAGGTCCAAGATGAATAGAAAGACATAGTAAGCAGAAGAATGGACTGAAGAAAAGTAAGAGAGAGCTGTATAACAGCACAATTTCTTTCAAATCAAGCCTTGCTTGCTGCTAGAAACTATTTCTCTCCCTTTTCTACTTTGTAACTCAGTCACTTCTTCTCTCTCTTGCTTTAGAACAGGATTCTTCATATTCTACACTTCGCTGTCATTCTTTGTCCAGAATGAGTAAAAAAAAAAATGGAGTGCACTCATTCTCTGTCCTCGCTCTCACATTCTCCAGTCTGGTAGTGTTGACAGACAAGGAGCAGCAAAGACCTCTGGGTAAAAGGTAAAAGGTAGAGACAGGATGCAGAGAGTGGTCTGAAGGGAAGGAACCTAGTTTAGTTGTCATGATTCATGATTCCCATAATTATGCTTCTCAAAAAAAACAAACAAATAAATAAAAAAGAAAGCAAGAACAAATAGTTGCTTACAGTGCAACTGCACCTACAAAAGAGCTAATTTGCTGGGAGAATAAGCCAGGTCATGCATGTACGGGAAAGTACACATGACACAATACAAGTGTGATTTTTCACTCTGAGGTCTTCTATGCGTATTTAGGAAGTGCGAGCCAATAGAAAATATGAGGGTGGCATGTGGTCTCTTCTTTTAGCATATAGTTAAAAAAAAAAAAAAAAAAAAAAAAAGAGAGAGAAAAACAATGTGGAAAAAACTAAATAGATAAACTGGTGACTTGCTTTTTAATTCTGCATTTTGCTGAAAAAAAAAAAACACACACACAATCAAGATAGCTCACTAGCTCCAGGGCCGTCAGCTTTGCTGAACATCAGGAGTCCAGTGTGAATGCTGCTTTAGACTGATCAGAAGTGGTGCTGGTGATATTAGGGAGGTGTTTTACCCCTATAACTGATTATATAATAATTATATCTGGCTGTTTTTCATCATTTAACTGCTTTTTGTTATCAGCAGCAAAGTCTGCAACTTCCTCCTTCACACTCCACCTTCCCTCTCCAACACACACCCGTCCCACTGAGCCTCTTTCTCTTCTATTGCTCCAGACAACCTTGCATTGTGTGTGTGTGTGTGTTACCTGGCAGCAGCAGGTGTAATCCACTCTGGCAGTGCGGTCGGTACACCTGGAAGCGAACGTGTGTGTTTGAGCTCAGAGTGTGTGTGATCAGCTCCAGACATGAGAGACGCCCACTGTGGGTGAAGCTCAGAGATGGGAACAGGAGCAGCTAAAACAAACACACACACACATATACACACACATATACACACAGAAACATCAATATACATGTGAGTGAATAGATAGTGTCTTAGAGCATGAATATGTATACCTATGAGTAAAAGTTTATGTTTGTGTGTGTGTGTGTGTGTGTGTGTGTTTACCTCTACGTTGTTGGCCGGTGTTTCTGTTCTAGTTGAAGATGAGACTTTTGGACTGATGACACTTTTCTGGGTGTTGAAGACAGCCATACCCACCCGGTACACGCCCGCATCAGACAGACGCACTGCAGACAGAGAAAGAGAGTGATGTCTTCCTGATAAAAATGAGATGTCTTACCCCCTCTCCCCTTTTCACAGGCTGGAGAATGAATATCTCCTGTCACTGGTTAGTACTGACTCCCACACCACATACGAGTGCACTACATTATACACTGCCATAGGTTACCTGGTGCCATAAAAGGCATACTATTTTACTATGTGTACTATTTACTCTGAGACACAGCCTTTAAATCAGCAGCTGTCACTGAACCCATTTACGTTTATGCATTCGGACGATGCTTTTTATCCAAAGGGACGTACAGTTGGGCTGAGCAGATGAAGGTTTAAGGCGTTGCTCAAGGGCACTACAGTGGCAACTTACTGACTGATTTAATGACTGACTGACTCACTCACTCACTTACTGACTTAATAACTTACTGAATTAATTACTGACTTAATTACTGACTCACTCGCTGACATACTTACTGCCTGATTTAATGACTGACTCACTCACTCAATAACTTACTGAATTAATTACTGATTTAATGACTGACTCACTCAATAACTTACTGAATTAATTACTGATTTAATGACTGACTCACTCACTCACTCACTTACTGAATTAATTACTGATTTAATGACTGACTCACTCACTCAATAACTTACTGAATTAATTACTGATTTAATGACTGACTCACTCACTTACTGACTGACTTAATAACTTACTGAATTTATTACTGACTTAATTACTGACTCACTCGCTGACATACTTACTTACTGCCTGATTTAATGACTGACTCACTCACTCACTCACTTAATAACTTACTGAATTAATTACTGACTTAATTACTGACTCACTCGCTGACATACTTACTTGATAACTGACTTAATTACTGACTCACTCGCTGACATACTTACTTGATAACTGACTTAATTACTGACTTACTTAATGACTTAATATCTTTCTGACTTAATTAATAACTTACTGACTCACTTGCTGATTTACTACCTTACTTTTGAACTTACATACACTCTAAAAATCCCATTTGTGTGTGTGTGTATGTGCATATGTGTGTGAGTATGGGTGCGAGTGTGTGTGTGAGTATGTGTATGTAAGTATGTGTGTGTGAGTGTGTATGTGTGTGAGTGTGTGTAAGTATGAGTGTGTGTCTATGCATGTGTGTGTATAGAGTGTGTGTGTGTGTGTGTGTGCTTGTATGTGTGTGAGTATGTGTGTGTATGAGTGTGTGTGAGTGTGTGCTTGTATGTGTGTGAGTATGTGTGTGTATGAGTGTGTGTGAGTGTGTGTAAGTATGCGTAAATGTGTGTGTGCGTCTAAGTATGCGTGTAAGTGTGTATATGTGTGCGTGTGTATGTGAGTGTGTGTATATTGTGTGTGCGTGTACTGATTTTTCATGCACAGCGTCTTTCCTCTCCTCTATTTGCTCTGGCAGGAATATGATTTGTAATGTTCACTTTCTGAATCCCAGCTCATTCTTCACTCAGACAGATAAAGAGAGCGAGACGGCGGGATGAATGAACGATCATCTTCAGGGACGCTGTGTAATCTCTCTCAGTTTGAAAGTGTGTTTGTGCTCCTCAGCGTATTATTAAATTCATTTCTGACAGGAGGGCTGGTTAATACTGAATACACCGTGCTTCTGAAACACACTCGCGAGCGTCAGAGACGGAGACTCGCTCAATAATTCAGAGATAAGAGCTCACTCTGCCTGTGAGAGGCGGCGACACAGGGAAAGATGAAAACCAAATATGGTGCAGTTCATGCACAGAATCCAGTGCTGAGTGAGATCCAGTGGAGTATGTGTGTGTGTGTGTGTATGTGTGTGTGTGTGTGTGTGTGCACAAAAGGGTGTGTGTGAAATCCATCACAATCAGTTACACAGCAGTTCACAGTGTGCTCTTACTTATTCACTCAACTGTTCCACTATAAACAATATCGACCTCCTGATTCAAAATGAACAGTTCGGCTAAAATTGAAAAGTTGTTTCGAGAGGCGTTTAATGCTGAAACCTTGTCACTGACAGTGCTGTTATCACAGTGTTCATTTGCACTGGTGTAGTTTATGGGGTTTCAATGTCATGTTGGCATTAAGAGTTAATGATCGTAAGTGTCGGAAAAGCATGCATGCCGTAAAAACACTTACAAATGAGCACAGTGCAATTGCAAAGGGAAAAAAAAAGTAACATTAAGTCATTGTGCTTATAGTATCTTAATATCAGAGAATATCAGAGGTGTAGAGCTCATTCTTCCACAGAATATGATATGATTTCGATTCATAAGGCAATAATTTGATTATCTGACGATACCACTGAATCTACTACGAAACACTAAGATTCAGGAGATATGTGATCAGCTGTTTAGAATCTGGAGTAGAAATACTGTTACTTCACAAACGATGACGGTGTAGAGAAAAAAACTAATTCTATAAGCATCAGAGTTACGGAAATCACCTTGTTAGCCTATTAAATTATTTACACACCAGTTTAAAAATATGAATCTTTTTTTTTTTACACACCAGTTGTCTGTCCTTCTTTTGAAATAACAGTTGCAATAATAATAATATCGCAAATAATATCATTCGATGTATGATTGTTGCATCAATTCATTTCAATTGTTTTAAATCGATGCATCGATCCAAATCGAACAAGTGTTGCAACCACAGAGAATATATTTTTATAGCACCGGACATATTTTGGTTTCTGTGTTTGTATCTCTCTCTCTCTCTGTACTACATGTATAGGATTTCCCAGAAGAGAACCCGATGCGATGTGGGGATTGACAGATCGTGGATGATGTTGACTGTCAGGGACAGTGTTAGCCTTTTTGAGCCTATCATATCAGACGTGGTTAAAAGCCGACGCCCACTTTATATCTATATCTACATATATATAATCTATATATCTATATCTATACAGTACTGTGCAAAAGTCTAGGGCACATGCAAAGAAATTGTGTATATAAGCTCTACGATTACCCATACTTGACCTATATAAACATTTCATCAGCTTCCCCGTACATATAGTTATCGATATCAGACATCGTTATACTCTGTAAAGTGGGGGCGCCATTTCTTTTGGGAATCATGCCTTTTCTCCTGGTTTTGTATAATTAGATAGAAAGGGAAGATATTGTTCTTTGGTTTTTGTTGGAATAGGTAAGATTCTTTAAAAGATCTCTGCAATCTTTGTTTAATTCTCCTAAGCAAGCTTCTCTCTTATATTTTATTCAGTACAGTTTGCAATAAAATGACCAGTATGATGTCTGGTGTCTTTGATTTATGTCACGTCCCATTGGTACAAGACAGATTCTTCATTTTGTGTTTAGAAATGAACAAAAAGTGTTGTAACGTAAACTGGGGACTCGTCCAGGAGTTCGAACTCTCTCATATTCAGGGTTATGAATGTGTGTACATACTGTATATCGAGTGTGAAGCCCACCTTGGCGTTTGAATTGGCACACGTAGGCACGTTTGGCATTGCAGGGGTGTGAGCTGGTTTGTCCATCGCTGCCCAGAGACACACACACGTTTCCGTCCACCAGCGTGGCCCGATCTCTCACTCCGTCCTCGCCTGGCAGTGCCGAGGATCCGTCCACCCAGCACAGAGAACCGGGAGAGTCCACGTCACTGAGACCCAACCACACACCACGCTCCCTGTACACACACACACACACACTTACATTTATGGCAGACCCCCTTATCCAGAGTGACTTACATTTATCTCATTTATACAACTGAGCTCAGCAGTGGCAGCTGAGCCATGGATTTGAACTCATGACCTTCCCGAGCAGAAGTTCAACGTCTCAACCACTGAGCTACCACACACACACACACACACACACACACAGAGTATAGCAACATGTAAGTACAATTACTTTAGTACTTCCCACTCTGCAAAGAGGCCACTTGTGTGTTTTTTCCCTTCCACATTCCCTCGTTTTGGACTAACGGTAATAATAACTGGGCTTTGCTCTCTCACCTACTCCTGACTCACAGTTTATCATTGTGTTTTGGACGTTTTCTTTTGTTATGTCCTTGTGGTCATTTGTGTTTTATTCTCTGAAACGTGCCATGACCTCTGTCACTTGTTTGTTGCAGTATGTTTTGTCTTAATGACTGATTTTGTAAAGTGACCTTGAGCTTGGCAAAGGCGCTATATAAATAACACATTACACAGAAATCAAGAAATCAAGCAGCAGTATCCAGTATTGCCCACTTAGTGGCTTTGTAATTAGAGTTGGTGACTTTTTAGACCCCTTTAGTTTATTTAAAAAAAGAGTCTCATTGCTGTAGTGACTGTCCTGCACTCGATACGGCTCTCCAGCTCACATCACTGCTGCTGCTTATACAAGAGAGAGCAGGTTCACTCCACTCACCACCAGTGTGTAAAACCAATGACCGATCACTAATCACCATTGTTCTCAATAACCAGTCACTAATCACCATTGTTCTCAAAGACACATCACTAATCACCATTGTTCTCAAAGACACATCAGTAATCACCATTGTTCTCAATGACCAATCACTAATCACCACTGATCTCAATGGCTGATCATCATTGTTCCTAATGACCAATCACTAATCACCATTGTTCCTAATGACCAATCACTAATCACCATTGTTCCTAATGACCAATCACTAAACGCCACTGTTCTCAATGGCCAATCACTGATCACCATTGTTCCTAATGACCAATCACTAATCACCATTGTTCCCAATGACCAATCAGTAATCACCATTGTTCCTAAAGACCAATCAGTAATCACCATTGTTCCCAATGACCAATCAGTAATCACTATTGTTCCTAAAGACCAATCAGTAATCACCATTGTTCCTAATGACCAATCACTAATCACCATTGTTCCTAATGACCAATCACTAATCACCATTGTTCCTAATGACCAATCAGTAATCACTATTGTTCCTAATGACCAATCAGTAATCACTATTGTTCCTAATGACCAATCACTAATCACCATTGTTCCCAATGACCAATCACTAATCACCATTGTTCCCAATGACCAATCACTAATCACCATTGTTCCTAAAGACCAATCAGTAATCACCATTGTTCCCAATGACCAGTCACTAATCACCATTGTTCCTAATGACCAATCACTAATCACCATTGTTCCTAATGACCAATCAGTAATCACTATTGTTCCTAATGACCAATCACTAATCACCACTGTTCCCAATGACCAATCACTAATCACCATTGTTTCCAATGACCAATCACTAATCACCACTGTTCCCAATGACCAATCACTAATCACCATTGTTTCCAATGACCAATCACTTATCTAACATGTTTTGATATGCATATGACCATGATGATTCAGTGAAAATGCAAATTAGTCTATGATGCCGCCTGGTGACTTTTCGAGCGTGCATTAACTGTTTCCCCTGAAGAGAGTTGACAGCATCTCCATCAGTTCCACCTTAACCCGAGAACAATGCAGGAATATGAAGGACTCTCTGTTACCAAGTCAAAAAACAGGACAGTAAAATACAGCCGAATCTGAAGAGTCTAATAGTTAGTGTTTATCTGTCTCTGTAGACATTCAGTTATGGATGGTCTGTTTTGGACATTTTACTCTCTAAAAGCCAAGCTGCCCTGAGGTGGAGAAACACAACGAAATCTAACGGGTACTCCAGGATAGATGGCGCTTTATGGAGGATTCTGACATTTCATTTGCCTTTGATTTAAACACTCGGGCATGTGCACGTCCTCAGAGCTGTAGGCTGCCATCTGTTAAAGCTACAAACCAAATAAAAGACCAGTATAAAACATTAAAGTGAAAAAGACGGAGAGGAGTAATAGATGAAGGGAAAGTGCCGCCTTAAATATAAAAACGGTACACAAGTAACTGATATGCTCGCCTCTATACACAGCTTATAGATACAACACTCAGTGAGGATTAACCAGGTTCAAAGAAGGTTAGAGTGTAATATGTACGTCATAAAACACTCAATGTCGTGAAAATCAACAACAGCAGAAGTTGATTATTTTCCTATAACAGCATGCCCCGTGCGTCCCAGTGTTTTATTTGTCTTATACCTTTTATACCTTTTTTTTTGGTGTACCTTCTTACACCTAATTTTTTTATTTATTAAAGATATGAAATGCAAAACAAGTTAGTTGCTGTTCTCATAAAAAAACGCAGCTTGTCATGTTACCAAGAAAGCACAAAGCGTAAACTCCTCTGTCCTGAAGATGTCGGAACACTTAAAGTCACAGCTTTACCTCTGACTGTTGCAAAGCGCTGACACTGGAGACTCCTTCCGTAGATGTTACATAAACATCTCCTTACAGAAAACGTCACCATATCATCAATGATACACGTTCTGAGATCTGTTTCTGTGGAGTGTCTCCAGTTTGTTTTTAAAAAAATACCTGCAGCAGTAATGGTTTGTTTCACACTGTTATTAGAAAAGTTAGAAAGTAGATTCGTCACTATTTTAATGCTTACGGTTCTGGCCCTGGAATTAGCTCCGCCCTCCCCTCAGCTAGATAATGAAAACAGGAAGGGGCGGGGTCAGCTGGTGAAAGTGCTCCTTTAATAGATGAGTAGTGCTTTATATTACACTTACTCAGCATTGGCAACTGTGTCTCAACAAAATTATATAATGACACTCATGCCAATATAGAGTTATAAATAAAAAAGAGGTAAAGACAGAGAGAGAGACAGAGAGAGAGAGACAGAGAGAGAAAGCATTTTTGTCAAAATATTAAAAATAGAAACATTAAGAAGTGCTCATTTGTACACATTCTTACATAAGAATGAGGGTGGGGAGAAGGGGTGTGTGTGTGTGTGTGTGTGTGTTTGTGTTTGTAGCATGTGAATCCCATGTCTCTCTCGTTCTCTGTATCTGCCTCTCTCTTTGTTTCTCTCTCTCTATGTCTCTCTCTCTCTCTCTCACTGTTTCTGTCTTGGTCTCTCTCTGTCTCTTTTTGTTTCTGTCTGTCTGTCTCTCGCTGTGTGTCTATCTCGGTCTCTCTCTGGGCAGTAGGAGTAGAGTGCTCAGATTAATGATGGGTGTGGAACGAGAGACAGGAAATACACACATTCTGTCTCTCATTTTCTCTCCCTCCCTCTCTCTCTCTCTCTCTCTCTCTCTCTCACACACACACACACAACCACGGATATACACAAAGTCTCCTCCCAACAGCGGTGTAACATATTTCCATAGCTGTGTGCTTCACCACATGTGCATCACCGTGTGTGTGTGTGTGTGTGTGTGTGTGAGGTTTTTAAATAATAATAACAATAATAATAATGTATAAATGTGATTTATATAACACAAATAAATTACTAAAATACACAAAAAAGCTGAGATTTATTCATTTATTTAAATAGATAGATTAAATAACTAAATAGATTAAACTGCAATCTAGGAAAAGAGCAAATTTTAGATACAAGTGCAAAAGACACAATTATTTAAGTATTTCAAATTTAACTTATACAATATGGTCATCTTTTTACACATCTTTTCAAAAAGCGATGACCGGGGTCCAAGCACTAAAATCAAGACAAGAAGTCTGTAGGTCTTCATAAATAAAAGTATACGATGGACTTCTAAATGAAAAAACGAACTTTTAATTATCAGTACAATGTACCCGCATACCAGGTGGAAAGAAAATTGAATCTTTTTATCCAAATGGGTGGAACGGAATACCAGGGCAGACGCTGTGAATGTTTTTATTGGAATATTTTACACGAGATTAGGTGAAGGGAGACAAACCTCTCAGAATTCCTAAAGGGAGTGTCTCTTAATGTAATCATAAATTTTAATCAGGTTTGGACATGAATAATCAAAACACGTCTGCCGCCGGCCGTATTTCACTCTCACGGTACAACGATTTACTGCTTTCTGTTGTCGAGCATCACTTGGTGCTTTGCTAACGCTAATTTGAAGACAGACAGGCATTTGTACACGGACAGCCACTTCATCAAATATAACTATATTACATTTTTAAAAAATATTTTTTAAAAGGTCCAAAATTTTCTGGAGATGAAGCAAAAATGTTCAGTATGACTGACTACATGGAGCGTGTGGAAGAAATTTCATGAATCTAGACAAACTGATTCAGTCATAATATTTTGTATACTGTTAGTACATCAGTCCTCGGCCATTTTCTACTCAACAGCTTTTTTTTTTTTTTTAAGAAGTATGTGTTTGTCTTTGATAATAATCAAGGCAGAAAAAAACCCCAACAAACAATCAAAAAAAAAAAAAAAAAAAAAAAAGGACGTGTTTAGTGCTTGGCCCCTTGAAGAGAAAAAAAAAAAAAAGACATTTTAATTAATTCAATTCATTTGTAAATAAAAATAAAATCATATAAAATGATAGACAAATAAAAAACAATTAATTAATTAATGTAATAATATAAAAACACAATTTTTATTATTATTATTGTTGTTGTTGTTATATTGAGTATAAGAAATAAACACGTATTTGGTGCTTGGCCCCCTACATCTAAAATAAAATGTACAAATAAAAAATATATACAAATTTAAAAAATATCTATCTATCTACCTATCTATCTATCTATCTATCTATCTATCTATCTTTCTGCAATAAGAATGCTTTATTCATTAAGGCTACACAGTCATAGATATTTTCATTGGTGTCACGAACACTCGGATCTCCGGGAAATCCGACTCCCAGAATTCCTCATCTGAAGCTACACCCACGCTCTCCTAACACTGCTCAGGTTCACTGCCACTCGGATTGCTTTCACCTGTTCCTCATTTGCCGCTGTGTTTGTGTTCTCCCCAGGATCCTGCGACTCTAAGGATGCACGCGCGTGCTCGAGTTTTGCTATTGTCTTTGCTTTTGCTCGTTGATCCCATCATGTTTTCTTCTCGCATCCGCTTTTGGTTAATAACGCACAGATTTCATTTTAACCCGCGGTCGTCTCCCAGCGTCTCACGAAACTCTGACAAGTGGCAGTGAAAAAAAACCTGAAGTATTACTCATTTTAAACGCAAATGCTTTTTATAACGCACTTCTTACGAAGCTGTAGGGAGTAAATCCAGCCCTAACCTATCATCCATATGTGTGGTTTAAAAAAAAAAAAAAAAAAAAAAAAATTTGGGGACAAAATAAAGTTTTTATCTTCAGCCTTTAACTACGTAGCAGTGCTTTATAATTACAGCTCTGATGTAGGTCAGTAATATGCCCTGTTATTATACTGCAGGCTCGGATTCAGTGCCTCACTTCTTCCCTGCCTTTCTCTCTCTCTCTCTCTCTCTTTCTCTTTCAGTTCTCACAATCGCTCTCGCCACTACTTTCTGGAAAAAAAAAAAAAAAACAATACAGCATTAAAAATTTAACCGAGAGAAAAAAAACGACCACCTCTACTCTTGGCTTCGCAACATCGTTCTGTTTCTTTTCCTCTAAAGTGAAACAAACAGACGTAATACAAGGGAGAGAGGAAAACAAGGCAAAGGGGAAGAACACAGAAACATTTCAGATGAAGAGACGAGAGCATGTGTTTCTCCGCTCCTACATCCCATTAAACACACACAAACACACTCCTGCGCCTCGCTGTCACATGGAGGCTGCTTTTCCACTCATTTTTTAACACAGCCCTAAACACGGTGTCATTCGCGAGCCATATTTCTGCAAAGTGTTTCAGCGACGTTACTCTCCTAATTTATTACTTTACTCACGTTACACGCTCTTAGCCAGCAGGCTAGAGCCATCTGTTCCGACTAACCATCACTGACGAGGCGACAAAGACGAAGTTTTACATAACTGTTTATACAGAGACATGTAGAAGCTTTTCCTCTAAGACCACTTCTCCCGTCACATCATATAACAAGAAACAGGAGCGACCTGACACCCAAGATCACAATCACGCTGATACCAGCAACAAAAAAAAAACGCCGGATCAGATCTCGGAGAGAGAGAAAAAAAAAACATATCGGATACCGGATCCTGTAACGAATAGCAATAGGATTTGGGAAAGAAATGTATTTTTGGAACATGTGGGACATTTTATGTATAAAGAGACTTGTCTGGTTTTTTTTTTTATTTTGTTAGAAATGATTTTATAATATTTGAACGTTATACTTTTGAAGAGTTGCTTCAGTTAAAAAAAAAAAAAAAGAAAAAAAGAGAGAGCTAGTTAGTAGTTTTTAAAGAAAGCGATACAGGGAGGAATATCAGTATCGGCTGATCCCCAAAGTTCCAGTCTTGCTATCGGAAAAGAAAAGAAAAGAAAAAGTAGCTTCGTACCATCTCTACATACGACACGTGAAAACCTCTAACGTTACGATTTTTCATACTTTTAACTACGCAAGTCCCTATATTCACCTTTTTTCTCTCCTCTTATCCCACAACCATGTACCAACAATTAGAATAAAAAAAAACGACAACAAAGTGTACATTTTATCTGTTTATAGTTATATTTGATATCGTGGAACGTGTGTTACAGCAGCTATAAACTGTCATTCCCTCACTTTCTCTTAATAAACTTAACACTACAGCTTCACCTCTGAGTGTTACGAAGCACTGGCACTGGAGACTCCTTCCATAAACAGTAAATAAACATCTCTTCGCAGAAAACTTCATCCTATCAAAGATTTTATTTTTTCTTTGTCAAATAACAGCATGTTTTTTTTTTTGTTTTTTAAAAAAAAATCTGTTTATTAGACTAGAAGTTTCGGTGCATGTGCTGCTGTTATGGGAAATGAATCAACACGCAATCAACACCGTGAATGTAGATTTTTCGCTTTCGATATACGTGAATATTTAAATTTGAATAGATTCGACAGCGTATTGAGTGCTAATGTTTCATTCAAAGGATTTACACATTATGTCTAAATATAATAATGCATAGTTCCCTTTATACTTATTAATATATCCGAAGATTGAACCAAGCCCTGTGTGTGTGTGTGTGTGTGTGTGAACTCACTGTGTGATGCGCTGGGCGATGAGGCTGCGTGCGGCGTCACACCGAGCGATGGCCAGCTCTCCACCGCGAGCCACACACTGACGCCGAGCCTCGGTCCAGCTGAACTCGCCTGGCACCAGCTCAAAGCACCGTGACGAGTTCTCATGGTGCACACCTTCTGATACACACACCGGCTCCGCTACACACACACACACACACACACACACACACACACACACAGCAGGAAGAGATCAAATTGATGAATTTACTGACAGATATTTGGTTATACTCAGTTTCTCCTGTGTGTGTGTGTGTGTGTGTGTGTAGAGCTATAGTAGTGTCAGTTAGTAACCGTATGAAAGCACACACACATTTTTCACAACATTATCATGTTAAAGCCCTAATCCTCACATCTCTGCACCTCTAACGCTGCGAGTGCTTCACTCTGGGTTTTTTTTTTTTTTTTTTGCCATCTGTACAATTTTTTTTTTTTTCCTTTTTCTTTTTCAGTCCCAGGATTAGTTTTTCAGGCTGTCATCACACAGAACAAACGCTGGCTCCAGGCAAAATAAACGCATGAAATCACGTACGGACGACGGAGGAAGAAAGAGCAAACGGTGATTAACTGCACATTTGGTGTATTTGTTTTAAAGCCGTTATCACTGCAGATGGACATTTTACTGATAACTGTTAAGCTATAAAAAACACAGTACGGTTTAATAAAGTGCTTTCACACATCAGCCAGAAAAGGGAAAGAGCATGTATATATATATAAATATATAAAATACATATACATTATACATATATATATAAATCTGTTTAGCTGTAAATGTGGACACTAGTAAAGTTTACATACACACCTCCTTTCTTGCTATTCTAGGAAAATAAGGTCACGTACCGTAATTAATAAGAAAGTGTAAACATGTAAACTTTAGTGTTGACTAGTGTTAAGTAAAACAGACGAACGGCACACTGCCGTTTCTAATGATTATTAACATTCCAATGATTTGTTATCGTATTAAATCTGACACTTCTGTGTAGGTGTAAATAATCAGGGTTGTTTTTTTTCCCAGTCAAAATTGTTTTTGCCATTTTTCTCTTTCTCTTTTTTTTCTTTTTAATTAGATCGATTACCAACACTTTCAGCTGATAATGATCAAAAATATGATCCAAAAAAATGCTCAGTGGCGTCCCTAATAACCTGATACAGCTAAGCGATGGCTAATGCAAGTCGAACGTACGCTGATAGGTTGTGCTTTACGTTACGTTACATTCACTGTGACACAAATCGAGATGGAGTTGAGGGGAAAGCACCGTCTGGGTGAGGCTTCCAGGAGGTCAGAGTTCATGTCACAGACTCTCTACACAATCGTTGCAGATGCATTTGTCGATTGTGGCATCTGCTGTTTTTATGCGAGGAGAAAAACTGCTCTTTTGCCGTGTTTTTGTACCAGCGTACCCTGATGTTAAAATTACACAAAACGCGTAAAGCCTGGCAGGTCTGCTGATATAAGCTACAAAATTAGTGTCAATTAATGGGTGTGTCTCATACCTCGTGCCACTTCCACGCCCTCTTTCCTGATTCGCCAGTCCACGGCCACGCCTACTCCACCCCAGTTCACCAGCGTCACCGCCTCCTCCAGGCTCTGATTGGCCAGCAGAAGTGATGGGCAGCGGAGCTCCAGCCTCGGGGGCAGATCCACACGCACCTCCGCCACGCCGCTCGTCTCTCTGTGCGTCGCCGTGGCGACCACTTTCACCCTGTAGCGACCCGGCAGGCCGTATTTGTGCTGCACCGCGGTGACGGAGGTGTTCAGGAGCGGAGACGCGTCCCCAAAGTCCCAGCACAGAGACACGGGGAGGACAGAGGATGAGATGGACAACGCGGCCTCGGAGTGCACGCTGGAGCGCACAGCTGAGACGCGCACAGAGAAGTCCACCTGCGTGAGCACACACACACACACACTTACTTCAGACTCACATTTTATATCCATCAAGTATCCTGAAGTACAAAGTTGCTTAACATATGATTCAAATGTTGCAAGAACACGTGCTAGCTTAACACTCTTCGTTTGAAAAGTGAAAGCCGTCTAAACACTCGAGCACACACACAGACACACACACGTAACAGCATTACATGTTCTTTTCTATGGTTCCTAACTTAATGACCCTGTGCACACACACACACACCTGGAAGACATCCTGGGCGACGGTGAGGCCGCAGTCCCTCATGACGGTGGAGTTGGAGCACGCTGCAGAGCACCGGGCCTCGCTGATGTAGTTGGGCTCGGAGTTGGTGCTGCACAAACACTCTCTGCGCGAGCCCAGCCCTCCATACAGCTGCTTATCAAAGAAACATCTGGAGTTACACTCCTCCCGCGAGAAATTCCCCATCACTGACGACGTGAAAATGACCAACTCGTTGCCTCCAGGGTGAGCGTCGTCCTGCAGGCAGCCTGCGTAGTACAGCTCTGTGTGTACAGACAGAGAGAGAGACACAGATGAAATGATTATTATAAAGAGGATGTGTTTTAAACAGGGTTAACTGCGTGTGGACTGTACGCACGAGTGAATCCTTCCAGACAGTACGACTCACATCTCCATAGCGACATACGATCCGATTCTTAAAAGACACATTTAAAGCAGCAAATAGATGCAATCAGTTTAAGATGCAATTTAGAGCCATATAATGCGCTAAAATGTACTATTGGAAAGTGGAAGTCACGGCTTTATTTGCCAAAGTCAGAAGAACGTCTGTGGCCGCAGCATTGTCAGGATTGAGCAATGTGTTGACATTCCATCCAATTACCATGCGATGTACAAGAAGAGGGCGCGAGAGCGAGTGTGTTTTTACAGAGCTCTGGTGTCGGCAGACCATCAGAAACACAGGCCTGTGTCAGGAAAACACAATGTCACATCGTTTAACAAAAAAAAAAAAAAAAAAAAAAAGTTCAGCAGCCAGAGAATTTAACTGCAGCTTCAGTTCATTACTCTACGAAACTGCTGCTGGAGCACATTAATGAAAATCCCTGGGCAAAAACATTAGCTAAAGCTCACTCGCTGATTAATGGAAAAAAGGAAAAGCTGTTTGTGTTACTGTTTGACCAAAAACTTTTTCCCCAGCTATAAGACATGACTAGCAGCTGCTGCAATTTACACAGCAAAGCAGCGTTTATGGTTTCATTTTTGCATTAGCCTCATTGTACTGTGCTCAGAACTTCATTATTATTAACATATTAACTTTAACATTTTAGGTTCGATTGTAATTGCAGGAGTTAAATTGAGATCGTAACTGTGAAGCTTAGGTTAAATTGTAATGGTGATGGCAGAGCTTAGTTTAAACACACAGCCTAGGTTTTAGGAGACGCTACATTCCCAATTTTAAAATGAATTTATGAAAGGTCTGCAAAATAAAATGCAAATCAATCTGTGTTTCCACTGGCTTTGGTCATGTGAAAATCCTGAAGATGATGTAAAAGTGATGAGAGGGAAAAAAAAAAGACTACAATACTCAAAGTGCATGACTGTTTTTCTCCGGTGTATGAAAAGAAAAGACCGGATGATTGATGTTAATTAAAAATGCGTTTCCATTCATTTTTTCCATCTTATCTTTATCAACAGATGAACTTTTCCATCTCAGCCTCACAAACCTTTTGTTTTGTTTTTTTTTGCATTACAGACCTGAAAGGAAGGTTTTCTTTTGAGGAAATTGAATCTAATCTCAATTTAATTCATCTATATTACTGGACAGTGTGTGAAGTGAGATCGGTGGTGGCGCTGTGCGCTCACTGCCTGATGGGTCTGTCACTCACCACAGTCGTCCGAGCTGACGTTGAGCAGCGGTTGGTCTTTGAGTTTGGGTGGGCGGTCACAGAGCATGTGATTGGCTCTCCTCAGGGTGACGCCCTTCATCTGCAGCCTGCTGATCAGGTGGACCAGTTTACAGGCACACACAAAAGGATTACTGCTCACATCCCTGAGACACGGAGACACAGGACAAGAGAGAATATTTATTATTATTTTATTCTAGAGTGTGTCGAGATTTGGCAAGCACAATGATACAGACTTCACCATAAATATTATCTTTAATCTGTAAGATTATCTTTAAGCTGGATTTACTTCATCATTTAATCCTGTCATCAATCCTGTAGCTGCACTACTTTAAACTTCAGATATAAATTTCAGTTCAGGAATTATAATTGTATTATAGGACGAATATTACGGGATGAGTATTACCTAATGAGCATTGTGGGATCAATATTACAGGGCGAGTATTACGGGATGAGTATTTCAGTATGAGCATTACAGGATTAGTATTATAGGCTGAATATTACAGCATGAGTATTATGGGATGATTAGTACAGGGTGAGTATTAGGGGATGTGCATTACAGGGTGAGTATTATGGGATGAGTATTACAGTATGAGAATTAGGGGATTAGTATTTCATTATGAGTATTATGGAATGAGTATTACAGGGTGAGTATTATGGGACGTGCATAGGAGTAATATGACAGCATAAATATGACGAATATTAGGGGATGAGTATTATGGATTGAATATAATGGGATAAGTATTACAGGGTGAGTATTACGGGATTAGTATTTCAGTATGAGTATTATGAGATGAGTATTTCAGGGTGAGTATTACGGGATTAGTATTTCAGTAGGAGTATTATGGGATGAGTATTACAGGGTGAGTATTACGGGATTAGTATTTCAGTATGAGTATTATGGGATGAGTATTACGGGATTAGTATTTCAGTATGAGTATTATGGGATGAGTATTACAGGTTGAGTATTACAGGTGAGTATTATGGGATAGATATGACAGGGGGAATATGACAGCATAAATATCACCAGATGAATATTACAGGATGAGTATTATGAAATTGAATATAATGGGGTGAGTGTTGTGGGATGAATATTATAGGGTGAATATTACACAATAAATATTACCGGACATGTATTACAGAATGAATATTTACCGGATTAATATGATACTAAAATATTCAATATTAAGAGATAAGTATTACGGGACAAAAATTACAGATTAAATGTTATGGGATTAGTATTAGGGGATGAATTTTATGGGATAAATATTCCAGAATTAAGATAACAGAATCAATATCATGGGATGAATTTTAAGGGATGAATGTTTATGAATGAATGAATATCCCCCTCATCCTGGTAAGGCTCGCAGTAAATCCGGATCCTATCCCGGGAACCCCAGGTTCAAGGAATACACCCTGGATGGGATGCCAGTCCATCACAGCAGGATGATTATTATATGATATATAGTGTATTGTGGAATGAATATTATGGGAATATTATAGGATCTAGCTCACTTCTGCCCAAAAAATAAAGGCTTAATCCCATCTCCCCGGGACACAGGCTCCATGGTAGAGTGGCTCTGTCATCCGTGTTTGACGTTTATATTCCCTGTGGCCAACACACCCATTACGGCTTTCATAAAATAGATGAGTGTGTCATTACTGAAACACACGGCTGTGGAAAATAACAGTGCAGAATCGACAGCCAGAGGAAAATACAGCAGCAAGCTCACCACTTTTTTTTACTGAACCAGAGGACAGTCTGGCCAAAAATAAAATGTACACCATTTTCCCCTTAAGCACAAATGTAGTCGAATGGCCAAAACATTTAGCGTTTGACGAGGCGAATGTAGCTATCAAGTCATGGGTGCTTACAGCCTCCAGCACTGTACTGATAAAAATTATATATATTATATATATATTATATATATATATACATATATACACACACAGTTAGGTCCGGAAGTATTTGGACAATGACAGAGTTTTTGTGATTTTGCCTTTATACACCACCACAATG
>CM075028.1:14996261-15034909 GCA_037576675.1 Pangasius sanitwongsei
TTTTTTCAAATCCATTGTGGTGGTGTATAAAGGCAAAATCACAAAAACTCTGTCATTGTCCAAATACTTCCGCACCTATATATATATATATATATATATATATATATATATATATATATATAAAGGAACAGTATTGTGTAGTATTGTGTACCTGGCATGTTGGTCAGGTATATAGACTCACGGATCATGGAAATTATCACATTAAAATCTGTACATGATGATTATTCTTCTAATTAATGGATTATTAAACAGATTATTCACCTTGGGCCCTATTCAGAGTTGATTTCCTACTAGACTCCTATTAGATTTATTTCAATGCTTGCCATCTTCTCAGTCATATATCATCATAATGTTTTTTTTTAATTGTCTCTTGCTTATGTGTTACATCATACTGCATTTGACAGCAAAGAAAAAACACTATTTCCTGCATCAGTCTGCATTTTCTATCCCTGATTTTTTTCAGGCTTAAAGGCGAGTGCTTGTGTTCATAGGCAGTGGACAGGACGCTACTGAAAAACTTAAACGCAGTGCTCGGAAAATTTACCTAAGCAGATGCATAACCTAAATCTGAATATAAGGACCTTTTCCTGCATAAATAATTACGTAACTCTAGAACTTAAGTTGCAGACTCTGAATACTTCCCTTTGTTCAACTGGATAGGAAGGCCATTTGGATTGGTCTTGATCAGTGTATTGAGATCACGTTAGCATGTAAACATAGTTCATGTCTAAGGGAAATAAACTGGTTTAAAAGATGATCGTGTTTAAGATTTTTCTTTCATTTTAAATGGAAAATGCTACGTTACCCTGCGCACATACTAGCAACTGACAAACCAAGATGGCCAGTAATTTCCAGTAATCTGTGACTACACACAGACATTTGAATCAAGATTTTCTCAATTTCACCAAATTAATTATTACACACTATGGCTGGCTCCAGTAAAGTGAAATAGATTTTTATTCAGCAGTGCTTGGTGCAAAAAAAGAGAAAAATTGTATAATCGCAGATTCAACATTTCTTATTTTATGACAATATTAATACACATTTCAAATAAAAGTAACCACAATGTGTATGAATTATACAGTAAACTGTACACATTACTAATTTTAATAAAAGCTGGACAGGCCATGCCCATCAATCATGTGACAGGCCTGTCCACCTGACCATCACACTCATATGTGGTTCTTCCTCAAACTGTTGCCACAAAGTTTGAAGCACTCAATTGTATAGAATGTATCTGTATGCTTTAGCAGTATAATTTCCCTTCACTGGGACTAAGAAGCCCAAACCTGTTCCAGCATGATGATGCCCCTGTGCACAAAGCGAGCTCCATGAAGACATGGTGTGTGAAGGTTGGAGTGGAAGAACTCGAGTGTCCTGCACAGAGCCCTGACCTCAACCCCACTGAACACCTTTGGGATGAACTGGAACACCGACTGCACCCCAGACCTCCTCAACATCCCAACATCAGCGCCTGACCTCACTAATGCAAAATCTTGTAGCTGAATGAACACAAATCCCCACGGCCACGCTCCAACATCTAGTGGAAAGACTTCGCGGAAGAGTGGAGCTTATTATAACAGCAAAGAGGGAATAAATCAGGAATGGGATGCTCAACAAGCACATATGAGTGTGATGGTCAGGGGTACACATACTTTTGGCCATATAGTGTATTTCACATTATACGACAGTTAGTTCTGGTCCACTAATCAGATAAGCGGCGTTCAAAGAGTGCTGATATTTAGTATAGCACTGGGACATTTCACTGTGTGCACCACTCCACCTGTCTGTGTTCACTACATAAAATTCCAATCCTAGCAACAGTTTGTTACACTGAAAGTGTTACTACACTACAAAAATAAACAAAATATTTCACCATATTGTGTCTGAAATGTCAATTACTCACTATTCCTTTCTCATTAATAGAACTGTTGTATAAAACCAATGTCGCTGATTATTATTATCACATACACGACATCCGCGTCAAATATCATATGATAAAAGACGGGCATAAGTCCTTCCGTTTTGATGTAGCATAACAGATAAAGGGTCAGTTTGCCCTTTCAGAGATTGACACTGATGAAGTGCGGACAGAATAACCAGAGACTCGATCTAACAAAGTGAAAAAGGTCAGGTTCGATTTCAGGTGTCTATAAAGGAAGAGTGGAGTCACTGGTAACCCCTTATAATGAGCAATGTGTGAGTGAGTGTGTGTGTGTGTGTGTGTGTGTGTGTGTGTGTGTACTCACACTGTAGTTAAATTAAATAAATTATCACATATTCTTCCCTCAATGGTGGTGAGCTGGTTGTTACTCAAATCTCTGAAAAACAGAGAGAGAGAGAGAGAGAGAGAGAGAGAGAGAGAGAGAGAGAGAGAGAGAACAGTTAGTAAATCATACTCTCACTACTTACTACTTTCTGTCTGTCTGTCTCTTGGTCTGTCTTTATATATCTCTGTCACTCTCTCTGTATCTATGTGTGTCTCTTTCCCTCTCTATTTGTCTTTCTGTCTCTTTCTCTCTGTCTCTTTCTCTGATTCACCTCTCTCTCTCTCTCTCTCTCTCTCTCTCTCTCTCTCTCTCTCTGTGTGTGTGTGTGTGTGTGTCTGAATAATGGTTCTCTTGTCTAGTTTTTTGAGCAGCATATGGAAAAGTTCTGGAGTGATTTTGGTGTACGAGACAGGGATGGAAAACTGTGTGTGTGTGTGGGTGTGTGTGTGCAACAAATAGAACTTTCTGAGCCTGAAGCGCTGAAATTTAATTGCTGCTAATGGTCTTGTGATTGGTGTGTGTGTGTTTGATTTAGACTCTTTGTAGGTTTAATTCATACTTGGTGAAGGTTTGATTCAGACTCAGTGGATGTTTGATTCAGAATCAGAGTCAAATTTAATTGCCACTAATGGTCCTGTGATTAGCGTGGTGTAGTGATTAGTGTATGTGTTCCATTCAGACTCAGTGGAGGTTTGAGTCAGACTCAGTGGAGGTTTGAGTCAGACTCAGTGAAGGTTGTTTCAGACTGAGTGGGGGTTTGATTCAGACTCAGTGGAGGTTTGATTCAGACTCAGTGGAGGTTTGATTCAGACTCAGTGGAGGTTTGTTTCAGACTGAGTGGAGGTTTGATTCAGACTGAGTGGAGGTCTGATTCAGACTCAGTGGAGGTTTGTTTCAGACTGAGTGGAGGTTTGATTCAGACTGAGTGGAAGTCTGATTCAGACTCAGTGGAGGTTTGTTTCAGACTGAGTGGAGGTTTGATTCAGACTCAGTGGAGGTTTGATTCAGACTCAGTGGAGGTTTGATTCAGACTCAGTGGAGGTTTGATTCAGACTGAGTGGAGGTTTGTTTCAGACTGAGTGGAGGTTTGATTCAGACCACCAGTAGAAAACACATTATATCAAAGTGAAATGTACCTTCAAATGACTGTGTTAAGTCATTAGCTTTTAAGTTCCATGTGAGCGCTAGACAGAATCAGTCTGGGTGTTTTCGATTCGGTGCATTTAATTTTGATAGTGTTTGGGAGGAACAGAGCACACAAAAATGCCTGGGAACAAGAACATGTCACCGCCCACGCACACACACACACACACTTTAAATACTTACAGCACAGCTAATGAGCCACAGCCAAAAACTTTGTGAGGAAGTTCTGTAATGTGGTTATTCTGAAGATACCTGAGAGAAACAAATAAATGGGGAAGCATGAAGAGAGAAACATTGTACTTTAACATTATCAAACATTTTAGCATTGTTGCTGTACCACCACCACCCGCCTCCTCCCAACACACACACACACACACACACACACAGAAGGCACTTACAGCTCCTTGATGCCAGTTAGGTGATCAAACAGACTGGAGTCCACAGAAGACAGGTGGTTTCTGGACAGATCTCTACAGGACAGAAGAATAAAACAGAGATTTAGCACACACACACATCCACATAATAGATATGAACTTCAGAAGGGTTTAACACACCCACCCATAAACACATACATACAAATGCATTTAGATAATTACAGAGACACCCAAGCTGACTGGAAACACACAAAGTCCCTGACACACACACACACAATCTGGTTTACGTTATGGTTTGCGCCGTGACAGATGTGTATCTCAGTCTTCATTACTAATCGAACTGTTTTCAGTTTCAAAGAGATCACAAAAGCTAATAAAGAAGTGTGTTGATGATGTAGTTTGGTGGCTCTGTTGGAAAGTATCAGCCTAACAAAAATTTCACTTGGGATGTTTGATGGAGGTGTAACAATATGGCGTATTGTATCGTATGGTTCCACACGAGGCTCTTGACACGATACAGCTGTACATCTGCATAATAAGCTCATCACACTATAGCGCTTGTGTGAGGTGTGATTATGTGAGGTTAAAAAACACAGCATACTAACACACTAACATAACATATTCACTCGAGTGAGCTACACCACTAACATTAGCTAGCTAGCTTGCGCTAATGAAAAAACAAGCTTTTATGCAGGCGACCATGTTTGTTGTGTGGTTTTTTTTCTTTTTCAGATTTTGTAGCTAGAACATGACAATGTCAATTTTATCCAAACCTGGAAGTGAGAACTCTGTACTCACACAATTTTTGTAATTTTTTTTATAATTTGTAATTTTTCGAGCTACAAACTTGAAAAAAGTTAATGAGTTAACGATGTGTTTACTTTCTCAACACAGCAAACGTTACGGTCAGTGTTAGAGATTTAACCAACCAGTGTGTCTGTGTTGATTGATGTAAAGTAAATCGACCTATAAACGCATTTAAAGTAGCAAAACAAGATTTTATTTATTATTGTCGGCAGCGTGAGCAGCCATGTTGACATGACGTCATGCTCTGAACTCGGGTTTGAGGACAGCTTCCTGACTTTCCGAGTAGGAATTCCAAGTTACGGGGGTGTTTTCTTTGTAGTTTCCTAGTCGGAGGTCAGAAATTCCGAGTTACGAGCTTTACTCTAATTCAGAAATAAACCTGAACTCAAAAGTGTGAACGGCGGAATCTTAAGCCAAAAGAAAAACAAGAGGGTGGCACTCTGGGGTTTCCTTTCCACTTCTATTTTTTTCTAAAAATAAACTAGCTAGCAAGCTAATCTTAACTGTTCACAGATATTTCCTTCGAAATCACACCACAATTTGGTGTGTTTTTTTTTTTTTTTTTTTTAATAAATCATCATGGGGAGAAAGTGTGATGTGTGTGTTTGTGTGTGTGTGTGTAATAACAGTGGTACATCTGTCCATTCCAGACAGACCATGTGTACAAAGAGTGTACAAAGAAGGTGTGTGTGTGTGTGTGTTTGAAACTTCTGGTACAGACATTACCTTCTCAACAGTCTCCTCATACATCAGCTGGGTTATGTAATAGGAGGCAGAGTTTCTATTACCATCGAAATCTTTTGTTTAAAGGGATTCTAGGTGTGTGTGTGTGTGTGTGTGTGCGCGTGTGCGACCTGGCTCTGCCTTACTGAGCGCTCGACGGTGCAGCACACTGTTCTGCAGCTGCGGTCTATAAACACTTGTAAAGGAACATTACACCATTCGAACATCAGCTCCGCCGTGCACTGCCAAACTGCTGCTGCCTCTTTCCCAAACACTCGTCTGCTCATCACCAAAAACACACACACACACACACACACACACACACACAAATCTCCACAAAATCTGCTTCCACATTATTAATAATGACCTGAAAACGATGTTCATCATTTTTGTTGGTCACGAAATCCCAGCTATGAAACTCTGGAAAGCTAGCAATCACTGATGGATAGTATCTGCATAAGTACCCTTTAATAATAATAATAATAATAATAATAATAATAATAACTAAGGAATAAAACACTCCGTGTCATGTTGATTTAGAATGCGATGAAGCGGAGGTTTATTCATTTCCAATAACGGCATGTCTCAAAATGATTTACTCCTTTTATACTACAGCAATTTGTCAAGGATTACAATTTTTGTGTTTATTAAATCAAAAAAATGACACGTCATACTTTTTATCCGTTTGTGGCTACAGTCAGTGTTGTGAGACGTCCGCAGAACAAGTAATCCCTCTCGTTATAAACAGTCGTTCCCTCAGCAGCCTCTCATTTCTCTCTCTCTTTCAGTCCCTGGGAATGAGCTGTTACTATAGAAACGGTAAGTGCACGAATAATAATAGAAAACCTGTGATTTGCAGCGGCACCGCCGTCTGAGCTGCAGTTACAGGAAATTAATCAACACCTTCCGACCAATCAGAGTTGAGAATTCAACAGTGCTGTGGTGTAAATTATAATAGCAGCCTGGTACAGAAGCATGCAGAGGCCTGGGGGAGACTGTGGCGTGACTGCGGAGCAGAGAAAAGCAGCGTTATGACTCTGTGGCTCTGCTGTTCCATTAGCTCACTTCAGCAATGATCTGTTTATTACACCACATTCTGACATCACACACACACACACACACACACACACATACAGGATTTACTTATTTACTGCTTAGTTATATAAAAGAAGGCGGGGTTTATGTTACCATGGAACATTGTACATTTCCCGTCTGCCTAAGTGTCTCTCTCTCGCTCTCTCTCTCACACACACACACACACACACAGGTGACTTTATACATGACACAGCATATTAACTAGATCTCTCTCTTTGTCTCTCTCTTACTGTGTCTCAATCAATGTATCGCTATCTTTCTGACTCTCTCTCTGTCTCTCTCTCTCTCTCTCTCTCCAGCTGACATGAATAGGCTCCTGTGTGCAGCTCCATCGTGCAGCCTGCAGGCCCCACGGCGGAGCTGCGCGAGGAGGCCCACATGGACCATATGGTTCTGCTTTGCACAGAGAGGCTGGGAGGTTCCAGCACTGCCTTATAAGGGCCGTCTGCTGCTTTGGGAGGACAGGAACAGAGGAAAGAAAAGAGAGAAAGGAAGAGGGAAGGGGGAGAGGAACTACTTCACCAAAATGGCAGCAGAGCTATAAATGAGAGACGGGGAACGAGAGAGGGGACGAGAGGGGGAATCTGCTCTGTAAGGTCTTAAAAGTAGTGAGCTGTGGAAAGGATGGAAAGAGAAAAACGAAGAAAGTGAAAGAAAGAGAGAATATTTTCTATATTAGAATATATTATAAGAAGATTTTTACACAAAACATAAACTGTTCGTTTAAAAGGAAAAGCTGTGACATAATGTATCTCTCTCTCTCTCTCTCACACACACACACACACACACACACTTCAAGACTAAACACTCAGCTCTCTGATGTGGGGGGAAATAAAGAAAAACGGAGGCAGTAGGTCATATTTATGACCGTCTGGAGGAGGAGCACGACACTACTGTATGTGTGTGTATGTGTGTATGTGTGTGTGTGTGTGTGTGTGTGTTAAAGATATCAGAACAATTTGAACAGATTCAGATTTTCAGAATACTGTAACTAGACATTTATGCCAAAAATATTCCCATTTGAACGTTTAAAGGTTCAGAGCATTTTGCAAAAAGCAAAAACAAACAAACAAAAAAAACGAACAACACAATTATTGAGGAAGACGAAATATTCCGGGATCATCTGATGCTCCGGAGCTGCCGAGTGTTGTGCTGAGAATCCCGGCAGGAAATCTGTACGCGTACGTCATTTTAAATACATCAAACCCCATCATGCGACAACTGAAAGAAGTCTGGCTACATGGTGACAGGCAGGAGCCACGGGCCAATGTTACAACGTTTAAAGGTACAGAGATCATTTTCAGCTTCTGTGGTTCATGTGGCATGAACACACAATGCAGTTGCTAATGTTCACTCTGTGTGTGTGTGTGTGTGTGTGTGTGGAGACAGCCTGACGCTCTGAACAGCTGGAAGAGGCTTAACAGGGACTTTCCACACACTGAGAGAAAGTGAAAGGAATCAGGTAAAGTGGAGGAGAAGCGTGTGTGTGTGTGTGTGTGTGTGTGTAAATTTCTGGTAGGATGGGAACCTCCCACTCCCTGCCTCTGATGGAACTCTCTCTCTCTCTCTCTCTCTCTCTCTCTCCGGGACATTCTGTCCATGGTTCATGCAGCGCCTGCCATCCAGTTGGTCGGTCACTCACTCACTCATTCATTCACTCACACACACACACACACACACACACACACACGCATCTTAACACACTCAGACACAATCACACACAAACACAGACACACACAGTTACAGTCTTGCACACTTACACACACACACACGTGCACGCACGCAGAAACAGACATAGGCTCGCACACACACTGACACACACACACTTACAGACAAACACACAAACCTGTACAGCTTCACATACACCTTTTTTAAAAGCCACAAATAGACACATACCCCCTCATACAGACATTCACACACACACACACACACACACACACACAAGTAAAACGAACACGTTTCTAGCAAGACTTTAATGACACTCTTGGAGAAAGGGTTCTTTAGGGGTTCTTTAGATAACTGAAGGTTCTCATTTTCCAAAAGCAGGTTCTACTCGACTGACACGGACACGTTCTATCCACAGGAGAGGAGGAGGAGAAGAAGAAGAAGAAGAAGAAGGAGGAGAAACACTGAGACTCTCAGAACGCTTCCGGTGTCAACTGACCCGGTTTCTCATTTATCAAGCGAAGTTTACATTCTTCATCTTTCTGCTCCTTTTTCTGAAAAAAAAAAAAAAAATCAAGCTAAAATTTACCCTGGTGTGTATCACAACACGAGCGACTGTACAGCTATCAAAATACTGCAAAACACACACACACATACACACGTATACACACGTATACACACACACACACAGAGCACTACTGTGTCATATACAGACAGACCAGCTGCAGACTGACTCACTGAGTCAGTTGATCAAAACACTGATTCACTGAGTCACTATTCACCGATTCAGTCTGACTCAGTGGTGAAGTGCTGCGTTCATCACTCACTCTAACTCTCTCCCTCTCTCTCGTCATATTTAGCGCAGGAAATATTTCCATATATGGAAATCGAGGTGTGTGTTTTATAGCGTACAATCACAGGATGTAATGACACACTCACTCTACTTTTCACAGACGTGTAACACACACACACACACACATTTTCACATTTTACAAACATCAGAAATTAAAGATAAAAACAGACCTTGTTAATTAGCTCAAGAACTCACGCAAAGATTTTATCAGTCTCTCTCTCTATCCCTCCATCTCCACATGTCCCTCCATCTCCACATCCCTCTCCATCCCTGTCCATTTATTTCCATCTCCCTCCATCTCTACATCTCTCTCCATATTTGTCCATTTATTTCCATCTCCCTCCATTTCTACATCTCTCTCTCCCTCTCTCTCTCCAACCATTTCTACATCTCTCTCCATCTCTGTCCAGCTCTTTCCATCTGTCCATTTATTTCCATCTCCCTCCATCTCTACATCTCTCTCCATATTTGTCCATTTATTTCCATCTCCCTCCATTTCTACATCTCTCTCTCCCTCCATTTCTACATCTCTCCATCTCTATATCTCCCTACTGCTCTATATCTCTCTCCACCTCCTGCCATCTCTACATCTCCCTCCATCTCTACATCTCCCTCCATCTCTGTCCATTTATTTCCGTCCCCCTCCTTCTCGACATCTCCCCCATCTCTCTCCAACTCCATCCCTCTCTACATCTCCCTCTGTCTATTTATTTCTATCCCCTCCATCTCCCGCTTCTTTCATTTTCATCTCCCTCTATCCCCCTCAATCTCGCTACATCCCTCGACTTCGTTCTGTCTCTCCATTTCCATCTCCCTCCATCTCCACAGATTACACATTTTGAGCAGAACATGCTCTCAGAGACTCGGTGTGTGAAGCGGGGCTCTCATCTCCGAGCTCGAACGGATTTGATCATTTTTCAGAGACGTGTGTTCGCGTGATGGTGACCTGTCGAATCCCGTTACAGCTGAAGTCCAGAACGTTTGCAGCGTGTTACAGCTTTCCTCATGTTTCATTTAATACTTTAATACTTTAGAACACATTTAACTCCACTTTAGACGTAATTTAACACATTCCTTACAGTCACGACGTACCAAATGTAACAAACACTGCGAAACAATACACACAAACTGTCAGTGTGGAGATAAAAAAAGGTTTAAACGTAATTTTTCTTTTAAAAAAATCCATAAAACAAATGAAAACACTGGCATTAATCAGTGATGGTTTAATCAGCTGTTCTTCAGCACCTCTCTCTCTCTCTCTCTCTCTCTCTCTCACACACACTCTCTGTCTCCCTCTCCATGCCTCTCTCTCGCTCTCTCTCTCACACACACACTCTCTGTCTCCCTCTCCATGCCTCTCTCTCGCTCTCTCTCTCGCTCTCTCTCTCTCTCTCACACACACACACTCTCTGTCTCCCTCTCCATGCCTCTCTCTCGCTCTCTCTCTCTCTCTCACACACACTCTCTGTCTCCCTCTCCATGCCTCTCTCTCTCTCTCTCTCTCTCTCTCTCTCACACACACACACACTCTCTGTCTCCCTCTCCATGCCTCTCTCTCTCTCTCACACACACTCTCTGTCTCCCTCTCCATGCCTCTCTCTCTCTCTCTCTCTCACACACACTCTGTCTCCCTCTCCATGCCTCTCTCTCGCTCTCTCTCTCTCTCTCACACACACACACACACTCTCTCTGTCTCCATCTCCATGCCTCTCTCTCGCTCTCTCTCTCTCTCACACACACTCTCCATCTCCGTTTCTCTTTCCGTTGCTCACTCTCTCACACACTCTCTCTGTCTCCCTCTCTATGTCTCTCACTCACTCCGTCTCTCTGTTTTTTTGAGTCGTTCTCTATTTTCTGAAACTTATCCAGCACTCAGAGTGACAAAAGCCTCTTTGTACTGGGTGTGTGTGTGTGTGTGTGTGTGTGTGTGTGTCTGGGCTGGTGCAGCATGCAGGTTTTTCCTTCTAAAAGATCTGGAATGCTGGCCAGGCCTTCCCCGCCTCCACACACACACACACACACACACACACACACACACAGTAAGAGAAACAAGTAGCCCAGATGATGAAGGAATTCATGATGGAGAATAAAAAGATGATGAAAGAAATATAGGAATAAATAATAGCGTGTTATAGTCATGATATGACTTATGACTTATTTCTACCTGATCTTGCTGACATGCTCCGAATCAAAGATAAAACCTTTTATTTCATTTTAATGTGCCTACTAAAATGTACAATATGGGATTTCAATGTGCGGCTGTTTATTACGCCGAGGTATAAAGTACATAATAAGTACAGAATGTGACGTGTGTAATTACAATATTATAAATCCCAAATTATACACAATGCGGTTTAAATCAATTAGGGAGGCGCAAACATTCACTTACCACATCCACTGACGTGTTTATACGTCAGGATATTTAAAAAAAAAAAAGAAAGAAAATGCATCAGTGTTGCTGAGGTCATTCTATTCTTATAACTTTTTGGGATCAAGAAATTTCTGCTTCATCAGAAAAAAAAAAAAAAAAAAGTAATTTAATCATAATAATCAATAATTTCATGTATGACGCTGCAATAATGCCACATTACAGCATTTTACCCGGTCGATACTTTCCTCACCTCAGAGATCGTCTGTTTATCCGCAACAGTTAAGTGGAGAAAGTCGTTATGTGTCAAATATTACCGAGAATGATCATTTCCATCACCTTCATTTCAGAGAGAGCGAGATAGAGCGAGAGAGCAAGAAAAAATTTCCTTTTACTTTCTGAGGAAAAGCAGAATTAAATTGAGACATGCTGAAGGAGGACAGATTTATAAACAGATTTATTGCAGGTGCCGTCAGAGTTCTGTAGTAAAAATACTCCAAAAATAAGTTTTTCTCTCTCTCTCTCTCTCTCTCTCTCTCTGTGTCTCCATCTCTCTCTCCCTCTCTCTTTTTCTTCCTTTGTGCTTCTTTCTTTCTCTTCTTCTCTTTCTGTTGCTATGGTTACCCCATGAGAGGCGATATTTCACCTGAAGTAGCTCCATTTTTTTTTTTTAGCACTTGTTTCCTATTTCTTTGTCAATAAACATTTTATATTTATTTCAAGCACTTACTTCTAGAAAGAAGCAAAATGATTTGACAATAGAATATGAATAGAATATGATTTTAAACTTGAGATGAATAAACTTGTTTAGAAGTATGCTTGGTTGAGTTTATCTGTTATATAATAATCTCAAAATGAGAAATATTAGATAAATCCACTTGCTATATCATCACTTGCTAAGATATAATTTTTGTGCATTGCTAATGCAGCTGCATGCTCCAAATCACGTCAAATCAACAAAAACGTGGCGATGTCTCTGTGCTCTGTAGACGCTGAAGATTTAGACTTAAAGCCAGATGTACAACTTGTAAAATTCTGCACCGCGGACTCCTACATCTAGACAAGCTGCAGTTTAAAAAGTTGTGCTGGTTCCCTGAGCGGACTTGGGCACGGTGTCGGTTCTGGGGTTTGAGCTCACAACCTTAAATGAGTAAACTTTATTTCTACACCTGTGAGGGACACAATCCAGTTTATTTGGATTTAGCAATGTGACAGACTTCTGTCTCTGCTCTAATCTGTTAGGAAACCAAATAAACAACACTACGCATTGCGTCCTGTCTTCAGCTTTGGCGATATTAATCGCATCAAGCCACAGTGTGAACGTTAAGCTTCGACATCCTGCTCCAAAGCTTCTCCAGGCTTTAAAAGTTCATCTGGCCTCAGGTTAACTCTCTCTCTTTCTCTTTATGACTTTCTGGAACGTCCGTTCATCCGGGTAGGGGTGATGTCATAACATGGGATCGCCATGGCAACAAAACAAACCTCCTCCGCATATGGCCAGTGAGTTTGGTCTGAAACAGCTTGTAAAATGCACACATGCACACACACACACACACACATGCACTTAGACACATTTACACTCCAACACCAACACTCTCTCTCTCTCTCCTTCATAAACAGCATTCTCATGGCCTGGTGTGGCCATGCCCCTGAGGATTGTGGGTAATAGAAAGTCCCCGGTGGATTCTGGGAGACTGAACAGAAGGCCAAGAGGCCCGAGATGGGAAAAACCAATAACACCAGCACAGAGCAGTAGCAACTGGATCAAACCAGAACTGTGAAAAAACTCGAACACTGTGAAATACTCAGTGCATCGACATTACTGCAGAGAGAGAGAGATGGAGCAAGGGGCAGACAAAAGAAAGAAAATGAAGAGTGAGGTACAAAGACACAGATAGACAAACCTGTCATAATAAGGACATGATCAGATTAGTGTAATTATTTCAGCTGAGTCTTAGAGACTGTGAGTTAGAGCCCTAAGTGCTAGGACGGATCGAGAGTAAGTGCATTAAAGACTTTTAAAGAAGCTTAATGACTGTAACTAACCAAAACTGTAAAACCAAAAAGTATTAATGATTGGGACTAACCAAGACTGAAAGCCTAAAAACTGGATTTAACAACAAGGGAGAACCTTAAAGCCTGAAACTAACCAAGAGTCGGAGCCTTAAACAGTGGGACTAACCAAGAGTCGGAGCCTTAAAGAGTGGGACTAACCAAGAGTCGGAGCCTTAAAGAGTGGGACTAACCAAGAGTCGGAGCCTTAAAGAGTGGGAATAACCAAGAGTCGGAGCCTTAAAGAGTGGGAATAACCAAGAGTCGGAGCCTTAAAGAGTGGGACTAACCAAGAGAGAGAACATTAAAGCCAGGGACTAACCAAGAATGTGATCCTCAAAATTGGATCTTGCTCAGCAGTAAGAACCTTAAAGATCGGAACTACCCAAGAGTCAGAGCCTTAAAACTGGCTCTAACAAAACAGGGGAATCTTAAATACTGGAACCAAGAATGAAAACCTTAAAGTCCAGGATTAACCAAGAAGGAGAACCTCAAAGACTGGGATTAACCCTCTGGGGTCGACCAACGCGCCGGCGCGTTTTGTGGCATCTTCTCCTGATAACGCCGAAAAGAACTTAAATTACTCTGTCAGTTTTGATCGTACAGATATCGTAATAATGAGAGCCCTAAAGACTGGTTCCAGCCAAAAGAGAGATCCATAAAGACCAGGACTAACCAAGAGTGAAAGCCTAAAAGACTGGAACTAACCAAGAGAGAGAACCTTAAAACCAGGGCTAAAAAAGAGAGAGAACCTTAAAGACCAGGGCTAAAAAAGAGGGAGAACCTTAAAGACCAGTGCCAATCTAGAGGGAAAACCATATAGACCAGGGCTAAACTAGAGAGAGAACATTAAAAAATTGGACTAACTAAGAGGGAGAACCTTAAAGACTGTAACTAACTCAGAATGAGAATCTTTAGAACTTAGAAAAACAGAAGAGTGAGAACCTAAAAACTGACCAATAGTGAGCTAATTAAATACTGGGACTAAACAAGAATGAGTTCCTTAAAATCTGGTCCTAAGCAAGAGTAAGAACCTGAAAAACTGGGACTAAACAAAAAGGAACAACCATAAACAATGGGACTATCCAAGCATAAGAGCATTAAACACTAGATCTAACAAAAAGGGAGAACCTTAAAGACTGGGACTAACCATGAGTGAGAACCTTTTTAGGACCAAGAGTACATGACACATAGTAATCATTCATTCAATAACATACCTAAATTATTTTGACAATGAATTTAAAACATTTTGGGAAAAAAAAAAGAAATGTGCTGATATTACATTTTCATGATAGAAGGAAAGAGGAATAAAACAAAGGAAGGAGCCTAACTATCTTTTATTTGGGTTTTAGCTTCACCATTCTTCATCACCTGTAGCATGTTACGCACATGACAAGTTCTCCGCTTCGCGAAAAACAACAACAACAACAACAACAACCAAACAGAACCCTGGGTCAGTGGTGATGTTTTGTGCTGTCCATGATAAGAACATACTCAGGCCTCAGACAAAAGGAACTCTGAAAGCACTTGAGAATGGAATGTAAATGCACTTTTTAAAATTAAGATTTTAAAAAGATAGAACAATGATAGGACGTAGGTATATTTGTTATTATTTAGATATCATTTAGATACTGGATTGGAGAGCACAGGGTGAGGAAGGGGAGGATATAGAAACTACAGCTCCTGTGTGTGTGTGTGTGTGTGTGTGGGTGTGTACACTGGGCTGAATAGATGAGCTTACTGAATAACCCGAAATAACCAAATTTCCAGGACAAACAAGACCTCCTCTGAGAATGTGGTGTGCGTGCGAAAGCAATAATAACCTGAATTCTCATCCAGTCAAAAGTCCATCGTGTGTGTACGAGTGTGTGTGTGTGTGTGTGTACGAATGTGCATGCGAGCATGTTTAGATCAAAAATCACAACTCCATGAATCTTCATGTGCTCAGAATCTCACCATCACTTCAATATCAACCTTTCCATGGAAAATATTTATAATCACATAAACAAACTGCCACTTAGGCCTCTGTTTAACTGCCTGGACAGAACTTTGAGGAAAATATAATAATTTATCCATCAGACATGAGCTGAATGGGTCATAAAGCCACCCCCTCCAGCTTTCAACATTATTTCTTCATCTATGATCATCGATGGTCTCTTTAGTGTTCTATGTAACCTGAACTGGGGTGGGGGGGAGGTGTCAAAGAGTGCTTGGACCCCACAGATCGCTGCTTGCACAAAAGTATTTTGCACTAAAATCGCCTCGGTGTAGCTTGGGCTCTTCGGAAGACTTTCACAGATGACAGTGCAATATGTCAATAGACATAAAAGAAGAAATAAAATCTTCAAAGCCGTCCATCATTATCTCATTCTCTCCACTCCTCTACTGCACCACAAACAGGACAATATTCAATGATCTTATATCACAGCACCGTTTAATTCTGGATTGTGATTGGGCAGAAGGTGTTGGTTAATTTTAGTGCAGCTGCAAATCACAGGTTTATATTAATGTGCTCATTCTAATACGCTATCGTTGCTATAGTAACAGTCCATTCATGGGGACTTAAAAAAAAAAAAAAAAAAGAGTGTAAACATTCACATGGTGACGTTTTCTCTAAGGAAATGTTTACTTAACAGTTATGGAAGGAGTCTCCAGTGTCAGAACTTTGTCAGAGGTAAAGCTGGAACTGGATGGGTTGTTTTTTTGTAATATGACAAGCTGCATTTTTTGTTTCGTTTTATCAACTTCAAGAGAAAGAAAAAAACGAGAAGCTGGTGAGAGGACGACTGTTTATAGCTGCTGTAACGTAAGTGTGAAGAGGAACTAACAACAAACGGATAAAAAGCATTCCACGTCATTTGCGGTGGTATAAGAGGAATAAAACACTTCCCGGCGGTAACAGTAAATCCACCGCTGATTAATTTCCTATAACAGCACAACCCTGAGTGTTTTATTCCTTACATATACAGACGAAGTGTTTAAGTATTTGGTTCTTTTACGGGAAGTGATTTTTAAAAAATTGTTGTTTAAAAAGCAGATGACTGTTTTACAAATCTCGCGGACCTGGAAGTAATCATCGTCACATCGCATGTGATGTACAGATGAAAGAATCGGAACACGGCAGACGATCAGAGCTACAGCCGTGTGTAAAGATGCTGCAGTGAACTCCACGGCACAGCTGGAAAGTCCAGCGGTTCTTCCCTCGTGCGGAATGAGGCGGGCGGAGGGGGAAATCGATAACACATGCAGCACGCACCCGAGAACGCAATGTTCTCTGCGAGCCGCGCGTGCTAGCGTGCGGGAGTGTGTATATATATATGTGTGTGTGTGTGTGCGTGTGTGTGGGGCTGGCCCCCATGACTTGACCTCTCCACACACACGGCTCGTGCATCTCAAACATCCCATCCCATCCCATCGAGTTTTATAACACAGATAAATATGAGATATATATATAACACACACATATATATAAATAATATAACACACATGAGCCTGCGACTTGTTTTACATCCGAAGCACTTATATTTATATTTGCATTTATATACAGTAATCTTCTGTAGCATTTTAACCTTAAATGCCAAGATACATGTTAAGTCTAGTCCCTTTGGATATCACGCTCTCAGGGTCGATATGAAAGCGTGACATCATGATCATGATAAATGACATCACCGTGCATTGAGAATGTCATGAGCAGTAGCAGAAATTGTATGATTTTATGAGCGATTTTTGTTTTATTTTTTTTTTTCCCCCTCTACCAGTTTTTCACTTTGCCCTTGTTCCCTTGTTTAAAAATCTAAGAACATTTAATTTAATCAAAATTCAATTCATATTTTAGTCAAATCATTTAAAAAATATTTGTACATATTTTTAACACTTTATTAACCTAAATATTGTAATATAGAGCGCATATAACGTGTATTGTGAAACAAATTACATTATCTATTATTTTCAGTAATAGTTATTGTGATATTATTTCAATAATAAGCTATTAGCTTCATGAAATTATGTTAAAGGTATGTTTTAAAGTATTGTTAACAGCGCTAAATATTGTACGATTTCTTGTGTATTGTGAAAATACCACTGTTTTATAAGACCTGTTGTCATTACCAATAGATTTATTCATTTTAAACATGTTTTCGGAGGAAATATTGCTACATTTCTATTTATTATTCCTTATATTTCTTATCATTTTGAATGTACACCACTGAAATAAAGAATTCTCGCTAGTGTGTTTGATTCTGAATTGTGGACTTTCTCAGGGTAAATAAATAAACACACTCCTGTACAGTATTATACAAGTCTGGTTTTTTTTTTTCCATCAGGTGTAATATTTCATCCTCCTTTGCCCAAAAATAGTTAAAAATTACTTTTTTTAAAAGTTTATTTTTGCCTTCAGTAAATGTAAAACTTTTAATTTAAGCCCCAAAGCATTTAATTGCTTGCCAGATGCATTAAATTTAAAAATTAAATAAGTTATAGATTTACACAAATGAATAATCTTGTAAATAAGCATCACTTATTTATTTATTTATTTATTTATTTATTTACCAAAAGATTTCAGCAGATTTCAGCAAATATAACACTTTAAAAATAAAATCACTGATAATGTAGATTATTTAAATAAAACAATAAAATATTAAAATAATATTTTAATAATCTACCACAGATTTTAAAAAACACTGCACGTGATCTGAGGTTCATAATAAACAAATAATAAATAAATAAAGGAGTCTCCAGTGTCAGCGCTTTGTAGTCCGAGGTAAAGCTGTAACTTTTCACCAACAGGGGTTTTAAAGAAATATTAAATTTTTTTTTTTTTTTTTAATAATTAGACAACATATTTAAAAATAAACGAATAAAGAGAAATTACGGCTGGCTGATATGATGCTATAATATCGATAGCGTGATAAAATGATGCCACCATACGCTTATCTGAGATGTCGTGAAATCTTTTTACACATTTTTTTAAAAAAAAAAATAATTTCAAACTCGTTACAAGCAGCTGATTTGATGTTTTTTTTTTTTTGTACTAAATCTTTAAAATTGTAAAATGGTACTTTTTATAGAATTCCTTTTTCCTCCTTTTTTCAGTGTTAGTTTATTCTTCTTGACATTAAATGAAAGTATCATGAAACACCAGTTGCCTCCTGAGCAAAGTGATGTATCGTGTTGCATATCGTGTGTATGGCAGAGAACCGTGATGTGATATTTTGCTCATATCGAGCAGCTCCTAAGAGAAACGATAATGAAACGTAATTGTTGTGACGCTTAATGAAGCACGTGACATGAGAAACTTTGTTTCTTTTGTTTGTTTTTTTGTTTTGTTTTGTTTTTTTGCAGAGTGTGTGTGAAAAGAGGAGGGGAGGAGGGAGAGATGGAAAAGAAGGATAAAAATAATAAGGAGAGAGAGGGAGAGAGAGAGAGAGAGAGAGTGTGTGTGTGTGTGTGTGTGTGTGTAACGGTGCGAGTTGAATAACAGGAATCCCATCAGTATAAACAATCTGAGTCCTGTTGCATCTCATCCCGACTACTATAGAAATGAGCTCGTGCACAAACCCCGGACCCCGCAATGAAACTTTTCCAACACGCACACACACGCACACACACGCACGGGTCACTCACAGTATGCTGGTGTCGGGGGGCAGCTCGGTGGCGACGGGGCTCCACTCCAGCCCGCGGCCCGAGCAGTTCACCGCGCACTGCGCTCCCAGCCCCGCGCACGTGCAGTTCCCGGGACACGGGGCGCACGCGCGGCCTTCTCCCGCCGCCCCGAGCCCGCACAGCCCGAAGAGCAGCGCGGAGAAGAGCAGCGGCGGCGCGAGCTCGGAGAAACAGACGACGCCATGTTTTCGCCTGGAGAGCGTCTGTCCATTCCTACACGGCATAGCTCCGGTCACATCGCGCAAGTTCTCCTCGGCGCGCGCGAGAGGAAAAGTTCCCGGTTTTCATAAGAGAAACTTAAAGGAACAAAACTTCTTCTCCTAAATGCGCTTTCCCCCCTTTCCTTCTCTGTATTTTTTCTTTTCTTTATGACCCCGAGCTCGAGCGATGCTGACGTCCCCCTCTGCTGCACGGTTAACGGAACTGACTGCTCTGCTTCAGGGAGGAAAAAAAAAAAACACACACACACGTTTCAAACTCCAAAAAGTTCCACTAGAACTTCCTCCTCCTCCTCCTTCTCCTTCTCCTGGAGCGCGAGCTCTGCAGTTTCCAAAGTCTCCATCAGAGGAGATGTTGAGCAGAGTGTCACTGAAAACTTCTCTCACATCGCACGTGCACGAAAGTTTTAGGTTTTACACCTTTATTACTGAAAATCATTCTTTCTGTTCACGGTGCATCAGCTCTCCTCCTCTTCCTCATCAGCTCTCTTCCCCTTCCTCAACCTCTTCCTCATCAGCTCTCCTCCTCTTCCTCATCAGCTCTCTTCCCCTTCCTCAACCTCTTCCTCATCAGCTCTCCTCCTCTTCCTCATCAGCTGTCCTCCTCTTCCTCAACCTCTTCTTCATCAGCTCTCCTCCTCTTCCTCAACCTCTTCCTCATCAGCTCTCCTCCTCCTCCTCCTCCTCCTCATCCTCTTCATCAGCTCTCCTCCACTTCCTCGTCAGCTCTCATCCTCTTCCTCATCAGCTCTCCTCCTCCTCCTCATCCTCCTCATCAGCTCTCCTCCACTTCCTCGTCAGCTCTCCTCCTCTTCCTCATCCTCTTCCTCATCAGCTCTCCTCCTCCTCCTCCTCTTCAGCTCTCCTCCACTTCCTCAACCTCCTTGGTCAGAATTCCTTTAGGACCGAGCAGGATTGGGCACAATTCCTTTAGGAGTGAGCAGGATTGTTTAGAATTCCTTTAGGAGTGAGCAGGATTGGTCAGAATTCCTTTAGGAGTGAGCAGGATTGGTCAGAATTCCTTTAGGAGTGAGCAGGATTGGGCAGAATTCCTTTAGGAGTGAGCAGGATTGGGCACAATTCCTTTAGGAGTGAGCAGGATTGGGCAGAATTCCTTTAGGACCGAGCAGGATTGGGCAGAATTCCTTTAGGAGTGAGCAGGATTGGTCAGAATTCCTTTAGGACCGAGCAGGATTGGTCAGAATTCCTTTAGGAGCAAGGAGGATTGGTCAGAATTCCTTTAGGAGTGAGCAGGCCTGGTCAGAATTCCTTTAGGAGTGAGCAGGATTGGTCAGAATTCCTTTGGGAGTAGGGGGCTTGTCCACACCCTCCCTTACAGAATCCGCTGTGCTGGGAAGCTGTGTGACGGTAAATAAAAGCATTTAGTTGCCAGTTTGTTATCTTGCTCATTTTTGTGAGCCACTACAGAACGTTTATGATGATCGCTAGCTTGCTAACATATTGTGAGGTTTAGGAGCTGGATAAGAGCATGCAAGCTCAACTTATTTAGCGACCTTATCCCTGCAGTAGCTGGCTGTTATAGCTAACATGGCTGCCTAACTGACTAGCGCTAGTTTCTACTCTCCAGTACTAAACTAGCAGCAACTGATGAGTCAGACTGAATGCTTTGAAAAGTTTTTGGAGCCATAACTACCTAACATCTCTGTTGCAGTCTGCTGAGATTCGAGGTGCCTTTCATTCTCTTTGTACTATCTTTCATTTATTCAGCCTTGTCGATTTTTAAGCCCCCTAAAGCTGATAAAAGCCCACTGTGCCGGTCTGATTGTGCGAATGTGAGAATAATGCTAAAAGGAAACTGTTTCTGATACAGGTATGCAGGCACAAATCGGTGACCATGTCCAAGGGGTCTTGACTTCAAAGGCCACATAATATCTGATGAAATTCAATGTTGGTGATGAATAATCAGGCTTTCTGCTCTCTGACCAATCAGGAGGTGTGAGTGTGAGGGCCACTGATCTGTCTGGGTGTTACTGAAATCTCACATCTCATCACAAGCTATGAATAAAAGAACACACACAGAGAGAGAGAGAGAGAGAGAGAGAGAGAGATGAAAAAACAGAATGTCTAAAAAGAAGACAAGAGGAGACAGGCAAATGAATAAGACATATGAAAGGTGTAACACTGGAACACCAGGGTTCGGAAAAAGTACAGCGAATCTGTGCTTAAGTAAAAAATTATGGATACTGTTTAAAAATCTTCATTAAAAGTAGAAGTATGGAGCCAAATATTTACGTGATTTAACATCAAAAAGTATCTACACTGAAGCATACTCTTGTAAAAAAAAGCACATATTTTTAAATCTAACCACAAGTTCATCACACCCATCCCTGCATGACTCGCTAGTTCGCTAAGCAATCCGTCATAAGGTAAATATTCCGCTAACTCGGAGAAAAACCTAGCATTTGGCTTTCTGGTTAGCTAATGTTTAAGTACCTTTCTGGAATGAAGGCTAAGGCACAACAGCAACAGAAACAAACCTTAACTAGCTAGCTAATTGTTCAGAGTATTTACAAAAAAAAAATAGCTAGCTAGTTATTGGTAATTACCTAAATTAGCTAATATACCAAACTTAAAGTTAAGTCAACATACTTCTTCGGAGTTGATGGAAGTTTAATATTTCATTTTTATGAGTCTGTAACTCGACAAAAACATCTTACTAAAAAAAAAAAAAAAGAAAAAAAAAGGTGCAGGTGGGTCATTCTCAAAATATGGTGACTTTCTTATCAGCAAAATGTTCAAATCGAATTCGGTTTTCATGTTTTATTATCGGAAATTATGACTGCAATGAAATTCTTTTTGAATGAATACCCAATGTTCTCCATCTTTCATCTGGTGCCATTACTTTAAGCCACTGGAGTTACTACTTGTCACTGATGTCATAAGCACAATAATCCATAAGAAAAGATAAACTTTACGAGCAAATTGTAAATTTTACTTGTAAATTGTAAACACACCTGGTGCTGCTTGAAATGACCACTCATTCTTCTGAACTTTGACCCTGGAAGCACTTATCCAGTACTTTTTTTTTTTTATTTCAAAATATGAGTCTTTAAACTAGCTAACACCATTGACATGAAATGCAGGGACAAAGTTTCTTTTCTATTATTATTATTATTATTATTATTATTATTTATTTATTTAATTAAAAATGTATTTTGTTACATATTTCTTAGTTTACTTACGTTCAGCCTGTGACATTAAAATGAATAAGGATTTTTAAAAATATATATTTTATATATTTTTATTTTATATAAATGTCTATAAAAGCGTCTAAAGCAGTACAGCTGGCTTTATTGGAACAATTTTTCCAGCTTCAATGAAATTTTGAAGAAAAAAAAAAAGTGGGGCTTTTTGAAAATTTTTAAGTGTTACCATGGCTGTGGGAAATGGTGGCTTAGTGGTTCGCATGTTTGCCTCGTACCTCCAGGGTTGGGGTTTGGTTCCTACCGTGTGTGTGTGTGTGTGGGTGGGTGTGTGTGTGTGGGTGGGTGGATTGTTCTTTGGGGTGCCCTGTGGATACACTGATTTCCTCCCCCAGTCCAAAGACATGTAACATTTTTTCATTTCTACGCACTTAACACAGGAATGAATGTAAATAATTTGCTCCAGAGCATTACTCCATACTTCACATGATGGATGAAAGAATGAATAGATGGAGGGATTCACAGATGGATAAGTAGAAAGACCTTTAAAAACACTGCCTGTATTCTCCCGCTGTTGCTCTCAGCTCTCCTCTTGACTCGGCTCTACAGACTATTTGATCAGGTCTCGGCTAATCTAGTTCCTGGATTACTCATTAAGAGCAAGCCTGAGGGGAGATTTTCCACTCTCTCTCTCTCTCTCTCTCTCTCGCTCTCTCTGGATCCATGTGCCATCAACTATCTCTTGCTATCAACACATCATACGAACCTGGCAGCCGAAATTACAGAAATCCATCATCAGCACAAATAGGCTTTTGAAGTGATTTCCAGCTGTGAATTTGATGGTAAGTAGCCCAAAACCTGGTTTTAAACCAAGCCTGGAGTCATTTCCCCCTGAAATGAGTGAATTTGGTCCAGGTGCTTGGCCCAGGATGAGTATCTCTCTCCATTTCTATCTCTCTCTCTCTCTCTCTCTCTCTCTTTATATATCGCTGTAGCAGGTGCAGGTGCTCATGTAACTTTTGTTCGGAGAGTGAGAGCATCACTTTTTCATCAGCAAAGTAAAGCAGGAGTGTCACACTCGTGCGGGTAAAATCTCCCCGCATAGAGCCGAGTCAAGAGGAGAGCTGAGAGCAACAGCATGAGAATACAGGCAGTGTTTTTAAAGGTCTTTCTACTTATCCATGTGTGTGTGTGTGTGTGTGTGTGCCATTAACGTAACACTTAACACCCTGAAGTAACAAGGCGAAGATACAACTCTCTCTCCCAATGTATATCTGTGTCCTTCTGTTTCTCTCTCTCTCTCTCTCTCTCTCTCACTCACTTTATCTTCTCTCTCTGTGCCTCTGTTTCACACACACACACACACAGACACATGCAGCACTAGAGAACAAAGGCAATGAAGGACACACAGAGAGAATATTTTTTCTTCAGCCAGAAAACAATGAACTGCACTGGATGCCAGTCACTCATAACACCAAAGCGCACACACACACACACACACACACTCTCGTTAATGTAGTCTGGCGTATCATAAGGTCAACTGTCATCGGCGTGTAAGGTGTGCTTTCTCACTCTCATGTGTGTGTATGTGTGTGTGTGTGAGTGTGTCCACTCACCTTTCTGTCCTGTTCATTACAAAATTCACAGATCATGGGTTTAGACTGAAAGGCTCCACTTGTCTGGAATTGTTCAAATTAATAATAATTACCAAAAGCTGACCTGAGATCAGTTCTAATGCCGTCAGTTATTAAACTCTACAAACCACTGGGAGCACCATGAAACACTAAAACTGATGTGAGATCAGTTATGAAACACCAACACTGACTCCAGCACACTGACGCCATCTCTAATGATCAAATTTAATCAGTTAATATACACCATATACTTCTAAAACTGCCTTGAGATCAGCTCTAAGAATGAACTGCTGCCAGATAGAACAAAAAATGTCCTGAGAACTCCTCTGTTAGCTTTACCTCGGACTGTTCCAGAGTGCTGACACTGGAGACTCCTTCCATAAATGTTAAATAAGCTCCACCATAGCAATGATTACAAATGTCTTTTGTCCGTTTATGTGGAGCGTCCGCCGTACACGTCCCTGTGAACGAGCTGTTGCTATAGAGACGATAAGGTATTAGAACGAGTGCATTAATAGAAACCTGTGATTTGCAGCTGCATTACTGTAAGACATACACACATTCTGACCAATCAGAATCCAGACTTCAACAGCGCTGTGGTGTAGAGAGTGTTAGCGGTAGGTGATGCCACACGGGGGGTCCGGCGCACAGCTTCTCTCTCTGACAGCACTAAATTATTTTCTTTGGGAGATGAGTGGTGTTAGAATGGAAAATGAGTCTCTAGCTCAGCACTGTGACACCTTTCGCACATTTCACATATCTGTCCCTTCATCTTTTTTTTTCTCCAGATGGTTCCTAATCAGCGTCCTTTTCCTCCAACAATTTGAAATCCATCACTCTAATACCCTGCAAAAAAAAAGAAAAAAAAAAGGTATCTTAGCAAGTGAAAATACTTTGAATATAGTCAAATTTATCTAGTACTTCTTATTACGAGATTACAGCACACCTAATATAAGATTATTAAAACCTAGTTCTGTAGATATAGTCTTGGCTATATATAGTCTTGTTCGGTTATCAGATCATTTTGCTAATTTTAAGCATTTCTTTTTAGAAAGAAGCAAAATAATCTGCCAATAGAACAAGAAGGTGTAAAGTGTGAAATAGAAATAGGTTTAATAATCTTATATTTGGTTAATTGTAATCTTATAATAGGAAATTCTAGATGAATCTGACTACATTAAAGATATTTTGACTTTTTTTTGCAGTGTAATGTTATGCAATAACTCCTATTCGATGAAGTGTTATCACTGCTTTGGGTGCTGATTTTGTGTGTGTGTGTGTGTGTGTGTGTGTGTGTAATGATGATGATGATGATGAGACTGTGATTGTAATTGTGCCTGGTGGGTGTTCAGTGTGGTACAGAGAGTCTGGAGACACATTTCACAGTGTGCTTGTGTTGCATTTGCTACCACGAACATGAAAACACACACGTGCACACACACACACACACACACACACACACACAAACAGGAAGAGCTTGTAATCCTGTGTATATAAGAGTGGACAACATGGCACCATTGACTCCCACTGTGTGATTTTACGGCCATTTTCGGCTGATTTGAAAGTCGCCATCTTGACTGCGTTTTTGCGTAGTTTCGAGCCAGAGCATGCGCAGTAGATGCGGTCGGTCGGACGCTGGTACCACCTCTCCCCAGCCCATATTGGGGTGGAAACTCTCCTTCTTCAAGCCGGGAGTGGGCACGGTGACAGGACTAAAACAAATCCAACAACTTAAGATGGCACATCGAACAGCGTTAGCCAATGTGGCAAGTATAGTGTTATTAGTTAATACGTAAAGTGCTAAATTATAATAATATCATTTGCACAGATATATTCATTTTAACGTTATTAGGAAAAGATTTTAGAGCTTTGAGTCATGACTGACTGAGCTACCATTTGCTAGCTAGCTGACATTATCTAATCCATCATGTTAATCAAAGTACTGTAAGTATAAGTAGCTAATGTAACATACCAACTGAAAATATAGTAAACCGCAGTCAACATTTACACTCAATACAGCCTGTTATCTGAGGAAAAAAGTTCTGCTCTCCATGATTTTCATCTAGCTCTGACACCTGCAGAAAGTTAAACATCTGGACAGAGAAGAGCTTTCTTTTATGCTCTGCTGGTTCCGTTGGTGGAGCTCTGTTTAAGAACGGGTGAATTGCTAAACTAGCTACCTAAATGAACACAATGCTCACGTAACACCAGAAAAAATGGTTGTCCTCCATTGTTTAGCTAGCTCAGCTACTCTCAAGTTTGTTTACATATATCTTCAGAAGGGAGGTTGTAGAAATAAGACATGCCCCTGATACGTTCCTCCTTAAATCAACTTACTATTTCAGATAAAAATATTTAAAAAAGCAATTTAAAAATATTAAAAGCAATTACAGGGCCAAGCACAACAGAGGCAAAATTTTCGGTGATGCTTGCCGCAGCTTTCTCAGGTACCTTCAGGACATCATGTGCCAAAGACTATTTGAGTTAAAACAGTAACGATTATTGTAGCGATGTGATTGTAGTGAAGTAGTGATGATTTAATGCATAATGCAACAATTTACAAAATATAAGGAGAAATACTTGAGGTGTATTATAATTTCATATAACTTTTGACCAATAGATGAGCTGTCACCAAATTGTTATGGTATTGTCTGGGGATGGTTACAGTGGCACATATACATTTTCCTCACAATACAATCAAAGAGTTGCACAGATATAGCCTCGGATCCTTGTGTTTCTCTGGAAAACATTATATTAAAAAAATGATCACGCATGTAAAATGTGATAGTGCCACCTGGTGACCAATTTTCTTTCTTTTTTCAAATTTTGCACAAAACTTTCAGCCCAAAAGGCAAATTTATCCACAGTGTTTTGTTTTGATCAGTCTTTGGTAATCTTGTCTAAAAACTTCTGAAATGGGATTGGCAGATGGTGGCTATGTTTTTAAGATACACAATTGTCCTCATGGACAATGATGGACATGGACATAGATGCTGCATGCCAATTTTTAAGTCTGTTGGACCGACAGTTCAGTTTGGTCTATCAACATGAAATTCATAACTTATTGCTGGCATGGGCTGAAGATGATCTAGGTTGAATTGGGTGAAAATCGGAACGAACAGGCCAAAAAGCAAAAATCTGCTTTTTTCATATCTCGTGTGCACTAGGTGGCGCTGTTCCGAAACCGTGTGCAGGTAGTCTCAAGCCATGATGGCTATGACATATACTAAGTTTGGTCTGAATACGCTAAAGCATCACGGAGATATAGCCTCACTTCCATTTTGGCATGCTCATCGTCGAATTTGTTCACGTGTTATTCGAGAATGATTACTAATCAACTTGAATTCCGTACGTTTTTGTCAGCATGGTCTGAAGATGATCTGAGTCTATTTTCGTCAAAATCGGATGAAGGATCGAGGAGGAGTTTAAAAAAAGTAGGTTTTCAAAGCATTTCAAAATGACGGACAGCAAGTTCAGCCGACCATGGCATAATTGGTATCATTGTTCTCGGCATGACCCAAGGAATCTATCAAGACCATTGACAAGTCTCATGACAATCGGCAAAAGTAATCAAAAGCGATTAGCATTAAAAAAAAAAAAAAACTTCCATTAGAATTTTTGACCACAAGGTGGCACTGTCCTGAAACTTTTTGAGTACCTTCAGGGCATGGTGCCTGGATACCGATTTTCGTAATAACACGCCAAGAAGTTTGTGAAATACAGCAATTTACGACTAAATTCACATCATTTGACTCAGTATGCCCCATAGAATCTAAAGAGACCAGTTTCAAGATTTTAGGACAAACCGTTCAGAAGTTATAAGCAAAAATATGATTTTTTCATATCTCATGAGCACTAGGTGGCGCTGTTCTGAAACTGTGCAGGTACCCTCAAGTCATGATGGCTATGACAAATACTAAGTTTGGTCTGAACATGCTAAAGCATTACACAGATATAGCTTTATCTTATATTTTTTATTTTATATTTAATTGGCATGGTCTGTAGATGATCTGATTTGATTTTCAGGAAAATCGGACAAACGGTGTAGGAGGAGTTCGAAAAATTAGGTTTTTCAGAAAATTCAAAATGGCAGAAAAATTTTCATGATGGAAAATGATGTTAGAGGTTGCATTCAACTCGGCACGAGCCAAGGAACCAGAGGAAAAAAGGATTTTGTTTCTAGCCCATACGGGGCTTCAAAAGTTATCAGCATAAACATGAGTGCAACTTTAAACTGTTGGTGGCGCTAGAGGGTTTGAGATAGCAACTCCAAATTTGCTATGGTAACGTTTCAGACGTTCCCTTATCTGTGTGCCAAATTTCATAACTTTCCTATGTACGGTTCTATGGGCTGCCATAGACTCAAGAGCGATTACGATACACATCACGCAGAGTCACATCCTCAGGCTAATTCACGGGTGCCGTAAACTGTGTGAGTGTCTATAGTGAAAGATATTGTGTGTGTGTTTGTTTCTTTCTAGATGACATTAGCATGTAATTAGTCCGTTGTTTGAGCTGAGCGCTTTCATATGCGCATGAATTTCCAGCACTGAGTTTTCTCCTTCTCTGATGATGATGATGATGATGATGATGCTTGTCATCTCTCTTTCTCACTCTCGTGTTAATGAGGATGCAAATGTGTTGTTATGGGCTAAATTAACCTGGCGGTGAAATGAATTACACTGACAATGAATCCTCCAGGGGGGCAGTACACACGCACACACACACACACACACACACACATACACACGCCATCCTTGTGAGGACCTGCCATTGACACAATTATTAATTCCACTAATTAATGTTATGCTACACCTAAATCTAACTCTAACCTTAAGCTCAGTAACTAAAAGGAAACATTTAGGCAAGTTTAGTTATTTAGCTTCTTTTTTAATTTAAAATAAAAGCAGTTTTTGTAAAACAAAACAAAGCAAAAAACTAGCTTGCGAGGACCAGCCAAATGTCTCCATAAGGCTAAACTGTCAGATATTCCTATCCTTGTGGGGATATTTGGTCCCTGTCAAGATATAAAAACATGCCACACCCACACACACACACCCACACAACCACCCACACGCGCACACACACACATCAACCAACCCACACACACACACACACACTTACTTTTATGTTAAAGGTCACTGTAAAGTCTGACACATTTCAGAAATATGCAGACATTTTCTTCTCTTAAATGCTTTTTTTTTTTTTTTTTTTTTTTTAATACATCCAGCTACATCCAACTAATTTGTAAAACTCTACACAGGTCCTGACACTTTTTGAACTTTTTAAAGATGAAAAAATGTGTGTCTATTAGACCCGCACTTCTCAAAGTGGTTTCCATGAGGAAAAGCCGTGGGTGTTTGATTTTTTTTTTTTTTTTACTGAGTTATAATTATTAACATGTCTGACTGAACTCTTGAATTGAATGTTTAATCCAAACCTCAGTAACTCAAAAACAAGTAGCGCTTTAAATAACTTGCCCTTGCAGAACATGCAGTCTGACGCAATTGCATTTCTGGCCCTGGAAAAAATGGTGGACAAAGTTTTCTTTTAAAAGCATGAGCCTGAACAAATAATTAATAAAATAGTTGAAAAGATTTCGCCCAGTATGGTAACTGTTGTACAGAAGCACATTGCTGCCATGCAAGGGTTAGGGTTACAGCTCCGTTACGAATAAGATTGAGAAAAATGTTTCTAACTCGAGTGAAGATAGTGGATGCCTTGTATCACAGATGATAAGGATGAGGATTACAGAGCCCTTATCCTAAGCTTCATACGATGGTGCGACAACAACCACTTTCAACTCAACATCGGGAAAACCAAGGAGCTGGTGGCGGACTTCTAGCGCAGCAAGAGGCCCCCCACCCCTGTCATCATAAGGGGGAGAGGGAGTGGAGATAGTGGACACCGCCAAGTTCCTAGGGGTACAACTCAACAAAAACTGGACTGGTCAGACAACACTGAGGCCCTGTATAGGAAAGGACAGAGCAGGCTGTGCTGTCTGAGGAGGCTCAGGTCCTTTAATGTGTGCACTAGGTTGTCATGGATGTTTTACCAGTCTGTGGTGGCCAGTGTTATCTTCTTTGCTGTGGTGTGCTGGGGAGGTGGCATTGGGACTTGTGGTACCAACAAACTGAGCAGGCTGGTGAGGAAGGCCAGCTCTATGGTGGGGATGGAGCTGGAGAGTGTGGAGATGGTGAATGAGAAGAGGATGAGAGAGCAGTTAAAGAAAGCTATCATGGCCAATCCTTCTCATCCTCTCTATGCTGAGCTGAGGAGGGTCAGGAGCATGTTCAGCCACAGATTCATCCAGCCACGTGCCTCAAGACGTCTGGGGGGATCTTTCGTCCCATCAGCCATCAGACTCTACAATGTAACAATACCCAGTACCTCCTACTCCAATGACTGAGTCTCACAAACACACACACTCAACAGTTAATTGTCATTCCACAGATTTTGCACATGTATAAATACCAAGGATATTGCACATATACATACACTGAACAGCCATAACATTAAAACCACCTGCTTAATATTGTGTAGATCCCCCTTGTGTCACTAAAACAGCTCTGACCCATCGAGGCATGGACTCCACAAGACCTCTGAAGGTGTGCTGTGGTATCTGGAACCAAGATGTTAGCAGCAGATCCTCTAAGTCTTGTAAATTGCAAAGTGGGGCCTCCATGGATCGGATTTGTTTGTCCAGCACATTCCACAGATGCTTGATTGGATTGAGATCTGGGGAATTTGGAGGCCAAGTAAACACTTTAAACACTTTTTCATGTTTCTCAATTCCCGGAAAATCAGTGTGGCAGGGTGCATTATTCTGCTGAAAGAGGCCACTGCCATTAGGGAATACCATTGACATGAAGAGGTGTACTTGGTCTGCAATAATGTTTGGGTAGGTGGTACGTGTTAAAGTAACATCCACATGAATGCCAGGACCCAAGGTTTCCCAGCAGAACATTGTCCAGAGCATCACACTGCCTCCGCTGGCTTGCCTTCTTCCTATAGTGCATCCTGGTGCCATCTCTTCCCCAGGTAAGGGACGCGTATACACCCAGCCATAAACATGATGTAAAAGAAAACGTGATTCATCAGACCAGGCCAACTTCTTCCATTGCTCCATGGTCCAGTTCTGATGCTCTCGTGCCCATTGTAGGAGCTTTCGACAGTGGCAGGGGTCAGCATAGACACTCTGACCGGTGTCTGCAGCTACGCAGCCCCAAACACAGCAAGCTGCGATGCACTGTGTGTTCTGACACCTTTCTATCATGGCCAGCAGCTTGTGCTACAGTAGCTCTTCTGTGGGATCGGACCAGACAGGCTAGCCTTAGCTCCCCACAAGCATCAGTGAGCCTTGGGCGCCCATGATCCTATCGCTAGTTCACTGATTGTCCTTCCTTGGACCACTTTTGCTAGGTTCTAATCACTGCATACCAGGAACACCCCACAAGACCTGCCGTTTTGGAGATGCTCTGGCCTAGTCGTGTAGCCATCACAATTTGGCCCTTGTCAAAGTCACTATGATCCTTACGCTTACCCATTTTTCCTGCTTCCAACACATCAACTTCAAGATCTGACCGTTCACTTGCTGCCTAATATATCCCACCCCTTGACAGATGCCATTGTAACGAGATAATCAATATTATCCACTTCACCTGTCAGTGGTTTTAATGTTATGGCTGATTGGTGTATACAAATAGAACTCTAGCATATGTACATATACAGAGATCTATTTTTTGTTTCTATTATTTCTATCATTTCTATTATTTCTATTGTATAGGTATTTATGGAAATTCTTTTCTTTTCTTTGATGTTACTCTTCCTACTCGTGTTGCTGTGTCACCTTGAATTTCCCTTTCGGGGGATCAATAAAGGTACATCGTATCTTAATAAAGAGATGTTTCTAATAATAAGAGATGCTTTTGTTGTAATATATTGAGATGCTTTTCTAATAATAAGATGTTTTCTAATAATACCAAGATGCTGGTGGGGATGTTTTCCTTCATGGCAGTAGTATATTTCTGTAGAATTGAGCTCCATGCACTGAACCGGTGAATATTTCCCCCTTGTGATTGTCTATAAGGTTTTCTGTAAGTTCCTGGTTTGTCCACCAGGGGGAGCCTGTAGCTGCTGCTGCACTGTTCACTCCATCCCATGTTGCATGCTCTGCATGAAGTGGTTCAGCAGGGTGTTAGCGATTAGCATTAATTAGACTTCAGCGGGTTTAAATGAACTCAGACAAGAATTGTTATTCTGGTGAATTAGTTTTTTTTTATTTATTTTTTTTTCCGAAGATGTCTCTGACACAAAGGGTTTCTGCTTCATCAGTCACGAAAGCAATTACCTTGCGTCACACATGTTGTCGCTCTGCTCATCATGGCTGTATTTCTCAAAACTGTTCTCTCTCTAAGTAGAAGAGACAGTGGATTGATGATTGTGCTTCTACACGTGTGTGTGTGATAAATATCAGCAGTTTGTTGCGTGATGAAAGGCACCATCTGCTACAGAGCGTTTGTGTGCGTGTCTGTGTGTGTCTCTGTGTGCGTGTGTGAGTGTGTGTGTGTGTGTGTGTGTGTATGCATGTGTATGTGTTCTAGACCTCTCTCTGCACTCCTCCAGTGATGCTCCCTCCAGTTCCAGTTCCAGTTCCAGCTGTGAATCCCTCCACAGGAAGAGAAACTACTTCTGCAGAAGATGGAAGTTTCGGGAGTGTGCCCGTCTGCTCGGTCACATCATGCCTGCCAGGCTCCTCCGAGCGTGCCGAAAGCGTTATCATGGCTGCCGGGCCAAAAAGAAAAAAAGTACACTGATAGAGATTAACGTATTCCTGCCAGCCAGACTCTACTCCTGTGTGTGTTCACACGCTCCATTTACACGGGGGTTAGTCACGCTGAATAAAATGATGTTGATGTCTGTGGCTAAGGAATGAGTTTTAGACGTGACGTGGTGAGCATTCTGCAGTATCATGATAACAACTCAACCTTTTATTAGGAAGATAAAAAAAAAAACACCACAGCACGAGAGGAGGAGAAAAATGAGTCACACATAAAACTGCCATCCCTCACTTACTCGCTACTTTTATCTAGCCAAAGCTGATGCTTTCATCTGAATCAGGCTGCCAGAGTGCAAACACACACACACACACACACACACACACATGCAGAGGAGTGTCTAGAGTGTCAGAACTAGAACTTAATGCCGAGCCACGCAGGAATTATCTGCTAGCTGGCAGATGGACTGGAACTCTCCTCCAGATACCGCTATACCCAAGTCCACTTGGTCAGAAGGTTTATCTTCAACTTCTTCACGTTTCTGGAAATCTTCAGGACAGAGGAGTTCATGCTTTTATGCTTTTTTTTTTATTAAGTTTATCCTTTTTTTAAGCAGTTTCCCTGCAGTTTTTTTTTGTCTTATTAACTTCAAGAGAGGAAAAACAGAAAGGCTGGTGAGCTGCTAGGTGAGCTCATTAGAACTAAGAGGAATAAAACACTTCAGGGTGTGCTGTTATAGGAAAATAATCAACGTCAGGGTGGTAACAGTAACTCTGTGCTTCATCGCCCTGTTGATTGTTTTCCTGTAACAGCATGCCACAAATCACATAGCTACCTAGACAAATGTGTGTTCTAGTTTGACAGGAAAAGTACAATGTCTCAGGCAAATTAGATTTATTTTATACATATTATGTACATTTCTGTGTGTGTGTGTGTGTGTGTGTCCATCAATATTTACTTGACTACCACTTATTACCCAACCCAACCATTAAACTTTTAATCCACCCAATTTTCCAATCTTAGGAGTAAGTGTTTATTGTTTCTGTAAAACATTTGGACATTAACATAAAAGTGTGCCTAGACTTTTTTTTTTTCTCTCTTCTCATCTATTCCACATATCTGTTCATTTCCAGCCCACTGTATTCATACCAATAAACCATTACTTAGCTGAGTCGCATCATTATTGGTGATAATTAACACACACACACACACAGCTGTGTTAACTGGCAGTTATGAAGATATCCTTGTGGAGACATTTGGCTGCATGGTTTGGTCGTGAAATAGATATTTATCAGAGAGAGAGAGAGAGAGAGTGAGAGAGATGTTCAAATTGTCAGGTTATTATTCATTATTCATCCTAAAACATATTACTGAGTAACTACCATGAGGCCATGATAAAAGTATCGAGAATGTGTTTAAGGGGTTAAAAACAGAAAATGCAGTAAACTACTCAAAATGAATAAACGACAGATTACGCTCATTTCCTAATGAACGCGGTTCTCAGACTTGATTCTAAACCTGATTACAGATGTTTTTTTTTTTTAAAAAAAAGAATGACACATCATGCATTTTATCTGTTCATAGTTTGAACGTTTGATGTTGGTAAAAGTTGGTTCCTGTGTTCCTGTCCGTTATAGCAGCTATAAACAGTAGTTCCCTCACCAGCCTCTCTTTTTTCTCTCTCTCTCTAAAAACACGGCTTGTCAAGGCACTAAAAAGCCGCACTACACTCCTCTGCCCTGAAGACGCAAAAATGAGATCACCTTTTGATTCACGGACTCAGCCGCTCGGTGGTATAAAAGTTTTATAAACGAGTCCAGATGTTTTGATTTGTGCCTTCTCCGATGCACTTGTAAGCTGTGTAACAGGTTTCGGGAATCCCCGAGGTGTCTCTGTCAGGCTTTGGGACGCATTCCAGCTAATGATGTCAGGGATGTGGCGAAAGTCAACGGAATGCTAAACTCTGAGAAATGAAAACAGATTTGGTTTCATCATCATGCACTTTTGGGAAAACAACTGAAAGAAAAAAGAAAAACAAAACAAAACAAAAAAGCCGAAACCCAGATTGTGTGGAAATCTGATGGGACTCTTGGAGTAATAAATCAGACATGAGGTCACTCAGGGCGCAGACAAGCAGCCAAAAACAAAAGTTACAGAAAAACGTTCATGAAATTGGTGTTAATAGGAAAAAAGTATTATAGTGAAATATGTGTTAATTACTGATTCAGGAAGGAATTGTTTGTCTTTTTCGTATTAGCCCAAGTTTATTATTCAGTTATTAATCTATAGCATATTATTCAGTAATTACCATAAACTATTCAGTAATTACCATAAATTATCCAGTAATTACCATAAATGATTCAGAAATTACAGTGATATTAATAGGAAATGTATGTAGAGGGTGTATCGTAGCGTTTTCATCTGGTTGCTTCTCTGACTAATCCCCTCTTTCCTCAGCCGCTGATGTTTGATGGACGGCTTCCTCTAGGCAGAGTCGTGGTCGTGCCGTCTTTAATGCTTTAATGACGCACTGTTCAAAAGTTTGGGATCTTTTCTTTTATAACCAAACCCTGACTTATACTTTTCCAGAACTGTGTCCCAGACTTGATTTGATCGCTCGTTTTGATTGGTCTTCATGCTGCTGTTTGATCAGCTACGTTCTCTAACAAACTCTGGCTTCTTCCAGGAACAGGCGTATTTATATTATAATTTATAATAATACTCAACTCCATTCAGATGATTAAGGCACTTCTGATGTCGACTAATTTAGGGATTTCACAGCAATGTCGTATTCACACAGTATATGTGGTATATATTATTCTAATTGTATGATGGTTTTAATTCAGACAAAAAAACAAACAACACACAATCAGCTTTAGACATCTTCTACAAATAAGAACTAAAACCTTGGCACAGTGCTGGACTTTTCTATTTCAGGATTTTTTTTTTTTTTTTTTGCGACCAAGCCTTTTTCACAAGTTCACTTTTCCAAAACTCCTCACACCTCTCTCTCTGTACACACACACACACACACACACACACACAGCTTAGCACATGAGTTCATTTCATGACCAAAATGTACTACAACAATACAAACGCCAGCAGCACGACTCAAAATAACTCTTCTATCAGAACGCCAGTGCTGTTTTCCGTCACACGAGAACACAAATAAACCACCAACAACAACCGCTGACACTACAGTCGGAGCGTGACGCAGCCATTCCTTTCTTCAGCTTGTTTTGCATGACAGTGGTTGACTTTCCGTCGGTTGATAGTGTACACAGCTTTCGTGTTTTCCTTAACCGCTTACGTAGGTGCATTTCTCTAAACAGTAACATTACTCGCAGTAAAAAAATTAAAAAATAAATAAATACTGCTTCAAATCCACACCCTCGGCTGCAGCGCTATTTCAGTTCTCACTGTTTTCACACAAATAAACTTCCCACCAAATAACTAACTGGAGGCCACTTATTAAATACGATATTCCCACAACACACACTATTACTCACGTTACACGATTTGTGGCCGCAGAACTAAGTATGGATGTTATTATGTTGTGGCCACAAGATGCCAAAGTCGTGGCCATTAATCGTGTAACTTGAGCGCTTGAATTAACGTGTTGTCATTCTTCATAAGTGGCCTCTGGTTAGGTATTTTGTCAGTAAATATCTTTTCGCTTTAGGGCTGATGTTATGTCTGCGTGTCTCCAGTGCTGTACTTGTCTTTATTCGTCTTTCGAAGGCTGATGTAGAATAGTATCGATCGATCATCTCCATGCTGGGGTTTCTGATTCTGGCATGGTGCTAGGTGCAAACATTCTGAAAGACCACTAACAACTTATTCTTCAAACCCCTGAAGAATCATCTTACTGTACACGCAAAACTCCTCCTACAAAGCCACCCTGAGCAACACTGGTGATCCCGAGGAGCCTTAACCCGAGGAGCCTTAACCCGAGGCTAGCCATAGCCAAGATCAGCTAGTCAATCAACAAATCTTCTTCTGCTGTCAAGCTTCCAGTGGCCGATGATTTATCTTTCTCACTCGTTTTCAAATACAGTATCTGCCTTGAGTTAAGTACTTTGGGGCTAGGAAGTAGATCTGGAGAAACTCACGGCCTCAATATTTTAATTCGTGGTCACACTTCGTTATTAAATAATAACCACCATGTCACCTCATAGTCTCGCAGTAATCTTCTCAGGAGAGGAGGAAGAAACACACCGGTCGCAGAGTAGCACATGGAAATGGCGTAATTACCCGAGGTACGTCTCATCTCGCCGCTCGAAAAGAGCTTCTATTTATTCTAGCTGCACCTTTCACACAGTCGTTCATCACATCAATCACCGCATGCAAAATACTGTATACAGTGAGCATTATGCTTGTGGCAAAGAGTGAAGCTTCTGTAGAATTTAAAGCACATGTCTGCGTGGCATGCTGGTACAGGAAAATAATCAGCGACGGGCTGGTGATGAAGCGGAGTTACTGTTACCCTCCTGAAGCTGATTGTTTTCCTATAATCACATCCCTATAAGCACATTCCTTTTCCTGTTTTTATCATATGAACGAGGACAGAAAAGTTCACTTCGCTGTTAGGTCGCTGTGAATGAGCTGTTACTATAGAAACCATAAGAGCGCATTGAATAATTTTTAAAAAAAATTGATCATGGGGTCTATTTTATAAATAACTCTCTTTGTAAATGCATAATCGTATACACTCAGTGATCTTTTTCTTTTTTTCTTGGTCTTTAAGATTTTGCAATTTTGAAAATGACTAGGGAGGCTAAAAGCGTCAGGTGGAAATTGTGGACTATTTTCAGAGTAAAACGGTGATGTTAATGATGCACTTTGGAATTGGGAACAGGTCTGTCATGACCCTGCTGAAAAAAAATAAATAAATAATAATCATAATAAAAAAAAAACAAGATATTGACAGTGGCACGGCTATCAGCACTGACCCGAAGTAACCAGCGCAAACCAGTTTGGACCAGCAGGTTGTAGCTACGTCCCCAGTGGGAGAGAGAGAACATGAACATGGTGCAATGTCTATCTTTTTGGCTAAAATATACGACAGTCAGTTAAACTGCTCACACACAATACGCACAATGTGTGGGTGTGTGTTTGTGTATGTGTGTGTGTGTGTATCGAATGGCTAATAATAACTCCTGTATGTCAGCGTTTAGTGTTTAATCACATGACAGTGGTGTGAGCAGTGTATGTGTGTGTGTGTGTGTGTGTCCAGCTAATCTGAAACACCACATGAGGAATGAATCAACAGTACCAGTATGGTTTTATGGTTCACATGAAACCAAACTGGGCTGCGAGCTGTGTGTAGCTTTGGGGCAGGATTGCAACATCCCAAACATGAGCTGGATCATTTCCACGTGTTCTTTATATTTCTCTAACTTGAGATGAAAGTCTTAGCTTCCACGGTACTCTTGACTACCAAACACACACACACACACACACACAGGGATTCAATTCAGGTCAAGCCAGGCATCCTGTGTCAAAATTCTCCATTTGTTTTGCTTCCACATTGTTTGCTTATCATTTCTCTGCTATTCTTCTTCTTCTTCTTCTTCTTCTTCTTCTTCTTCTCATGTTGATGTGTTTAAAATCATGTACAGTTGTGTTAGAGGACATTTTTGGTGCACCCTACACCATCGCCTTGTTGGTATCTGTTCTGTGATAAGGGGTGAGTCGAGAATTGGCCAAGAGTAAATGAAGGAGAAAATGTGGAAAAAATAAATAAATAAAATATATATATATATATATATATACACTGCGTTCCACATTATTATGCAAATGTAATTTTTCTCTCTTTTTCCTAAATAATCTATAAAAATGATA